>ML682104.1:2482598-2807934 GCA_007922195.1 Podocnemis expansa
TGTTTCGTCCCCACATGGGGTTTAAGTTGTTTTGAAACAACGCCGTTGTTTTGAAACAATGGAACCCACTGTTTCGAAACAACTGTGTGTCTTGTGAACATGGCATTTCTTATTTCGAAACAACCTCTGTTGTTTCAAAATAAGACTGCTGTGTGAACACACCCATAAACGTGAAGGAGCTCAGGGCTATCAGACTGGCCTGCATGACCTTCCTAGACCAGATCCAAGGCAGAGTGGTCCAGATCCTCTCAGACAATACAACAGCCGTGTTCTACACGAACTGTCAAGGGGGAGTCCACTTCTCGGCGCTATGAGAGGAAGCAAGCAAGGTCTGGCAACTAGCGATAGACTTTCACTTCACACCGACTGCCTCCCACCTACCCGGGGTAGACAACGGCATAGTGGACTCACTCAGCAGGAAACCCCTGGCATATCACGAGTGGTCCCTCCACAACGAGGTTTTCTCCCTGCTGACAATCAGATGGGGAAGCCCTCAGATCGACCTCTTCGCTACGGGGCAGAACCGCAAATGTCCCTGGTTCTGCTCCCTCTGAGGTTGGGAGAAAGGTTCTCTCAGTGATGCCTTCCTCCTCAATTGGTCAGGTGCCCTAATGTATGCCTTCCCTCCAGTTCCCTTGATCCACCAGGTGCTCCTGAAGGTCCTCACGGACAAGGCATACTTCATTCTGATAGCCCTGGACTGGCCCAGACAACAGTGGTTTCCCCTCCTCCAGGATATGTCCTTGAGGACCCCGCTCCACCTCCCACGATGGGTGGACCTCAGGACTCAGGATGCCTTCGGCAACCAAATCCAGGCCTCCTGCAGCTGACAGCCTGGATGCTCTCTGGCTCAGCGAACAGAGATGCTGCTCGGATAGGGTTAAAAAGGTCTTGGTTGGTAGCAGGAAACCCTCCACCAGGTCCAGTTATATGGCAAAATGGAACCACTTTTCCGCTTGGTGCCATAACAAAGTCATAGACCCTACCTCCGCACCAATTCAGGCAACTTTGGATTACCTTCTTGATCTAAGAGAGAAAGCCTTATTTCTGTACTCATTAAAAGTCCACTTGGTGGCAATCTCGGCCTTTCACCAAAGGGTAGATAGGGCTCCACTCTTTTTACACCCCATCTGCCATAGATTCCTGAAAGGGGTGGAAAAACTTTTTCCCCACACCCATAAACCCACTCCAGAGTGGGATTTGAATGTTGTGCTCTGACAGAACCACCGTATGAGCCCTTGGACTCAGCCACCCTGCTCGTACTGTCTTGGAAGGTGGCTTTTCTGGTAGCAATTACCTCGGCCAGAAGGGTCTCAGAGTTACAAGCCCTATCCTCTGAACTCCCATATACGGTTTTCTTCCCAGACAAGGTGGTCCTGCATCACCACCCCTCTTTCTTGCCCAAGGGTGCCACCCCCATCCACATGAATCAAGAAATCTGCCTGCCAGTCTTCTTTCCAGACCCTTAGGTGACAGAGAACCAGAGATGGTGGCACACCCTGCATGTGAGGAGAGCGCTGCTAATCTATATTGAGTGCACACGATCTTTCTGCAAGACCTCCCAATTGTTTGTGGCGGTCGCTGATGCATCTCCAAATGGATTGTGAACTGCATCAAAGACTGCTATGGAAGGTCAAATATGCCTCTTCCAGAGACTGTGAGAGCCCACTCTACCAGAGCTCAGGCGTCTTCCACAGCCTTCCTCGCCAAGGTCCCGATCCAAGAGATCTGCAGGACCACTATGTGCTCATCGATTCATACCTTCACGATGCACTATGCCATTGCCCAACAGGGTAGAGATGATGCCGCTGTGGGCAGAGCTGTACTCAGTGTGGGTAGACTGTAACTCCTCCCACCATCCTTGGGTACGGCTAGCAGTCACCTGTAATTGAATGATGTGAGCAGCGCTCGAAGGAGAATGGTTGGTTACTCACCAGTAACCGTCCTTCTTTGAGATGGGCTGCTCACATACATTCAGGTCCCTTCCACCGTTCCCGCTAATGGAGCTGGCAAAGCTATATGGGACTGGGAGGGTTAGGGTCACGGTCACCTATATAGCCACGGTCACGGCATGGAGGGGGCATTGGCCATGTGCCCTGACCTGACAGGCTAACGCTAAAGACTTTCCAAGCTACCATGCGCTGCGGCACGTAGACACCTGTAACTGAATGCATGTGAGCAGCCCATCTCGAAGAAGGACAGTTACTGGTGAGCAACCAACTGATCCCAGGGCCAGACCCCTGGCTGGGTCTGCCCTGGGGTTTCTGCCCTAAAATTGTCCTCTGTTCCTACTGCCATCAGTGCGATACTGGATTTGGCAGTGGTGGCAACGGCAGCAGGAAAACTAGGCTAGCTTATGGCGCCTAGTGGGCACTGATGGTGTAACTCCTGCATTAGGCAGACCTCCTCTAAGCACTGCCAGCTAATATAGTGCTTTAACCTTTGGTGGCTGCCCACTCTAATGGTCCTCTGGAGTTGGACACTGGAAACAATTTGGGGGAGACCCTTCTGCGGGTGCCACATCTACGGGCTTGGGTTTGATATCCCGTAGGCTGTGACACTAGTGTGCTCCATTATCGCCCACAATCAATTCCTGGATCAGGCTGGTGCCATAGCTAATTTCTCTGAAACTCCTCAAGGGCTTTAGTTCTATCGGATGGATATGCCCTGAACTTGCGAAGGGCCCACTTCTGTCTATGTACCTGAGTTTGCCACCACCAAACCCCGGGTAGATCGCCTCTTGGCTTGAGCTGCAACAGGAGTGGGCTGTTGGCAGCCATTTCACTCCCCTGAGCTTCAGTTATCCCATCTGCAGAATGGAGCTAATTCTTTGTAGAAGAGTCTGCAGCGCTGACAGAAAAAGGAACCTAGTGGCTTACCTGTTTGTGTTTCCAGGAGACATCATGGACAGTTCTGCAGATTCCCCTCCCCTCGCCTTGAAATCTCGCACGCACTCAGTATCAACAGGTAGGTTTGAAGCTTGCTGGCGCGTCTGCCTCTCCAGAGCTGGGTGTGGAGAGTCTGTTGGGACAGATGCCCAGGGGCATTCTGGGTGTTCAGAGCTGGGCAGGCTGAGCCGGTGGAGTATGGTCAATTGGAGCCGCACAATGGCTGTCAATGGTGAATGAAGTCTGGGCTGCAGGGGGCAGCCAGGTCCTAGGGCACAATGGGGGGGGGTGGATGCCCAGCCCTTGCTCCTGTCTCTCACACACACACACCTGTGATTGGATACACAGTTCCTATGTACTGGGGCCTGGATGGTTAAAGGCCCCCTCTTTTCTGAAAACAGGCTCCCCAGTGCTCCTTTCCACTGTGGGAGTGTTCATGGTCAGTGACCCAGGACAAGCCCAGCCAGGGCATTTTGCTCGTGGCACAGGGCCATCTCTGCCTCTGCCCTCATCCCGTATTGACGTGGTTGCACTGGTGATTTGAGCCCCCAGAAAGGCTCTTTGCCCCATCACTAGCAGATCAAGAGGCTACCATGTTGCAATTCCCCCTCCCAGTGAAGCAAAGTTAAAGAATGGGCCCCAGGTGTCACAGGCCACAGGCTGTTTTGACTGAGACCAAAAGTTTGGCAGGGAGTGTGAGGGCAGGGTTGGACTCAAGCCATGTTCCTTGACGCACCCGTCTCTCAGCCAAGCGTAGCGTCACACAGGACAGTACCAGGCCCAGCCTGACACAGGGTCTGTTCTAGTCAGGCAGGGTAATGACTTTTCATGGTGACTGGGTGCTAAAAAGGGGGCTGTGTTCACCAGTGGTTAGAGACAGCTGGATCCCAAGCTGCTTAGCCCACGAGACGCAGGTGTTGGTATAGGAAGGCTCCTCCAGGGAGGTGTGTTCCTCCTGGGGCTGCGCCTGACAGCCAGCACTTTAGAGCTGTGAGTAATGGGAACCGGGACTAGTCTCCACTAGACCCAGCGCCGAGTGCCGGCCTTCGCCTGCTCTCCCACTGGCCAACTTACTTCTCTCACTTGCTTCCCCCTTCAGAGCCGTCCAGCGGCGCCATGGCTGAGCCCAGCGAAGGGAGGCTGTCCTGGAAGGCCCTGGGGAAGCACCTGAATGCTGAGATCAAGGGGAAGTGTTCTGAACTGCATTCTCCCCCCAGGCACTCCTTTGTCATTCAAGAGCAGAGCAGCCCCACAGATCAGCAGTTCCACCAGAGCTGGAGCAGCAGCTTGCCCAGGACTGGGAGGCACATGCCCGCCTCCGCCCCAAGGAGAATTAGCAACACCAGTGATAACAGGAATTCTGGCGATACAAGCACTGCAGGTACGGGGCAGAGTGGGACTGGAGCGAGGCCTTGGGAAGTGGGGTCCTGAAATCTGATGTCCGTGGTTCTCTGGCCTCCACCCTGATTTCTAGATCTTGGGGTTCTAGAGCCTGGAAAAGGGTTTCCAGAATTCCCACCCTCGTGCAGCAACAGTGCTGAGGGCTGCAGGCAGGCTAAAGATTGCTCCTCTGCCTCTGGCTGTATGTAAACACAGTGAACAGAGCCATCTGTGCATATGAAACAGCCCGCAGAAGAGCTGGCTAACCTGGGGTGTGTGCACAGTGACATCACGTGGGTGTGAGGTGCACGACTGCACCTTCTGAGGGAGGGGGAGCCCATACCAGGAGGAGCATGAGTGCTGGCAGTACCTGAGGAGGAAGGAGTGGTGTCTGTGCCGGGAGGAGTGGAAGGCGGTTCCCTGGGTCACCAAGCTTGAATTGTGCCTGGGTCCCAGACTGGGTCCATGGCCTGCCTCGTTGTTTTGGACAGACTGGTCTGGTCTGCTTTCAGTTCCAGTGCTCCTGGCAAAAACAACCACTGGTTTCATTACAGCAGGTCAGGCAAATTGCATGACCTGATGCAAGAAATTTACAGAGTTCCTGTAAATTCTTTCCTTGGTAATTGCCTGGGAGTTCCACTCCCACCCCCTCAAAAGTGTGCTGTAGAGTGTGACAGAGTTCCCCCAGGAGTCTCTCTCTGGTCCCCTCTGACTCTGCTGTTCAAGACTTTGAGAAGGTGGAGATCTCTCCCGACACTGCCCAGGTCTCACATTTCCATGCAGTCAGCTCCCAAGTCCCACCTCAGAGGGTCCAAACTCCTGCCCCTTCTGGGCTCCCCTGGGACTCCTCCAGGCTGGTCCCTGGAAGTCCCAGTTAGCAGTGACTCAGCCAGTGTGGAAGTCAGAGGATTTATTAGCAATTCAGTTCATACAGCAGCAGGGACAGTAGGTATCAGGCTCAGCAGGAAATATATCCATGAAACGTGGGGAATTAGGGCTGCACCCCCATTTCCCTACTACCCCCTCTTCCCCTTTGATCCTTTGTTCTCTTCCCTGGGGTCTGCCAAAACCACGCCCCCTCCCCCCCAGCCGGCCAGCTGGAACCTGTGTGACCCACAGAGTCCCCAGTTACAGGCTGCCTAAACACTTCATCCCCCCACCACACCCCCTAGTGGCCCTGCTACATCATATCTCCCATCTGTGTCCCATCACCAGAACGAGGGTTCCCAGACACCAAAGCACAGAAAGGAGGACAGAGAGGTCCAAAAAGGAGGACATTGGAAGATGTGGAGAAAATGTAGTATTAATATAACTTTTATTACCATATTATGTCATGGAAATGGGTCATGATTAATGAATGCAGCATTAAAACTACACAATATCATGTGTTTTTAAATTATTTTAAAATAAAGAAAATTACTAAAATGTTTTCTTTTATCAAAAACTGGATTTTTCATTAAATGAAAGTTTTTCATGACCCTTTCATTAATGTTCATGAGACTAAAGTTAAAAAACTAAATTTTCAAATATAAACTTGAAAAGTACCTAAAAAGTTTAAAAGAAAAAAGAAAAAAATCCTAGTTAATTCACTTCTTATTTTTCATTTTTCACAGCAGCCCATTTTTACAGTTAAAAAAAATGACGTAAATTGTTTCTGTACAGTTCAAACCTGCCCCTTCAGTGGTTTTATTTAATTGGTCCTTGTTAGTAATTTTATTTATGGTAGACTTTATTTTTCTTTATTTTATTAGTGTCCCTATTCTCTCCCCCTCCCACCCATTCAGCTGTTTTGTAGGGAGCAAGGGCCAAAAATTAATGCACTTATAGCAGGTCTTGAACCCACAACTCCAAGCTGAAAAGACATCAGCCCCACCACCTAAGTTATTCAGGCACCTTTGTAAAATTGCCCTCCAGACTCAGGTGATATCTGAGCTCTTAGTGACAAGGCCTGGATTGGGCAGTGTATGCATGTGACCAGCCCCGATCTCCAGCCACTGGGGGAACATCCCTAGCTCTCTAACTCAGCTGTTAGAGGGGGTTTTAACATTCTGTTCCAGAGCAGTAAAAAGCTGGACAAAAGCACCTTTTTTTAAAATGCTGGAGGATGGAGGACATGTCCTCTTTTTGCAGGACATCTAGTAACCCTAACCAGAACAGAAAAGAAAGAAGGTCATCACTCGTGACATCCCCTGTTAGCCTAAGAGAGGTTTCCTACTTCACACAGATCTGAGGAGATGGCTGGATTTGGATTGGGGTGGGGGTGTGGGCTGGGCTGTTGTGTGCTGTAACCCCACCACATGTGTCACAACCTGCAAAAGGCCGAGAACCACTGAATCAATCAATCAAATCATAGGGCTGGAAGGGACCTCATGAGATCATCAAGTCCAACCCCCTGGGAATTGAACCCAATACCTTCTGCATGTTATGCAGAGGTGCTAGCCAATGTAATCTGACCTCCTGCATGGTGTACACTCCTGCAATATACACCTAGCCCAGGGGCAGCAACCCGGGAGTGGAGAAGAGCCATTCTTCCCAGCTGCATGTGCCAGAGTCGCAGCTCCCTAGTGCTGGCAGGGTGGGAAGGGGGTGCACGGGCAGTGTGCGCTGCCTCCCTCCACTGGTGGGCAGAGCAGTGCTGCTCCACCTACCAGCCAGCTCTCCCTCCCAAAAGTGGCCGGCTGGGAGCTGGGCCTTGTGGAGGTGGGGCCCTGGAATGGCCCCTCCACAGAGTTCAGGCTTCTTCTACCTGGCCACTCCAGGGCTGAATGGACCCAATCCAGGGCCAGGGGTGTCTGGGTAGCGGTGGCCTGAACTCTGTGGAGAGGCCGTTCCAGGGCCCTGCCTCCGCAAGGCCCAGCTCCTTTCTGTCCACTTTTGGGAGGGCAGGCTAGCTGGTAGGTGGAACAGTGCTGCTCTGCTGCACCATGGGAGGGAGGGAAGGATGAAGCATGAGCCGCCAGTGCTAGGGAGCCACAGCGCAACTGCTGAGCCGGTTCTGGCTCATGTGGTTGTGTGAGCAGGGTGTCCCCTGGCAGAAGTGGATGCTCACTGAGCCACAGGTGTCTCACCAAGCTTGCGTTGCCGATCCCTGACCTAGCCAATGATTGAGTCATAAAGCTCCCAACTCATGGTTTAAAGACTTCAAGGTACAGAGAAACCACCAGCAAGTGACCCAGGCACCATGCTACAGGGGAAGGGGAAAAAGCCTCAGGGCATCTGCTAATCTGCCATGGCAGAAAATGCTCTCCTAACCCCAGATATGGAGAGCAACTAATCCCTGAGCATGTGAGACAAGCCAGACACCTCTGCTCCTACTGTAGTGTCCTCACTTCCATTCTAACAGTGTCCGTTTGCAAATAGTGTAGACCAGGATGTTATACAATGAGTACAGTCTGCTTATCCCCCTTCCATGGCCAGAGACATCCGTACAGGAGTGCAGGGCCCAGGGCCTATGGGTCCGTGGGAGCCCCCTGTCCCCTCCATGGTAGGGGATGGGGTAGGCTGGCCAAGAGGCCAGGTCCCATGCTCCCGCTCCTCCCCTGAGCCATCATTTCTGCCCTTGGGGGTGGAGTGGGCAGGCCTGGCTCTTCCGCCCCACTCCTGGGCCACTTTACCCTGCCCCTGGGCTGGTTGTTCTGCCCTGGGTGTGGGGCAGGCCAGCCCAGAGCAGAGGGCAGGTTCTGTACTCACACCCCTGCCCCACTGCCTTTGGCTTCACACCAAAGACAGCAGTGTGGGGGACAGCACACCGGGGAGGAGGTCAGTGGGGTGCGCCCCATGCTGCATTGTCACAGTGGGATAGCAGGGGGCCCACAGAAATGTGGGGCCAGGGGCAATCATCCATCTTGCCACCCCTAAGGACACCGCTGTCCATGGCTATGCCCTGGGTACCATAGCAATGCAAAGCCAGCCTATGGCGCCATTAGGGATTTTCCCACTGCTTTGAGCAGTGGTGGTAGGGTTGACACAGGCATTCGCCCTTCAGCCTTGCTGTGGTTATCTCAGGGGGTTAGGGTGGCATGGGTCTGACATTCACAGATGCAGAAGTTTCTCACCCTGAGCCCTGTAGCTATTGTGGCAGGATCAGCCTAGGTGGTTTCCAGAAAGTACTAGGCCATTATATCAGCCCAGGCTCAACAAGTCACTTTTCTCCTGGTAACTGAGCATGGGAGTACTACAGGTTAATTGGCACACCCAGAGCTAATCAAGGTCACCTCCAAGACCGGTTAAAAAAAAAAAAAAAACCCTCCAGAGAAAGGGGGTAGCTGGAGTGTGAGAGTGAGGAGAGCTACTGGAGTGTGTGAGAGGAGGCAAGGTGCAGTTGGAAGGTAGACTGGCCTGGCAAAGGAGCAGAATGCTGGTCTGGAAGACCCCTCTGCGTACAAAGGCTAGGGGAAGGAAAAACCCCTGCCCAAAGGGGGCAAAGGACTTTTCCTAGGCCTGGAGGCCTGAGGGAAACAAACCCAACACTAGAGGGAAGTTCAGGACCCACCAAGGTAAAGGAGGAACTTTCTCACATTATGTTGACTTAAATTTTAAGCGTAGACCAGGCCCCAAAGTGTGCAGCTTTGGGCTGCTTAGCCAGCATTTAGAAATGCTTACCTCAGCAGTTCCTTAGAAACATGTGAGCTCAGCTCTGCTGTGAGCAGTGACTTGGCAGTCCAGGCTTGTCGGATCATTGGCTTCAAGGCCTGTGCACTGGTACTAAGGAGAAGGATAGAATTTGTAACTTCTGGTTCCACAGATGAAGCCTAGGATGTGAGAGTCCATTCCCTGGTTAGTGTCAGCCCCACTCAGTAATGTGCTGCAGTCTACACTTTCCCTGCCAATCCCACGGGCCTTCAGTGGCTCTGACACTGCCCATGGCAGATAAAATTCCAGCTCCTTCTCCTGAGGGGCTGCTCCTGTGGAGCCCACAGCTGGCAAAGCAGCAGCCCCTTCCTGGAAGGCCAGTCCATGGATGCAACTGGCCACAGTTATAGTGAAGATGGATTGCAGCTAGGTTTAGCACAGGCCCGTGTGGACACTTCTATGCCATTTAAGTGTATTAAACTGAAATGTGATTTAGTAGGCACCAGGCATGTGTGCAAATGGGCTGTAGGTCATTGGAGCAGACTAGCGCTGCTTGTTATCTACAGTGATATCACAAACATGGTAGTTGGGGTTTGAGGACTGGCTGGAAGAATGGCAGCGTCAGTGCCTTGGCCTGGCAGAAAACATGGCTTTGCAGCGGCACCAAAACAGCTTTAGTTGTCTTGGCCAGCTGGGTTCCATTTTCCTTTGCACCCATACTGGAGTGGGTGTGCTCTGAAGCAGCACCCACCCACAGGAAGGGGATGTGGCAGAAGGAACTAAGAGGCATTGGACAGAAAGAAACCAGGCTGCCCTGTTAACTTGCTCCAGGCACCAGATCTCCCAGAGGGAACTGGTGGGTGTAAAGGCTCTAGCAGGCTGCCACCAAATACTTCCCTCACGGCAGTGGCTGTTCTGTGATGGTGGTCCCTCTGCCTTTCAGACAATCGCCTGAAGCCCAAGCCACGGCTGAAAAACCTGGTTAACAGGCGAGCTGTCTCCGTTCACGAAGAACAATTCCGGGCCCAGGGCGGCACAGCTGAGCTGGAGAGTAAGTGTGGGGAGCACCTGAGCCATTCATTGCATGTTGTTGAATAGGCGTGGGGTGATGAAGCACACGGGGGGAAGAGGGAAGTGCGAGTGCCTCCCCCCCATTAGACATTATGCTTGCTCCCTGCATGGATCTTGATTCCCAGAGAAGAACAGGCAGATCTTGCAGCCTCACGTAGCAACTGAGGGCTTTGTCTCCTGAAGGTGGCCTTGTATCCTCAGTGCCCTGGAATAATAAAGCACTGTCCACCCTGAAGGCTCCCAGACACTTGACAGAGAGGAGTCCCTCAACCCACCACTGAAATGGTGCCACCTTGTTGTCTTTCAGCCAAGACTGCAGGAAGCAACACACAGCTAGTTGATGAGGCAGGGGTACGCGGCCCAGAGGTGTCAGGACTGCGCCAGCACAGCAGGGCTCATCAGGCACTGTTCCTAGCACCGGGGCAGGAGCTGGTGTGTGTCTCACCCAGCAGGACAGAGCAGTGGCAGTAGGTCAGAGGGCAGCATGCCCCAGTCAAGCAATAGGCTGAAAGCTGCTGACACTCCAGGTGCCAGGTAGAAAGTTAAGAGTAAATTTTTGTATCTGTAAAACAAACAAGGAGTCCTATGGCACTTAAAGACTAACAAATTAATTTTTTTCATGAGCTTTCGTGGGAGAAAATCACACTTTGTCAGACGCTTTGACAAAATGGGATTTTCTCCCACGAAAGCTCATGTGAAAAAATAAATTTGTTAGTCTTTAAGTGCCATAGGACTCCTTGTTTGTTTCTTTTACTGAACTAGACTAACACACCTCCTTTGGATCTTGATTTTTGTACCTGGCAACTGAAGCATCATCAGCATTTGGCCTATTGTGTTGCTTGCCTGAACAGTCTGCTTCAGGTAAGCATTGTTATAGGCCAAATGCTGCCCGCTGGCATGCCAGTCACCAGATAGAAAGTTAAGTAAAGCATGGGCATTGCAGCTACTCTGTTTTATATGCAGAAGCTAGCAGCCAATTGGGTGTGCTGGCTCTCAAAGTGGGCAGGCCCTCAGCCCATCCTGGCCAACCCACAGCTACACCTCTACTGGTTGGGATTCCAACAGTCTTGCTACTGCCCTGCTCAGGCACCAGGTGTTCTCTCCAACTTCTACAGCAGCTCCATGTGGCCCAGCTGCAGAGATGCAGAAGGGCCTCCTTATCCCTGCAGCAAGACACACCATGCTAAAATCATGATGTACTCAGATGTGAGCCTGTCAAAAATGGCAAATGCAGTCGATCCAGGGTCCCATTACCATGGGGCCTTATGTGGCCTGCTGCAGTCTTGTACCCCCTGGGATTTTGGAAAAGGTTAGAAAATTGCACCAAGGCTAAATTGACTGCTGGTATGCCTCAGCTGCCTTTCCAGAAGCTCTGGAGCTGGACACCAGCAACTGGCACTACTGCATAGTAAAGGATCCTGAAACGTGTCAGAGCAAAGCACCATGGGCTGCATCTCCCAGCTGGACACATGGGCAAAGGCAGAAATGAGCATGAGGTTCAGGTCTGGGTAACTGTGCAGTGAAGATGTACCCTAAGCCAGGCCACTGGCCTTGGGGATCAGGTTTCTGCGTTGGTGTTATTCCTGTGTGCCTGCATGGAAAGGTCCTGAACTGCCACAGGCCTTGTGAGCCTGAAGTCCAAAAGAAGTAGACAAAGGAGCTGATTTTCCCGCAACAGTCATCGCCGTGCACTGGCCTCCCCAGCCATGTGCATGCAAACTGGAGCTTGCTACCACCACCCAGCCAGAGTTATAGTAATTCTAACAGCAGGGCTGCCTGCTTTCCCTCTGCCTTCCCCATGTGTGCATCTGGGCCCTGAGACAGGCTCCTCCTGTAAAAAGGGCAAACTTTGCTTGTTTAAAAAAAGGGAGGGGACACACATTTGAGTGTAGAAAAGCTCCAGGCAGGTTAGAAAACAAAGTGGAGTGTGAGGCAGACCCTTACTGCCTTTTCGTTCCACCTCAATGCCATGGGTGAGCAAGGAAGAGTGGGGCATTACAGTCCTGTTATGCTTAAAAATTTGTAACTCTTACATTTGGTCACCCTAACACCTAAAAAATTAATATTAATATCTACATGATGAATATAATTAGCCATGCCTCTGTTGGTGCTTTACCTTCAAACTCATTAGTTTTTGCAACAGGAATTACTTAATATTTCTTAACAAGCAGTGAGGAAAGGGGAAGAAAGGTGATAACAGTTGGTTACTCATCGTAACCATCCTTCTTCGAGATGGGCTGCTCAAATACATTCAGTTACAGGTGTCTACGTGCCGCAGCGCATGGTAGCTCGGAAAGTCTTTAGTGTTAACCTGTCAGGTCAGGGAGCATGGCCAACGCCACTGCCATGCTGCAACTGCATCTATATAGGTGACTGTGACCCTGACCCTCCCAGTCCCATTTACCTTTGCCAACTCCGTTAGCGGGGACAGTGGGAGGGACCTGAATGTATGTGAGCAGCCCATCTCGAAGAAGGACGGTTACTGGTGAGTAACCAACCATTCTCCTTCGAGCGCTGCTCACATCATTCAATTACAGGTGACTGCTAGCCGTACCCAAGGATGGTGGGAGGAGTTACAGTCTACCCACACTGAGTACAGCTCTGCCCACAGCGGCATCATCTCTAGCCTGTTGGGCAATAGCGTAGTGCATCGTGAAGGTATGTATCGATGACCACGCAGCGGCCCTGCAGATCTCTTGGATCGGGACCTTAGTCTCTGGGAGAAGCGTGTTTGACCTTTCATAGCAGTCTTTAATGCAGTTCACAATCCATTCGGAGATACATTGGGAGGATACCGGAGAACCTCTCATGCGTTCCACGACCGCCACGAACAGTTGGGAGGTCTTATGGAAGGATCGTGTACGCTCAATATAGATTAGGAGCGCTTTCCTCACATGCAGGGTGTGCCACCGTCTCTGGTTCTCTGTCACCTGAGGGTCTGGATAGAAGACCGGCAGGCAGATCTCTTGATTCATGTGGAAGGGAGTGGCAACCTTGGGCAAGAACGAGGAGTGGTGACGCAGCACCACCTTGTCTGGGAAGAAAACCATATATGGGGGGTTCAGAGGATAGGGCTTGTAGCTCTGAGACCCTTCTGGCCGAGGTAACGGCTACCAGGAAAGCCACCTTCCAGGAGAGCAGGAGCAGGTTGGCTGATTCTAAGGGCTCGTATGGCGGTTCTGTCAGAGGCCATAGCACCACGTTCAAGTCCCACTACGGGGTTGGGTTATGGACGTGGGGAAAAAGTTTTTCCACTCCTTTTAGGAACCCATGGTAGATGGGGTGTGAAAAGAGTGGGGCCCCAACTGTTGTTTGGTGAAAGGCCGAGATTGCTGCCAAATAAACTTTCAGTGAGGACAGGGATAGGCCTTTCTCTCTTAGGTCATGAAGGTAATCTAAAGTTTCCTGAACTGGTGCAGAGATAGGGTCTATGTTTTTATCATGGCACCAGGTGGAGAAGCGATTCCATTTTGCCATGTAGGTGGACCTGGTGGAGGGTTTTCTACTACCAACCAGGACCTTTTTAACCCTATCTGAGCAGTGACTCTTTGGCTTGCTGAGCCAGAGAGCATCCAGCCTGTCAGGTGCAGGAGGCCCGGGTTGGGGTGCCGAAGGCGACCCGAGTCCTGTGTGAGAAGGTCCACCCACTCTGGGAGGCAGAGCGGGGTCCTCACTGACATGCCTTGAAGAAGAGGGAACCAGTGTTGCCTGGGCCAGTCCGGGGCTATCAGGATGATGAGCGCCTCGTCTGTGAGGGCCTTCAGAAGCACCCGGTGACTCAGGGGAATTGGTGGGAAAGTATACATTAGGGCTCCCGGCCAGTTGAGGAGGAAGGCATCACTGAGAGACACTTTCTCCCTATCTCGGAGGGAGCAGAACTGAGGGCATTTGTGGTTCTGCACCATGGCAAAGAGGTTGATCTGAGGGGTTCCCCATCCGGTTGTCAACAGGGAGAAAACCTCATTGTGGAGGGACCACTCATGATTCGCTAGTGGCTTTCTGCTGAGTGAATCCACTATGCTGTTGTCCACCCCAGGAAGACGGGCAGCAGTTGGCGTGAAGTGATGGTCTATCGCTAGTTGCCAAAGCTTGGTCGCTTCCTCGCATAGTGCTGAGCAGCGGACTCCCCCTTGGCGGTTTGTGTAGAACACGGTTGCTGTGTTGTCTGAGAGGATTTGGGCCACTCTGCCCTGGATCTGGTCTAGGAACATCATGCAGGCCAGTCTAATGGCCCTGAGCTCCTTCACATTTATGTGGAGGAAACTGTCCTTGCGGCTCCAGACACCTTGCGTGGAGAGGCCCCCGGATAGGTGGGTACCCCGCCCCAAGTTGGAGGTGTTCGTTATAAGGGTCACTGCAGGCTTGGACTCCCTGAACGGGATTCCCCCCATCGCGAAGTCGGGGGTCTCTCCAAATTTGGAGGGACTCCAGGGCATGTTGAGGAACCGAGATTACCTTGTCAAGACGGTCCCTTTCTGGTTGGAAGCTTGTGGCGAACCGAAGTGGAATGGTCGCATCCGCAGGCGGGCTGTTCGGATTACCAATGTGGCTGCTGCCATGTGCCCCAGGAGCTGCATGCATCTGCGCACTGTGGTCAGCCTGGGTGCCTGGAGCTCCGTGATGATGGTGCAGATGGACCGAAATCTTGACAGGAGCAAGGATGCAATGCCTTGCTGGGCATTTAAGCGTGCCCAATGAACTCTATGTCCTGAGTGGGGCAAAGCTTGGACTTTTCCAAGTTTATGTGGAAGCGCAGGAACGCGCACAGGTTCATTACCACGTTGACATGGTCTCGTACTTGTTGACTTGACTTGCCCACTATAAGGCAGTCCCTCTAGGTAGGGGTAAATCCTTAGACCCCTCCTGTGTAGGAACGCTGCGACTGGTGCGACACACTTTGTGAACACCCTGGAGGCTAGCGATAACCCGAAGGGGAGGGCAGTGAACTGGTAATGGCATCGTGCCACTACAAACCTGAGGAACCGCCTGTGGTCAGGTCGAATGGCTATGTGGAAATAAGCATCCTTTAGGTCGAGGGCTGTGAACCACACTCCTGGGGATAGGGCGGGGATGATCTATGGTAGGGATATCATGTGGAATTTTATTTTCTTTATGTTTTTGTTGAGAGCTCTGAGATCTAGGATGGGCCGTAGGTCCCTGTTGGGTTTGGGGACCAGGAAGTAGCGGGAATAGAACCCTTTGCCACGTTCCCCCTTGGGAATCTTTTTGATGGCTCTGAGGGAGAGTAACTTCTGACATTCGGCTTTGAGCTTGCCTAGTAGATTAGAGTTCTCTCGGATCATGGGAGGGGATGGTTTCCCGTCCTCGGGGGTTGAGAGGAACCAAATACAGTATCCTCTGGCCACTATGTCAAGGACCCACTGGTCCGACGTGACCCAGGTCCATCGTGGGGCAAAGTGGCGGAGGCGGTGGAGGGAGAACAGGGGTTGTGGAACGCTGCCCTCGGGGGGGGGGGGGGGCCGTCAAAAACGCTGTTTGCGGCCCGACGAACGGTCTGACCCTTGTCCACACCACCCTGACTGGGAGGCACCTGGCTTACCCCTTTTACCTGATCAGCCTTTATCCTTGTCCAGGTCCACGAGGTGGTGCTGGGGAAACTGGAGAGATCTTGGAAGCTGGGTCTGCAGTTGCAGCTGTTGTTTCAGTTGCTGTAGCTGCTCTTGTAGCTGGTGTGACCTCGAGGAATGCCTGACAGATTGCGGGGTGTAGATCCTGAGGAACCTCAGAGTAGCTGTCAAGTCCTTCTTACCGTGCAGCTTCATGTCTGTGGAAGGTGCAGAGAGATCGGGACCTTCAAAGGGAAGGTCCTGGATAATTTGTTGCAGCTGCGTGGAGAGACCGGAGTTCTGGAGCCAGGCCAAATGCCGCAGCACCACTGCCGATGCCATTGTGCATGCTGCTGTGTCCACCGCATCCCAGGTTGCTGCAAGCGCATCCCTGGATGCTCTCTCTCCCTCATCCAGCATCACTTCGAAGTCTCTCAGGTGACCCTCAGGGATGACCAGCCAGAGATTTCGTAGAGCTTCCCACAGGTTGAAGATGTAGCACGTCATCAAAGCTGAATGGTTTGAGACGCACAGCTGGAGGGCGGCAGAGGAGTAAACTTTCCTACCCAGCAGGTCGAGCCTCCTTGCCTTCTTGTTCTTGGGCGTGGTGCTAGGTTGGCCTTGTCTCTCCCTTTGGTTGACTGTGTCAACCACCAGGGACCCTGGGGCCGGGTGATGAAACAGGAAGGGAAAACCTTCTAGGGAGACAGAATATTTCTTGTCTGCTACTTTGGACACTGGCAGAATTGAGGAAGGCATTTGCCAGTGTTCCTGGACAATGTGGAACATCCCGGCGTGCAAGGGGATTCCAACCTTAGCCGGCAGGGCTCGATGACACGCATCAAAGAAGGAATCATCCTCCATCTCAATCACCCTTAGCTTGAGCTTCAGGTTTGCCGCCATGTGGCGGAGAAGGTCCTGTTCGACACGAGGCTCCCCTTCACAGTCAGCAGACATATTGATTAATCGCTCGTTGGGCGACAAAGATGCTGGGGCCCTTGATCTGCTTCGTTTTGTAGAATCAGGGTCCGGCTTGTCATCGGAGAAATCCGAAGACTCAGGTGCAGGTGGGCGGGCTTAGCGGGAGGAGGTGTCGTCTGTTGTTGTGTTCAGCCAGTCGAGGGTCCATTTGTTGTGCGGGGACCTCGACGGCGGCATAGGCATAATGGGGGGGGGGGTGCAGGTGCTTCCCCCAATGGGTGCCTTCGCTGCAAGCTCAGTGACATGGAGCTTTTCCGGGCTCGCTTTCTTGGGCACTCCTCCTGGGGGGGGGGGGGGGAGAAAGGGCTCTTCCGAGGACGACCTGGATGATCTCCCCTCCGACAGTTGGCAGTCCGGTACCAAGAATTCCTCAGGGAAGCGGTGAGGTGGAGCTGAAGAACTTGGGCCAGGTACCAGGTTTGACAGTGCCAAGTCGGAGAGGGGTGAGGAGGCCTAGGACGGTGCTGGCATCAGTGCAGGTGTTGCCGGTGCCGAGTCCGATGGTACCAGAAGTGACAGTACCAGAAGCAGGGCTATTGGCGACGGTACCGGGCTTGGCGGTGGTGCCAGGCTTGTGGGTGGTGCTGGACTTGTGGACAGTGCCGTGTCCAGCGGCGCCGAGGGAGGCTGTGCCGTTGTGGCCGGTTGCCTCTTGTTCTGCACTGAAGCCGGATTTAAATGCCCGTAGTGAGCCGGTGCCTGAGCCAGGGCCCTACCCAGGGCGGCTGGAAGGCTACCGGGAGACCAGCGAAGTCAGTGCCTAGGAGGTACCGTGGAAGGCTGAGCTCTTGGGCCTCGTAGCGGGGATCAGCAGGAATCCTGAGCCCGGGCCGATCGAGGATCTGGTGGAGCGCTGGTGGCTCGGCCGCTTTTGAGTGGAGTGGCTCTGGTCCCCGACATTAGGCGGAGGCGACGCTCCCTTTCCAGCCGGGTCCTCTGCTTGAAGGATCAGCAAATGAGGCAGTCCGCTGTGAGGTGGGACTCACCCAAGCAAGCGAGGCATTTCTCGTGTGGATCGTCCATCGGGAAAGCCTTGCAGCATCCTAAGCACGGCTTGAATCCTGGCATTTTTAGTTTCACGCAAAAAGACAGGCCCTTGCGTTTCGCAAGATAATGCTGATCCGAACCGACACTGATGGAGGAAAAAGGAACTGGGAGGGTCAGGGTCACGGTCACCTATATAGCTGCGGCCAAGGCGTGGAGGGGATGTTGGCCACGTGCCCTGACCTGACAGGCTAACGCTAAAGACTTTCCGAGCTACCGTGCGCTGCAGGCTGTAGACACCTGTAACTGAATGATGTGAGCAGTGCTCAAAGGAGAAAGTGTTCTAATCCATATATAGAAGGGGACGCTAGCACACTTCACTGCAAGTTGGAGGAGAGACAAAGGAGGCTAACAACTTTTAACCAGACTAGGGGATCTCAAACATGCGGCCCATGGGCTGCATGCAGCCCTTGGAATTACCTTGTGTGGCCCGTGATGATCCCCATGAATCCAGGGGCTCCTAACCCCTTTGCCCCACGGGTCAAAAGTAAGTCGCTGGGCTTTTGAAGTACGAGCTACTCTGCTGGCTGGGAGCTCTGCATTAGTATTACTTCCGGGGCAGGGTGGGCCAAAGATGCTGCCCTCAGCATGGTCAGGGCAGCGGGGGAGCCCCGCCTGTGGCATGGCCACTCTGGTGGCCAGGTAAGGGAGCCATAGGAGGGTGCGGGTGGGGGGTTGGGGAGAGACAGTCTCCAGGGTCAGGCTGTGCAGGAGGGGGCAGTCAACGCAAGGGAACACAGGGAGCTGGCGGCTCCAGTCGGTCGGTCGGTGAGTGAGCGTGCGTGCGTGTGTGCGTGCGTGCGTGTGAGAGAGCTTTCCCAGCTGCACGGCCTGGCAACCAGGGCCTGGCAGGGGAGTGCTTTTTCCAGCCACAGCACAGCCAGCAGGGCTGGGTGGGGGGCTACGTTCCCACCACTGCTGACCAGACAGGTCCATCCCTGGAGGGGGGGGTGGTCACCCTGGGCCCCAAGATTCTGGGGGCCCTGTGCTGTCTGGCCACGGAGGGCAGCATGGGGCTCCCACTGCTGCTCCCCCACGCCAGGAACCGAGCGAGCCAGTGAAAAGCAGCGCCCGGCTCAGTTCTCCCGGTCTCCATTCCCCCTTGCCCCCCCCCCCCAACACGCGTTGCTTCCGATGCCATGCTGAAGCAGCGGGGAGGAGGCAGGCGGCAGCACAGCAATGGCCCCATGGCACTGGGGGGAGTGGAGACCAGGAGAGCTGAGCTGGGCGCCACTTTTCACTGGCTCACCTGGTTCCCAGTGGGGGGGGGGGGAAGGGGGCTTTTGCTCCCCCGGGGGGGCGGGCCCCCCCCCCCCCCTGGGGGGGGGGGGGGGGGAGGGAGCAGGAGCCCCTGCAAAGGGCGTTTTGCCTGGGCTTTGCCCTCCCAGAGATGGCCCTGTGGCCAGAGCAAGGTGTTGGGGGAGGGGGAGTTCCCACCACTGGCACTGATGGGGGGGTAGTTTCCCCACGACACAGCATGGCCACCAGGGCTGGGGGGGCGGGAGGGGTACTTCTGCTTCTGCTACTGGCCAGAGCAGGGCTGGGCACGGGGGACGATTTTACTGGGGGAGTGCTTTCCCTACATATCAAGCAAGGCCTGGTGGGGAGGGGCCTTCCCCCCCTGCCAGGGCCTAGAGGAGCAGGGGGAGCTGCCTGTAGGCGAGGGAGGGACGTTAGGGAAGGGCCCAGGGGAGCTGGCAGCAGCGTGGGGGGGGGGGATGGTTAGGGAAGGGCTCAGGGTGACTCATGAGAAGCTGGCAGCAGGGTGTGGGGGAACTCGATCCGTCTGGTGGCAGGGTCTGGATCCATCCCTAGCCACTGCAGGAAGGCAGCTGGGGGTTGGATCCAGTCCCTGGCCACAGATGGATCGGTCCCGGGCTGGTGGAGGGGCACTTTTTGGGGTGCGGCCCTTCAGCCAGTATCCTAGTCCTCACATGGCCCTTGTGGTGATTTGAGTTTGAGACCCTGAACTAGACCCTCATTTGCAGGACAGCACAGCTTGCCCATAGTAGTTATCTTTCAGGACAGGTGCTCAATGTAATGCTTTGCAACAGTCTGAAGTGGGGTGGGTGATAAAATTTGAAGGTGGGCTGGTGGGGGTGGTGGAGAGCCAGACTGGGGCTGGGGTGAGGGAAAGAGCGCTAGTGGGGGAGCCAGGAGCAAGGGGGCATGGAAAGTGCATGGGGGCAGCACAGGCCCAGCCCCAGGTGCAATGTAACCTGCTAGGGTGGGCACAAATGCATTCACGTGCCCCTCTCAAGTGCCTCACAGAGAAACCTCTGCAGAAAGCTGCTGGAGAGCCAGGATCCAGTCTGTTCAGGACTCACAGCGAGGTCTGCTCAGAGCTCCCATCTGTGCCACAACAAACTACTGCTCAAAATAAACATAACAATGAACTTTATTAACTAACTAAACAGACCTTATCCTAAGAAACCATAATACACTTAAACAAAACAGTAAGAAACCCAGGAGTCCCAATGTTCGGGTGGAGTCACCTTTATCTCAATTGTAGTCTCTAAGTCCTTGAGGCTTAAATGCAAAACAGAAGCCATCCTTATCATCTCTAGCTGCAGGAATCTTCAGGCAAATGCCATGCAGGTCTTTCTGCCTCCTGTGTAGCCAGCACCACACAATCAGGTCACTGGCCATCCAGCTCTCAGTTCTACTGCAGCCAATTCCCCTGCAAAACTGTCAAAAGCAAGGAGAAAACATCCTGCACGCCACTTTTACCCAGCTCCTTTCACTCAGTCCCTGAGCACATGGACACTGCAGCTCTCTCTGTTTGCTCCTCTCCAGGCTGTTCTTCTCAGGCTTCTTCTTGGGCATGTAACTCCAGCATAACACTAAAGCTTGTGGAGCATGCGCAATATGCTACCACACCCTCTCACCAGAAAGTTCTGGTTTCTGGGCTGCAAAATCTGCCCAGCAACATAACCCAGCCATAAGGGCTCCCTGAAAGAGATTACTCCTTTTTTAGGCACCAGTAGGGGAGGTGGGGCGGGAGGGAAGGAGGAGGGTGACAAGAGCAGTGCAGCTCCTGCCCCAGCCACAGAGCAGCGTAGTGCAGCACCAGCTTGTGGACGGTGCAACCTTGGCCCCAGCCCCAGCCCCAGCCCCAGCCCGGAGCAGCATGGCATAGTGCCAGTGAGGGTGCTGGTGGTGGTGAGTGCAGATTCAAGACGAGACAGTGCAGCCGTGGCCTGGCTCCAGCCCCAGTGCAGCACAACCAGGGGGAGGGGAGGCATGACAAAAGGGGTGGTGGTGCATGCAGTGCCAGCTGGGGGGTTGGAAGGGGGCAGTGCAGCTCCAGAGCAGTGCAGCACTAGGTTGGGGGGGGGGGGGGTGTGGATCAGGCTAGGGCAACAGGCCAGGTGGGGGGAATGGAGCTGGCCCATGGGCTGTATTTTGCCCACCCCCCCATCTAACATCTGGGACATTCCACTAGCACACGGCACAGGGGCTGGGACTGTGAGGAGGGAGGCACCCTGCCACCCACAGGGCTGTTTGCAAACACACTGAAGCCCTGTATCTCACAGCTCCACTTTGAGCCTGAAAAGCCTAGCCTGTGAGCTCCAAGAATGGGGCCATAGCCAGTCTCTACCCTGCTACAGCACTGCAGTGGTTGGCATGTGACTCCAGGAACAGAGGTGGCCCCAGCTAATGCAAAGGCACTGTTCCCACCTCCCCATCAATGGCAATGTATCTCATACATTTTGCTTCCTGTAGATGTGATGATCCCCCTTCGGCTGCAGCGCTCCCCTGTCCTGAAACGGAAGGCTAAACCCAGCTCCATGGTGGAGGTGGAGACGAGTGAGGTGGCCAGCACCCTTTTGGCACCCCAGGGTAAGGAAGGCTAAGCTGATGGCGTGAGGCCAGTGTTTGGTGCAAGCACTACCTATGCACTCTTCCCCTTCCACACTGCCAGCTCCCTGCTTGTAGAAAAAAAGAGGCCCCTCCCCCATGCATGGTTTCCCCAGCCTCCTGCCCTCACCCCTACTTAGGTAAGGTGGGAGTGATGCTCCAAGGCCAGTGCAGTTACACTGGTATAAATGGGGAAAATCTGGCCCTAAGGGTGGGGGTGGATTCAAGGCCCCCTGCCTCTCACTAAGTTGTGATGCTGTTTTGTTGGCTAAACTTGATTTGTTACCCAGTGGGAGCAACTTGACTAACACTTTTGTGACCCTCACTAACGCATGCATTTGTGGTCCCTTCCCCAGACACCCTGACCCAGGATGCATACTGGACCACGGACCCAGCAGAGGAGCCATGCCTCACAGCAGTAGCAGATGGGGATCGATCCCATGCCCCAGTGCAAACAGCAGAGAAGGCACAAAGCACAGCCCAACACCAAAGAACTGAGCCTTTGGGAACACCGGCCCCCACCCAGGGACAATGAGTTGGGGTGCTGCTGTCATCACCAAAAAACACTGCCAACAGGCACAAGCTGAATGTTTGATTTGCAGAAGCTGCTCAGGTCTCTGAGCAGTGGAGCACCATGGCGCAGCCAGCAGGGCCCTCAGGGGAGGAGGCCACAAGCCTCCCCCACAGCCCATCACTGCTTCCAGGTGTGTAAATTCAGTGCTTCCTATGGAAACAGGGACAGACAGGAGCCTGGCCCCATTGCGGCGCTGCAACAAACTCCCAGAATGATGCAGGAGAGACCCCTTTTCTAGCTTTCATTAGTGCATGTTATTGTCCCATCACAGGACCCCTGGGTCTACAAACTGAGTCTCCAGCAGCCAGTAACTGAGTCTGCCATCAGCCTAGTCTTTCTCTGGAGCAGCTGTATCCTCAGATGCATGCAGTTATTCTGTATGCAGCAACACTAGGCACAAGCCAGCAGCTTGTGTGCTCAACATATATTGGGGACTTGCACTGTGGTATCATAGAACTGAAAGGGACTATGAGAGGTCAAGTCCAGCCCCCTGCACTGATAGTTCAGTGCTGAACAAGCTGGTTCTCTGGCAGGGGTAGGCAAGCAAATCCAAACATACTCAATACAGAGGAATCTGCCTTTTCAGGGTGGAGGTGAGGGTGAGGGAGGAAGCGGACTAGATCATCCCCCTCAAACCAGTCATATGGGTGCATGCCATCTGTTTGGCCTAATCCATCTTCAGGTTAAAGGGCCCGATCCTGTAGATTTTATTCAAGCTGATCCTCCACAGGAGTCAGATCTGAAGATGAGGCCTGACATACTGTGTCACACTGGATCTCTGCTTCACATTGGCCAGAGCAGCTGGCTGGAAACTGGGTGGCACTTTTCAGCCAGTTGAGAAAAGAAAAAGAAATTGCAGTATCGATTAAAATCTGACAGCAGTTAAACTAGGCAGTGCTGTTTTATTCCACTGGCTTTAGGCTGCCACATAATTTCACTGTGCTGTAGACTTGGGTATTGGAACAGAGCAGCTGGGAAAGGCCTGGGTGGCAATTCAGGATGGGGTGAGAAGCACAGGAACTTGGTGTTTATTAAACTGATGTGCTGTGAAGTAGCTGAACAAACTGAAACTGTCCGTAAGAGTCCAGGTCCCAATCTGCTAAGAATGGTTCAGACTTGCAGCTGTCTGAGGTTGGCTTTGGCCTGGACTCTACCAGTTTACATTTGGTTCTCATTTCAAGGTTTTGATCAAAAGTACTAGAATTATTTTAATTAATTGGAAGCTGAGTCTGGAGCCCAATACTGCAGTCATATACAGCTGACGGCGCACAGGATCACAGCTTGTGGCAACAAAGCTTCTCACAGCTCTGCTACACAGCTGTTTCCACCACGCTCAATGCAACTAAGCCAATGCAAGATGGGACAAAAATTAAGAGTGCTGTATTTGTAACAGAGGATCTGATGTCCCTTTGTTTCACCTGCAAAACAGCATGCACCATGCTGCTCTTCACATTCGGGAGTGTGAATGAGGATGTGTTTTCCATGAGAGCCCAGCCATGTATTTTAAAATAGATGCTTTTTATTTTTAATTTCCGAAGCATAAACCATGTGAAATTTTTTGTAACAAACAGAGCAGGAACATAATCAAACTAAGTATTAAAAGACCAAACTACTGTGTTGACTCCAGAGTTACGACTGGTCCAGAGGTGGAAGGAGGGGAGGAGGAACAGAGGGAGAAGGGAGCTGCTAGGACTAAGGAAACCTGGCATGGCACTCTCTTCTGCTACAGCCTGGAATCAGCTCCACTCTCCCACTGGATGGAGCCTGGGGTGGGGGGAGTCATGGACCATCAGCCCAGTAAAGGCTGAACCAAGTCCCTTGCTCACAAGTTCTCTGCTTGTTCCGCAGCAGGGGTTGGCTCCCCTTTAGTGAACACTTTTCCTTTCACCTCATGGGGTACTGAACACTGAGGGGTGTTGTCTTCCAGGCTGGGTTTCAACACATTGAACTGTTAACTGGAGGGGGAGAGAAAGTATTCTTCAGCAAGGGCCCAGCTGTCAGGACTGACTTACATACTTGTTCCCCTTGCCAGCATGCCTCCTTGAGATTCATGTGTGGTGTCAGACAGGGCCAACAAATGCTGGCTCACATTCTATGCTGCAGCTAGGCAGCTGCCCACAAAGGAGACGGGATTCCTAACACTGGCTCATCCTTGGAAAAGGGACTCCAGCCCTTTTCCCACAGTCACCCTCCTTTGGGTAGCCCTTAAAGGTATGTCCCTTCAAGTTAGCACTGAACAAGAATACAAGAGACCAGTTTACAGCATGTGGGAACTGCCCCAGAGTTTGCACTCATGACTCAGATTGCTCGGCTTTGGTGACAACCCAGCAGGCCCACCGCAGCATCGCTTTTGATATCCTGTGAACCAAAACAGGGAGGAAGAGTTAGACTGGGTCTGCCCCCGGCAATCACCACAGCTGGCCAAGAGCTGGGACTGCCAATGAGGGAAACATTTGGGGAAAAGGGAACAAGGTATACTGGCCAGGGTGGAAGAAAACCAAGTGGCAGGTGCAAGGGAACACTACGGGTGGGAGGAATTAAGCTGTGGAGTGAAGAGCCAAATCAAATAGCTTCATAAGAAAGGCAACACCTATGACATCATCCAGGTCCATGCCCCATGCAGCTCAGCATGGCATGTAGTTACACCTGCATGCTTTATGATCACAGCTGGGAGTCAATCTCTACTGGACTTAGTTCAAGACCCTACCGCCTAGAGAAGCAGAGGGGACCTACCACAGTCATGTCAGTCCTGGTGTGGCTAGAGCCCTACATGTTTGCAGGGGCTATGTGAATGCTGCTTTGACAGCAGCACTAACTTTTACAGTGCTGCACCCCAAGCTGTTATCAGTGGGAGCTGGTGAGTGGGAATGAAATCTAAAGGGGACCAGCCCAGGACTCTCCTCCAGCTGCACCAGAAATAAGATCCCTGGAGTGATGGCAGGAAGCACTGCTACTTTGGGCTTATTGAGCAAGTTCCCTCTTGCCTCCATTTGAAATGAGGGGCAAACGAGATCTGGAGAAGCCCAGTGAGTGGGGATGTGTCCCTAAGCATCACACTCACCTTGTGGATTTCACTCGGGCACAGAGCTCTGGAGATGGTGCCTTGTAGGTGTATTGAAACGGGGTGGTTTTTATGTACTTCTAGAGGGAAAGGAGAGAACTGACTAAACGTCACACCTGAAAAAACATACCCAACCCATGAGATCTGGAGCAGATTTCTGCTCTCCCACCTCCGTGCTCTCTTGGCTCAGGGAAGGAACCATGGCACTAGATGTCCCCATAGGAAGTACAAGTGTGTTGTGCAAACCAGCAGGTCTCCTGAATCAATGAACAGTCCCTTCCAAGGAGGGGGCCCATGCTATAAAGGAGACTGAAGTTTCAGCCAAATTCAGTATGTCCCACATGGCACATGTTACTGAGTTAGCTATTTAGATAGCTGAGGACTGTGTTTAGGATTCCTCCCACCCTGACCCCAGGAGATGGTTTTCAGTGAGTGCTGGAGGGGGCTCTCTGTTCTCCTGCCTGTGCTCTCACAGGCTCCTCACCTTCTCTGAGGCATTTCCTCACACTTCCCCAGGCTCAAAGCCACAACAAATTCTTCTCCCTTCACGCTATGGACCTGGGAAGCTGCTGGATGGCACAGGGACAGTGGCTGTTTGGAAACATAT
This sequence comes from Podocnemis expansa, assembly GCA_007922195.1. Lineage (NCBI taxonomy): Eukaryota > Metazoa > Chordata > Testudines > Podocnemididae > Podocnemis > Podocnemis expansa. The sequence goes on from ML682104.1 coordinate 2,508,205, forward strand.
GGCAGAGAGCAGTTCTCTGGCAGAAGTGGGCTTGCATGCCAACCTCTTGCTTTCCCATGAGGAAAAGTCAGGACCAACAAAAGCAAACTGTAGAGGGAGCCTTCCCCTTTAATGGTTGGATGAGGCTGGTGGTCACTGGTCAGGATCTTTAGCTGCACAAGGAGAGATCATGGGACACAGACAAAACAAGACTGACCACCATCTTGTGAATCTTTACCTGCTGTTGAGCTCTGTGCTGGTCTTGGCAGGACACAGACATGCTCTTGGCCAATTCCGTCTCATCCTCCCATCGTGGTGGCTCCGCTGGGTGGTTGGGCAATGCAGGCTTCTGAGCTGGCATTGCATGCTCTGTCCTGCACTTCTTGGACCTCTCCCCAGGCCCATCTGCATGGGAAGGTTTCTTCTGGGCTTTCCGATAGGTTCTGCCTGGATTGGGCAAAACCTCACCATGGGCCTCCTTGTCTCCCACCAGCAGCTTCCTCTTAGCTGCTATATGCTTCGTGTTCTTGGACAGATCTTTTCCCCCAGCTCCACTGCCCACCTCAACATCACATTCAGAGCCTCTCAGACAGCTGTTCTCCATGCCTGGGAAGGAAGCCATGCCATCAAGATCAGTCTGCCCTCTATTCCCAAGGGGTGCCGTGTGGCAAGCTCTGCTGTTGATGCTGCCCAGAACAGGAAGTGCGGGAGAGAAAGGGCACAGACTGGGGTGGAAAGCTGCAGATGGCTGGCCGCTAGGGATGTCACAGCTGGCATCAGGGGGTTTGTCCACTTCTGGTGCCATCTGGAACTGGACAGCATCTGGTCCTTGACTGGAAGGCTCTGAGAGACATGTACTGCTGTGAGAGGACAGCAGTGATGGGGACACAGTCTCTGGTGGTTCATCCTGCGACAAGCTACAAGGCGACTTCTGGCTACATGGCTCCAAGAAATCTGGGGTGTTGCTGTCTGGCTGCGTTATGGCCACCTCCTCTGTGGACTTGGCCAGCTGGGTCACTTGTGTGCTTGGCTGGATAAGAGACTTCTCTGACAAGAGAGAACAAAACCCAAGAGTCATTCCCTGTGAAAAGAGCACAGGCAGAACCTGTCTCACAACCTGCGAAAGCAAGCTCCAGAGTGACAACTCAAAAGGGCAACTATCCAAGAGGGCTAAGAAAGTTCTCCTCTTTGTCCCAGCCTTGGTCTGTCTCTGTTTAGACTCTTAACTCTCCAAGGCAAGGCCTTTCTTCTTCTCTGTATATTTATAGAACCTAGCACAACTGGGCCCTGATCTCACACGGGCCCTAGGCACTGGTGTAATACAAATAAACAGTACTTTGCAAGGGCAGTTCAGCCATTTAAAAGGGGTAGGTAAGGTCCATCTCTTATCAGTATGTGCAGATAGGTGGACTGGCAAGCACCATCACATGCACAAAACAGGCATCTGACCAAATCTGAGCACACCAAGCTGTGCCTTCCTGAAAACCAGCCCCACTTCCTGCAAGCACACACAGCACAGTCCACTTTTTAAGAACCAAGTACGCAAAAGTGAGCCCACAATTGCAGCTGTGGTGGTGGGAATGAGGCTCCAAAGTTGCATGTATGCACCCCATTCTTCCTGTCTGACCTTGCTCCTCCAGAGTATAAGATGGCCCTAGCTCTGTAAGACAAGGATTCTCAACCTTTTTACGGCTGCAACACAGCTGGGAGGATCCCTAGCTGGTCACAACACAGTTAAGGCTTCCTTATGGACACTGCGGTCCCGATTTCACCCTCCCCCCAATACCCCCTGGCACCAGCAACAGCCCCTGCAGCCCTGTCAGTGAGCCCCACAGCAGCCCCTATTGGGCCTAGGCCACAGTTCTGCCTCCCCTGCCCCCACAGTGAGCCCCACAGCAGCCTCCATCTGCAGTATTGGCCCCCAGCCAGTGTTGGAGTGAGAGTTTCCAGTGCCCAGGGATCAAATCCAAATTTGTACCCACCTCAGTGTCCCTCCATGCAGGGCAGAAGGGGTCCCAGCATTACAGGACTGGGAGGAAGGTTGGAGATATGGAGGTGCTTCTGTTCACTCTCTTCCCTGTAGGGCAGCAGTGGCCATTCACACTTCGTGCCATGCCACAAGCAGTAGTTGATTAGCTGAACTAGAGATGGGGGTTTCTAGCCTTCCCCTTTCTCCCTGACTTCAGGGCTGCAGGCAGGTATTTCAGCCTCACTGCCTCAGCCTCTGCAACTACAGCAGGAGACTAGGGGGCAGGAGCCCCCACCCCAGCAGGTTCCATCCAGCCCTTAGGCTGCACCTTGAAGCCTCAGGAATCCCCCTGGCTCCCCACTCACCCTCACAGTGCAATGCTGAGGGAACAGGAAACCCCCATTTGCAGCTGTGTTGTGAACCATCCAGCCAGACAAGTCAGGGTACTTGGAAGCCCTGAATGGGGTCCCCCATGTTCAGCTCTAGTAGGGGGCCAGAGGAGGGGAATCACAGCCCTCCAGTCTTGTCCCCCTCACCTTCTTCAGGGCTGCCACAGTGGGAGGACTGGGAGCAGAAACCCTCAAACTTCTAGGCAGTTTCCTCCAGGGAATCCAGGTTAGCCCTTATCCTGCACCTTTATTGCAGTCCCAGGAGTTCCTGCCTCCTTTATTTACCATATTGCTGCTGAAGGAATACCTCCTCCCCACCCATTGACTTTTCAACTGCTCTGCTTCAGGAAACCAGTGCAGAGCCACCTTCCAGGAAGTAAGAGTCAGGCACTCAGTCTGGAAAGGCTCTTGCTCCAGCAGCCAACCACGAGCCCAGCTGCCCAGGAGAACATCACCACTAGATCCATGTTAGCTGCCTTTCCTGTGGCTAGGGGTGGGTGTGGCTTAAGAGCTATGCTGTGGTTGGAAGCGTTCCAGCACTAGGACCCAGGAGACATAACCCAACTGGCTCTGCTTTTCTGTGAAAGGCCAGTCCAGCCTGGGCATTCCCCCCCACCCCAGCTCTGAAGGGGGCAGCCACCCCCCTGTTTTTGGGGGGGGGGTGTGCCAGGCTGGCCCTTCACAACACAGAATGGGTGCAGGAAGTTTTGTGCCTTTCAGTTGGGATTTCACAGGCAGGTTCCGTACTGCTGCAGCTGTCCAAAGGCAGAGTGTGGGAGGGGGGTGCTTTCAGCCTACCGTGACACTCTCACTGTTCTGCAGTGACATATTTTGTGTCACAACCCAGAGGTTGTGTTGCTCTAAGACTGTGGTCCTCAACCTTTAAGTCATGACACACTTGACAGCATATCGTGATCTTTAGAGACACACTAGCCCACTCCGCCTAGGCTGAATCCGGCCATCTCCCTGACTCTCCACAACACATAGTAATGCATCCTGAAACAGTGGTTGAGAACCACTGCTCTTAGATACAGGATGTGCCTACCCAGAGAGCAAGGTAAAGATGCTTTCCACTGTCCTGCAGCATGTATAACTCACCTTCCAAGGAGGACGACAGAGTCATGGACACCGACTGAAGTTTGTCCCACGGATTATCTAGGGACTTGTCCCAACTTTGAGACACTGCTCCAGGGTCTGCCAAAAGTGAGAATAAAATTAAATCACAGCCATGCGGATCAGAGAACTAGAGGCCAGGTTAGAGGCCCCAGCAATGACCAGTAACACATCCACACATGCTACAAATCCTTTGCGCTTTCTTGGACTCCTATAGCTCATCAGAAAGCAGTTCTCTGCATCCCGATCTTTCCAGTGTTCCACTGGACTCCGCTTTGTCAGGACACACTCCCGCTTGGGAAACAAAACATTGTTTTGGGCATGTGAACTCAGCATCCCCTAGATGTCAGCACCTCAGACATGATTCATCAAGTAAGACCAGAGACCTGGAGGGTGATGAAGCTGGCTACAGGCCACTCTGGTGAGCAGATCCCCACAGCTGGGGATTCTGGATATTTTATCAGTTGGACAAGGGGCTTACATTCAGCTTGAACTGCAGGGGTGGTGAGGAGAATTACGTTACAGCTTGGCTCACATCAGTAATTAAATGACTTCCTCTGTTCTTCACTGTATATGTTGTGGTAGCATCTAGTGGTCCTGGTCACAGATCAGGGTCCATCATGCTTGGCGCTATACACACACACTACACTGAACTTAGCCAACTGCATCCGAGGCACCTGCCCTATCAGCAAGGGGAAGCTCTCATGTGCCCTGGGGGCAATGCCACACCCCTTTGTGTTGTCTTTGGTTCTAAGAGAGAAGAGGACAAATTAGCTACCTGTGAACAGCCTCCAAAGGGAGCCTGGATGAGGGACTGGTCAGCAGGTGCACAAAGGGACAGAATGCCTCATGCCAGCAGCAGCCACAAAGATGAGAAGTGGATTGGGGCTGTTCACGTGTTAGGGACCGCTGAAAAGCACACGTCGCCCCATCAGAGACTGTTCTAGGTCATATGGGGGGGGGGGGGGGGGCACAGAAACTACACCCACCAACCTCAATGGCTGGTTTAGCACTGATCTCTCCTGCCCCATCAAGTTGAAGCCATAGCCTGAGTGCTGCCTTGGGATAAGAATTCCTTGGGGAGCTGGAGTTTCTGTTGGTTTTTACAAAGCCACATTTCTGGGTGGAGCCTGAACAGCAAAGATCATGCCTTGGCAAAATGCTAGAAATCCACTTGCAATGGCTGGTGCAGAACCACTGTCCTTTGGCCAGAGACATGCAATATCTGACAGCCAGTCCCACTCATGGAATCCCACCCCATGCCATGAGGAAAGCTGGGCTCAACTCTCAGCTGAGGATATGCCATTGGTGGGGACCCTGCCCCAGAGCATCCTAGGGACCTTTCAGCTGATGAGAAGGAGGGCAACTCCCTTTGGGAATGGAGGCCCAACTCTCAAGTTACTGGAGAACACCCTGAATGGCACTGAAGAGAAGGAAGCCTTGGGTATAGACATTCTCAGTTCCCCGCCACTCGGCGCTATGCAGCAGGTGACCTCAAGGGAGCGCCCCCTGCAGAGCTACCTGCAGCAGCCTAGCCAAGAAGCCACAGCTCCTTGGCCAGCCAGAGGCAGCATGAGGCATCGCTGCTGTTTTTATTTCAATCCACGCACAACTTAAAACAAGGGCTTTCCAACACAGCCAGTGCATCAATGTTTGCTGCTAACGTGGGACAGCCTAGGACTTGGGGGCAAACATTTCATGGCTGCCACACGGCCTAATAAATGAGCCCAACATCCATATTAGAGTTTACATTTTGAGGGGGACAAGGCACAGAGGATGAGTGGGATATTGCCATTCCCCCCCCCCCCCCCCCGGCTTGAGTGGAAAGAAAACTGGGATGGGCAAACCCCAGAAGAAAATGAAAAACAGGGTAGACAACAGCTGCAGGGTCAGGCTCCTCTACTCACCACTGGGGCATGACACTATGCTCTGATCATCCAGGTCCCTGTTGTTGCTGCTACCCACAGGAACACTTTGAGGAGCTCCTGTGGAGAAAGGGATGTTGCTGTCACACTCTGGGTGCATCTCACTGGCTCATTTCCTGAGAGTGCCTTAAAGCCTCCCTCTGCACAGACTCTACTGCAGCCCCCCCAAGTCTTCATTGCAGAAGATCACAAGGTTCAGGAATCCCCTGGCTGTAGGCAGCATCTCATTCTAAGTGTGACGGTGAGGAGCCAGGCCAGGGACTGGAATTCCAGCCGCTGTCCCGTGCCACACAGGCCAACATCTCTGGAGAGTCCAGCCCTGTCAGCTGACCTTGTCTCATGACTGTGGCTTGGGAGCCAGCCCCAAAATCCAGAGCCACACCTGAGAGGTAGACCTGAGTGATGAAAACTGGTTGCCCTGTGGTTCAGGAAGCTCATGACCACAAACCCAGGAACAGGACGTGGGGCTGAGAAACTGCCAGCCAGAAGGTGCCTGCTGTAGGAATCAGGCACACTTCTACAGCATACACCAGAGCCATAGTCAACTGGAGCCTGGAAAGCTACAGGGACCTCTGTGATTGAGGGCCAGTAGTTCACAAAACCAGGTCTCCAAAGTGCTTGGTCAAAGCACCCCCCTGTCTTTGTGGACTTTAGTGCCCATTCTGTTTCCTGCAGGTAAAGCTGTGGCACTGACCTGACAGACAGGTGTCCTGGACTGCCACTTCCTTTTCGGGGCAGATCACCAGAATGTTGGCAGGCACTGTAAAGATGTCCTTACCCATCTGCAATGAGAAGGGTTACCCCGTTTATGTGACATGGACAAGGATGGCTTAGCCTGGCTGGGACAGACAGTCCCAGTGCCAACTCACACTTCCCCATCTCTGGGGCTCTCAGCATTGCTGGGAAGACCAGCAGCTCTTTCATGACCAGGAGAGAGATCCAAAGAGCTGATTTTAGCCAGTTTCTGGAGAGTCTAAGGCCCAAATATTCAGTGTGAACTCTCGGGACTCAGCCAGACTGAGTCCAGCACAGTCCTAAGAACTGCCAAAAGCCAGTATGCTAGGTAGAACAACACTCACCCTCTCCAATGTGATGCCCTCCAAAGGCTGAAGGATTTATTGATTTCTTTGTTGAGAAAAGCCCCAACAGCTGTCCCTCCTGCCACCAGGCCCCAGGTCAGATTACAGGAGCAGGTAAGGAAGGAAGGAAGGAAGGAAGGAAGGAAGGAAGGAAGGACGGACACACGACAGGCTCACAGCCAGGACAACTGACCTCTCTCTTGCGCTCTGCCACCCATTTGGATACAGGAAGCATCTCCCCTATGGTGGGCACCTCACTTGGGTCCAGTAAATCTAGGCATTCCTCAACGTTTTGCTTCAAAACTTTGAGCCGGCTCTGCCCCATGTCAATCATTAACTGAGACACCGATGTCTCTAAAGGGAGATAGACACAGCCACATCAATGGGCAACTGAGACCACCTGAGGCTGCAAGCTCAGAACATAGGGCCCTTTTTATACCTGCGTGCTGCTATCATGGCTTTCTTCTCCCAGTAAACAGTTTGTCTCCTGTTTCCATAGCTCCACCCACCACACACAACTTCCTAAAAGCACTTTGTAAATTATGCAGAGCTCGAGTTACTTTCATACTAGATTCAGCCACTCCTGGAGTGGAAGGGGGCAACCTAAAGGCACTGGGAAAGCCCAGAGACCTTTGGAGGGGTGTGCGCCTCAGCCTCAACTGTGTGCAACACAAGGCCAGCATGTGAGCCAGATGAATTGTTTGTTCTGGCTCCAGTAAGACCCAGGACTAGAACAGCAGTGGTTGTGAGGAGCCAGGACAGGGGAAACTCAGGGCAGTTCCTGAGGGACAGGTACCCCTAACACAATACGGCTTCCTGCTGGCCCCTTACTGCTGCCTGGGGTCAAGGACTGATTTATTAGAGAGCGGGTTTTCTGCCTTTGCAGCGACTGAGCCAGAGGCTGCCCTCTGGGAGCCCAATTACACCTGATGCCATTGAGACAGCACACAGTATGCCATGTTAGGCCCCTTTCACCAGCACCGCCATCCTGTATGGGATGGGAAAGGAGCTAATATGATGTAGGCTCTTTAATAACCAAGCTCTTCAGACAGTTTGGTGCTGATGAGAGTTACCCAGGGCCAGGAGGAATGCAAGGCAAAGCAGAGTGACCTCCAGGACAATACATCTCCATCACCTACCAGCACAGGAGGATCAAATACTGCAAGCAAATCCTCCGCTCTAACTCCCATTCAGTTCAATGGGAGGGAAGACTAGGGGCCCTCTGCTGAGCCAGCTGGGTAAAAACCCTTCTCTCCTCAGTGCCCCACAGACCACTCTGGAGTGCACATCTGTCTTCAGACCATGTCCAGCTCTTTGCTGGGACAGCCAACGAGCGGGCTGCTTAGTGCCATCTGGGGCACAGCTCTATGGGCTGAGAACTGAGATTCACCAACTCATTTCACACAAATCAGCAACCCCTTCCTGCCAGGCACTCTCTGGCTTCTCCATCCCATCTTTGGGCCCACCATACCTGAGGAGGAAATGGTCTTCAGGCTGAGGCCTTTCCTGCAACAGTCAAACAATACAAATCCCAGATCAGGCTCCAGAAAGCTTCTTTGCCGAGGACCCACCTTACAGAACTAATGCACTGCCCCCACCCTGAGGGAAACCAGAGCTAGTGCAAGTGGACCAAGACCAAGACCCCCTGAGAATCAGATCCAGCCCCAGGGCCCATCTCTGACACCTGAGCAACTTCACTCTGGCAGTGCATTTGGTGAGCAAAGCAACTCCACTTTAAGGAGATGGGACATTCAAGGAACGTGCTTGTCTTGCATTTCCAGGTGTGATGCTTGCACTGAGATATGTGGGAGGGAGAGGGAAGGGATGATGATTCAGCCCAAGTTCCTCTACAGGGGCTATGAAATGGGAGTGTGTGCTTCTCCAGCAGCAAACCTCAACTGGGAGGGGAGCCCTGGAAGCCATAAGGCATGGCTGCAGAGTTGCTGGAGCCACCTATTAAGGCATTACCATTCACAAGCCACTCCTTGCTTAGGAGGAAGAGGTGGCCTGTAGGGAAGTTTCCTGCCAACCTGGCTCATGCTCTGAAGCACAAGGGCTCAGACTGCAACATTTCATCCTAGCAGGTAATATGCTTGTCCATGAAAACATCCTTTCTTGGTGTCTCCTGCTAAGTTCAATCATGGCCTGTGACACACAAGTCCCACAGATGAAAGATGTGTAAACATGGATCTCCTTTCACCAGTCAGTACTAACTATGACCTGAACTAGCCCAGAGCAGGGAAAAGCAGTCACCCAATTAACTGCAAAAATTCGGCCATGTACTCACTGCCACAGCTCCTTTATCTTCTGGATGATTGAGGGCTCCTGGTTACTGGAACAAGAAAGTCTGAGTTACTGGTGTGGCTGCTGACCCCACAACCATACTGGAAGCTTCCTTCACTGGGAGGAGGCATCACATATTTGCACCTAAACATGCATGTATACACAGCTGAGGATTCTGCCAGGAAGCCAACAGACTGGTTCCTGGTGTCATGGCTGCTCACGGTTACAACACAGACAATGTGGACAAAGACCAGGAGAGGAGCAAACCCAGCTCTTTCTCAGACTGAACTGAGGTCTTCCACGCAATGAGACCAACGGTCAGTGCCCACAGATGAGATACATCCTGTACAGCAGGACACGTCCCTGCGTCCCTCTAGATATGCTCTGTGCACTCCCATGCCCTGCTGACACTGAGCAGCAGAAGAGCACACAGGAAAAGACAGAGGGAGTGGGCCTGACTCAGCAGTGGCACCCTCTGGCAAACTGGCCCTTAGAAGCACAGTTCCTCCAAGGGGGATGCAATTAAAGGCAGGACAAGAACAACATTTTAGGGTTACAGAGAGCCTCCAGGGGAAAACGTGGGCATGAGCACATCACAGGTTTGGAGAACCAGCACATCGGGCTCTAGTGAAAGCCTCAATGATTGACTACAGATCTTCACACTTAGCAAAGTGCTAAGCAACTCTGGAGATAGTGGAGCACCAGTCAACCCCATAGATTCAAACCCCTTGAGTCGAACACCGTAAGAAGGGCTGGAGCCCCTGATCTATGAGGAGAGATTTAAAAAAAACTGGGCATATTCAGTGTTGAGAAAAGACTGAGTGGCACTCTCATAACACTCTTACATATGTTCAGAAGAGGATGCCAATCGTTCACCATGTCCACTGAAAGTACAACACGAAGTATGGCAGTGGTTTTCAAGCTTTTTTCCCTCAGGACCCAGCTGAAATAAAATCACTTATGCCTGTGACCCAACAATTACATCTGAACAATGCACTCCAGTCTGTTGGTGGTGGCAACAAGGGGCGTCACAGCCCAGTACCTGAGGCTCCAAGACCCTAAATTTGAAAGCACCACTGAAACATGGGCTTAATCTGCAGCATGGGAGACACAGAAATTAGTAAAAAACACTGTCCAACTATCAGGGAACTGTGTTTTGCCACAAGCTTCCAACAGAGGCAGAGGAATCCCTGTCTCTGGAGGTTGGACAAACACCTGTCAGGGCTGGTCTAGGTTTACTTGATCCTGCCTCAGTACATGTGCCTCATGAGGTCCGTGCCAGCCCAACATTTTAAATTCTATAAAACTGCCCAAAATCATGTGTGTTGAGATTAAATTGTGACTTTTGCACCACCTTCTGAATCCTATGTTCCCCATCCACACCACTGCATGAGGGAGCACTACAGTACTGCCAATACTTGCAAATCCATGACCAAAGAGGCAATTTTGGCTTCTTGTTGCAGGAGCTTGCAACAGAGAACTAAACCAAGATTAGATACCCCTGGGTTAGCCACTGTGTGGGCACAAAAAACAACAAGAGTCCTGTGGCACATTATAGACTAACAGATTTCTTCGGGGATAAGCTTGCATGGGCTCCAACCTGCTTCATCAGATGTGTGGACATAGAATAAGAGACAGTTTCCATGCTGAAGAGCTAAAAATCTGTGGACTAGCCCATCGCCCATATTGCTTACAGCTTACAAAAATCATAGCATTATAGGCTATGTCTACACTGTTCAGCATTTTCAAGCAAACTTTCTTTAAAAAATCATTTAAAAATATGGTCAAAAGAATTATTTTGAAACAACATTTTTCAAAAAGGCTATTTCAGGAGAATGGTCCAGGGACCACTCCTTGTCCCGAAATACCATGGCTTTTTCTTTTCTAAAGTGGAAGTCTACACCGGACTTTTCTTTTCAAAAAAAGCAAAGCAATGGAAAAGATAAGCAGGCTTTTTCAAAAAAAGCCTTTGCTGCATCCAGCAATGGCTTTTTTTGAAAAAGCTATCTCAAAAAATGCTTTTCTCCGAAATGTAACAAGGTTTAGCGTTGCCAAAAAAAGAGCACTGTATTTCGAGATGCTGGCACACTTTTTCGAAAAAGCTAAACCTGACCATTTTCTCAAAATTAAAAGTCTTTTTTGAGATGGCTTTTTTGAAAAAAGCCATCACCAGACATGGCAAAGGCTTTTTTTTGAAAAAGCCTGCTTGTCTTTTCCATTGCCTTGCTTTTTTTCAAAAAAATAAAGTCCAGCGTAGACTTTCACTTCAAAAAAATAAATAAATAAAATAAAAAACCCACACCCCCAACCGTGGTGTTTTGAAACAAGGAGCAGTCTCCGGACCGTTCTCCTAGTCCATTGCCATTGCTCGGCTGCTTTGAAAGGCCTGGACCTCTGGTTGTAAAATGAGTCTTGACTATGTGAGCTGAAGAATCAGATCTTTCAGCATGGAAGTAGTAGTACACTCAAACCTCTTTATGTAGTCTAGTTACTAAAGGGTGACCCAGATCTGCATGGTGTTGCTGTGAGTCACCTCTTTGGAGAAGTTCCTTATGTGGCCAAACAGTTGAGACCTATAGCTCTGCTCTGTTACAGGCCTGGTTTCTGAGCTCTGCCTGAAGTGACCTTAGCTATCTTATCTGTGAAAATGGTGAATGACAGTTACTCCTTCCAAGTTACAGCAAAGGCACAGAAATATCATCCCCGGCAGTCCAGTCTTGCAGTTTAGTGACCCTTCCACCTGGGTGAGGGATGCTAGCACTGGGATTTAGAGGGGTAAAGAGACAAATAGGATCACATTCATAAAGGGATGTTTTCTGCCTCTCTGGAAGGGCCATGGGGATAAACTGTGCTCTGCAGAGAAGTGCCTGTTTGACTGGCTGCCCTTCCTCATACCATGTTTTTTGGGCAGAGGGAGAAGAGAGAAAGTCAGACCTGCTGTGGCAACCTGGTCCCTCAGCACAGGCATCACCCCCCTTGGTAAGCCTCCTTCTCCCTGCTCCGGGGAGGGAGAGGGAAGAGATGAGGAGGATCTAGCTGCCACCAGCTTTCCAGGGTCAGGTGTTAGTCCGAATGTGGCTGCCACCCACAAGCCCCTAATGGTGAGGTTGGGGGCCAGATGTCTCATACGTGCTGGCTAGTCACACTGTTGTATGGGGCCCCCCAGCCACAGACCCTGTGAGAGAGAAGGGGGGTCCTGCAGGGCCTTACCAGTTCAGTGACTCCATCCTTTGCCGCTGCAAGGGCAGGACGAGGAAGCGCTGGACCAACAGGTAGAACTCGCACTCCTCCTGAAAGGGGCAGAGAGTCACCATCAGACCAGGGCATGCCCCCCCACCCCCTGGGCGTGTCAGCACCTCTATGGCACCAGCACAGGATCCATGGGCTGCTGAGCTGGAGAGAGCCCAGCCACTGCAGCAAGTGTGGGCGTGTGAGGGAGGGTGCAGGCTGAAGGGGGCAAGCCCCCCTCCCCCCAGCTGTGGGGAATCACAGCCCGCCTCCGGCAGGTGGCATCTTAAAGAAAACCACTCCCACAGCATAGGCCCAGCCACCTCCAGTCTGTTGCCAGGGCACACAGCCTGGCTGGAGCACCAACGCACAGAGACATCTAGTGGCTGAATCATTTTCTGCAAGTAAGTAAACATGGAACAGAATAGTATCTACTGTACGCTTACACGCTGTGTGTCCGAATAATGCAATACAAACATACATGAACTCTGAGTAGTGTACCTATTGCATGCTTTCACACACACACACACACACACACAGTCTTGCATCCAAATAATGTACTACAAGCAAACACACTCTTGGACTAATGTACCTACTGCTTGCTCTCACAAACACTCACTATACCTACTGCATACTCTCTCTCTCACACACATACACCCACCCACCCAGAGTACCTACTGCATGCTCTCACACACCCACCCACTCACCCCCCCGTGTTTAAATAAGGTACTGCTAGCAAACAAAAAAAAAAAAAAAAAAAACACACCACACACCCATGCCTCGTGCAGTGGTTCCCAACCTTTTCAGTAACACAACACACTTCAACAAGACAAACACATCCATGGCACATCCACTTTTTCAGCTGAATTGATTGCTCATTTAGTTACATTTGCTATGGTTACAGTCTTACTAGAGCAGTTTGCGATACAGTGCATACAACAAACCAAAGAAGGATCAAATGCATTGTTTCAAATCCACCAGAAAAAAATACACAACATTCTTAGAGATGGCCAAAGGGCAAAATTGAGACAATCACATTTTAGAATCAAAACACCGATACTTAGATTTTAATCTGACGATTAATTTTCAAGATTTTTATCAATTGTAGTTTTGTTTGGATACAATATTGTTTAAGATGAAACAATGTTTGTTTTACATTGATTTTCATTACCTTTGCACAAAATTTCATGGCATACTTTGACAGTTTTCATGGCACACTGGATGAAAACTACTGGCCTGGTGTCTAAATAACATACCACAAACACATACACGGTGCTTGCATAACATACTGCAAGCAAAAATATACATCTAAACAACACTTTGCAAGCAAACACAATCAAGCGCGCACACACACACTCACAGACATCTGGTGCCTGAACAATGAGGAGACTTGCCTTATGGCAGGAGACCCAAGAATTCTGCTTGTTTATCTTAACCAAAAGAAGGCTGAAAGGAGATATGATTGCTCTAATACCAGGAAGGGAGAGGAATTAAGTTCAGTGCCAATGTGGACACAAGAACAAATGGATATAAACTGACCCTCGGGAAGTTTAGTTGTGAAATTAGATGCAGGTTTCTAACCATCAAAGGAGTGAAGTTCTGAAATAGCCTGCCAAGGGGATCTGTGGAAGCAGAAAACGTAGCATACTAGAAAACCTCCAAAACTGAACTGAATAAATTTATGGAGGGGATAGAATGATGGGGGACAGTTGAATCTGGCAGTTAACTGATCTTTGACAACAAGTGGTAAACATGCTAATTGCCTGTGAGGGAATGTTTGATGAGGTGGGTTCTGAGTTGTGCAGAGACTTCTTTTTTAGGTGTCTGGCTGGTGAGTCTTGCTCACATGCTCAGGGTCTAACTGACTGCCATATTTGGGGTTGTGAAGGAATTTTTCAAGAGGGCAGAGTAGTGGGGGCCCTGGGAGGGTTTTGCCTTCCTCTGTAGCATGGGACATGGGTCACTTGCTGGTGGAGTCTCCGTACCTTGAAGTCTTTAAACCATGATTTGGGAACTTCAGTAACTCAGTCATAGGTTAGATGTCTACTGCAGGAATGGGCGGGAGGTTCTGTGGCCTGTACTGTGTAGAAAGTTAGACTTCACTAGATGATGATATTGGTCCCCTCTGAATTTAACCGATGAATGTACCACAATCAACCACAAACTCATCTGCCATCTAGTGGCTGAACAACATAATGTAAGGAAACACACACAGCACACTTCAAATGAGAAACAATCCAACAGCATACCCACTTTTTTCAGCAGAATTGATTACTCATAAGCACACATTTACTATGGTTATGGTCTTACTAGAGTAGATTGCAACACAGTGTATACAACAAGTTAAAGAAAGATCAAATGCTTTAGTGTTTCAAATCCACCAGAAAAAATACACATCTCAATTTTGCCCTTTGGCCACCTGCGTTTTGATTCTGAAATGCAGAACATCTAAAAACCCCTACTCTTCATTTGACAGTTAATTTTCAGAGTTTTATGAGTTGTAATTTTGGTCGGATAGAACACTGCTTCAGATGAAACAATGTTTGTTTTACATTGATTTTCATTACCTATTTACAAAATTTCACAGTACACTTGGATAGTTCTCATGGCACACCACTGCAATAGTGTACCTACTATGAGCGCGCTCCCTCATACCCACTCCCGTACCCATTGTGCCTGAATAATGTATTGCAAGCAACCCCCCCATCTACATAATATACCACAAACACACACACACACACACACACACAGTGCCTGAATAATGCTAACAAGCTAACACATGCAAAGACACACATGTAGTGTCTAAATAATAAATTGCCTAGCAAACACAAGCAACCACATGCATGCACACAGTTACTTAAAGTCTGAACAACATACCACAACCAACCACACTCATCCAACACCTACTGGTGGAATAACCCACCACAAGCACACACCACCACCCACCCATCGTTCCCCCCTTGGCCCCAACTGGAGCAAACACTCCCACTATTTTTTCTCCGTGCAAAAGGAACAGGCTGCTCACAAACCTTCAAGTGCTGCTCCTGCTTGTCTGCCTCTCCAGCCAAAGCCTCACCTTGTACAGCTGAAGTGGGCTTGCCCTTTTTCCTCTCCTCCCACTGGCTGGGACCTTGTCCCTCTCCACAGCAAGGGTCTGGCAGGCCCAGCTGGAGCAAGGTGATGTGCCTGTCCCTCACCAAGGGAGGGATGGGCCAAGGAGCAGCCAAGAGCGCTCAGGCAACTTCTGCAAAGGGGTTTGGCACAGCCACCAGGCTACAAGGTCAGGATTGGGCAGAAGCAGCTCCACCAAAGGAAAGAGAACAGGCAGTCCCATGATTGGGCAGGACAGAGGGCAGAGACAATTGTAGGACACACGTGTCAATGAAGTAAGAGATGGCATGGGATTGGGGGCTGGATGGGATGTTGCTTCCTTCAGATACTGTAACCTCCCTCCCCTCACAAAATCCACATTATCTGAGGGGCAGATCTCCAGACCCTGCCCCTGCCCGCTCCTCTGTTCACTGGATTCGATGCTCCAGTGACATCCAGGCTCAGATCCTCCTGAAGCTCTCACTCACCGCTCCCAGACACGGTCCTTAGGGACTGCAGTGCCCTCAGATTCTTGTAGAAACAGATTAATCATCCCCCTCCATCCCACACATGCCTCCTCAGCCCCTCCCACCCCTTCTGTGCAGATTTAGGCCTGCATCATCAGTCTCTGTTGTGAACACAGAGCAATCCAGATGCTATGGGAGTTAGACTTAGATCCGTGGAGAGATTTACATGCCTTCTCATGACTGGGCACAGGGATCTGGTCTCTTGGGAAGATGTCCCTTCCCTTCCCCAAAACAGCTCCTCCCAACCCAAAAACACTCTCCTCCATCACCATCAACAGATGGCATTTGCTTAACCTCTCACCCACACAACAGAGCGTTTCCAGGTACGCAAGCAGCACTGCACCCAGTTTTACACCTGATTCTGGGCCTTTGGTGAGGGCAGCTGTATCACCACTACTAGGTACCTTAGTGGGACCCAAGAGCATTAGATAATCTAGAAAGCAGGGCACAGGGTCAGCCACTGAGCACCCTGCTGCACAACCTCCATCACTTTGTTTGGCTTGCAGCAATCCTGGCCCCTCAGACGGTCAGAGCCTTACCGCTTTGGTCTCCTCCTGGAAACACACTGTGTACTTCTGCACGATGATAATTTTCCCAATGATGCTGGAAAATCCAGACTGCAGTTGAGCACTAGGAAAATAGAGAGGGCTTGAACAAGTGTGTGGACAACAAGCATACATGAGCAGCCAGGCACTGACCCAGGAGTCTAGAACTGCTGATCCAACTTACTGGTGCTGCTTGAAATTGTTCAGTTGGTGCAACTGGTCAACAACTTGATTGCAAGAGCAGCACAGGACTGAAGAGATGCATGGTTATAAGTTATGCTATTCATGGAGCTGCCACTGTCACTTTCCCATCTGTAAAATGCCAAATTAAAATCCATGTCCACCTATGATGGGGAAACTGCAGCAAACAGGGGAAGTAGTTTGGCTAAAGGCCACAAAGTGAGTCAGTGGCTGAGTGAGGATTAAAATGAAAACTGTTTGCTCCCAAGAGTTTTCCAACAAGCAGGGTTGGAGAGCTCAGCCTGTTGCTTATGTGGAAAAATAAAATTGTATAGTGATTCACCTGCTTCAAACATCACCGGCACCAGTCAACTTGGGAAAGAGAACAGATGGCGTGAGAGGCAGAATGCAGAATTCAGGTCAGGGTAATTGCTGCCTGGGTGATTGAGGCATTTAGGCTAGCCTCCAGTGTGAACCTGACTCCAGCACAAACCAGTTGCTTGCCCCAGTGCCGTTCGCTAACTGTCCAGTATCAGTACACCATCATGGCCTGTCAAGGCACCAGTGTCACTGAAGCAATAATACTTCAGACTTATATAAACCTGTCCTGCTCTCAAAGCCCTTACCAAGTATTATTATTCCTCTGTTATAGATGAGGCAATGAGAGCACAAAGGAGAAGTCACCTGCCCCAGCACACAGCGACAGAACTGGAAACGGAATTCATCTCTCTTGATGCCCAATCCCAGCTAAGGGATGCTGCTGCTTCTCAGAGTAGATGGCAGGGAAGGCTGGACTGGGAGACAGAGACACCAGTGGGAGACGTACTTAACTGTGAAAATGGGAACTCCCTGACGGTAGACAGCAGACACGCTCAGGGAAGCCTTAGAGGCACCAGTACTTTTGATAGTGACTGACTTATAAAGGCTCATTTAATTCCAGTAACAAAAAAAAAAAAACAAACCCCTCCCCCCACACACACACAGTCGTGTTGCACTTGAAGACTAACATTTATTTTTTGCATGAGCTTTCGTGGGAGAAGATCCCACTTCCTCAGATGCTTCGAAGATGGGTGAACTTACAGAAAGGAATGAAACTAAATGCAAGGGGGTGTAAAACATAGGATCACATCATAAAGTAACAGCAAATCAGAGCAGTTTACAGGCTCAAACCATGGGAAGCCTGAAGTCAAATTACCCTTTGTAATGGGAAAAGAACTCATAGTCATTTAATTCCAGACACTCACACAGCTCCCCTGCTGACTAGGGAAGCAAATGTTTCTGGCACAAGTGCCTGGAAGGAGTAGATTTTCTCAGCTGGGAGGAACCCCGCAGCTCAGGAAACAATGACAAGGGCTTGCATCTACCTCTGGAAGTGAAATGGTAAGACTAACATCAGGAGGAGGTTTGCTGCCCACATATCTTCCACCAGCAGAGACATTTATTTAGCAAAAAACTAGTGAATAAAACAGAAAGAAAACACCAATGCAATGTTGGAAGACATGTTTGCCTTCCACTGTTTTTTCTTGTGGGACAATTCCCAAATTTTCCATGCACAAAAACTGGAGTTCCACCTTTGAAAATGAAACTGAGTAACAGTGACTTTCAAAGCTTGTACTGAGCAAAATGCTCCTCACCCTTCATAGCAGTTTATAGCTGGTGGGGTTCCCCAGGATTAGAGACCATATAATCAGCATTTACCACGTCCTACACAGACCATTTAGAACAGGAAATGAAGGACACTAGAGCCAACTGAAACTGCAACCCTGGAGTCCTGACCAAATTCTGTGACTCCTGTGCTATTGATCCAAAGAAACAGGGCTTCAGCCTTTCATCAACTGAAAAGCAGCAATACTTGCAGGTCAGCACCTCCAGCCATCATGCTGTGACAGCAGATAAAGTAGAAATACAGAAGGAATGGAATCCACTTGGCTACTTCCTGTAGCACCTGGGTTTTCCACATCACCTTGCCACCCACATTCCAATTTAGCCCAACCCAATCTTCAGTAAGATCCACTGAGAGCCCAGGCAGCAGCAGCGAGCAATTACCCAGCTGGGGTCAACAGACAAGGTGAAACCCACCATTTTGCCGCTTCTGCAGTAACAACAACCCGGATGTAGTAGGATCCATCTGAGAGGTGCAGGACGGCAGCCATGCTTGGGTCTGTAGCCTTCAAGTCACTCACAACCTACCAAGAGATTGGGGAGAGAAGAAAAATGGGCCAGACTCTTCCATCATCTCCAAGGAACAGAGCTGGCATTTATCATCCCTGTCAGCAAAAGAGCTAGGGTGTGGGCTGCAGGCACTTGGCCCCCCTTTGTGACCACTCACCATGAAAACAACAAGCTAAATTCACCCCAAAGTCACAGGAATCTGCATCCACCTATGCCTGCCTGCCATGCAATCACACTTAGGTGGCCACCTGGCCTGGGGGCACAGCAGATTGAAACAGCAAAGGTCATATGAATAAATACTAAGATGGCTGAATCTGAGTGCCTCATGTTAGAAATAACATAGAGAAGGGAAATTAATAAGACAGGGACTGTTCAGCTTCGAAAAGACACAACAAAGGAGGGACATCATAGAGGTCTAGCAAATTGTGAGTGGGTTGGAGAAAGTGAATCAAGAAGAATCAGGGATTACTCAATGGTCAATAGTTAGCAGATTTAGAAGAAACATAAGAACCTATTTCTTCACACAACCCAGTCAACCTGTGGAACTCTTTTCCAGAGGATACTGTGAAAGCCAAAATTATAAGTGTTTTCTGAAAAGAATTATGTAAGTTCATGGTGGATATATCCATCAATGGCTATTATCCAAGATGGTCATGGAGTCAACCCCATGCTCTGGGTGTCCCTAGGCCCTGACTGCCAGAAGCTGGGAGTGCACAACAGGGGATTGGTCACTTGATGCTTGCCCTCTTCTGCTCATTCCTTCTGAAGCATCTGGCACTGGTTGCTGTCAGAACCCAGGATACGAGGCTAGAGGAGCACTGGCCAGTACAGCCATTTTTACACAGATGTAAAAAAAAAAAAAAAAAAATCTTCTCTCAAATTGGGATGAAAAGTCAAAACCTCAAAACCTTTTGCAAACTGACCATCCAAAAAAATAAAATAAAATAAATCAAATCAGTTTGAGTCAATTGAAGTGCTTGGTTTTGCTTTTGAACTTTTTCATGTTTTAACTATCCCTTATCTTCACTTTTTAAACAAAAAGCGGCTTCAGACTCAAAAACTTGAACTTTTTGTTTCAAACATATCTAAACAAAACACAAGCCAAGCCCCTGCTGGTGGGACAGACAAGCTTTTGAACTCACTCATAGCTCTTCTTCAGGTCTGGATAGCTCATAAGTTTGCCTCTCTCACCAACAAAAGCTGGTTTAATAAATGATTTAGCTCACCCACCTCATCTCTCAAACACCCATGCGCTGCCAGAGCAATGAGAAACCTGTATGAAACATGTGCAATTTTGAAACTCGTTTCTGAAACGTGAAATGTGTCAAAACTGCCCCTTTCCCCCAAAAATGTGTTTAAATGGACTGATGTTTTCCAAACACAAAAGTTTTGTTGAAAAATTCCAAACCAGCCTAAGGCATTACAGCTTTCATCTCCCCTTATAATGTGAGTGACACAAAGTACATTGTCAGGTACCCCCCTACACACACACACACACACTTTTTGAATCATAGGGTTAGGAAGGGACCTCATGAGGTCACCTAGTCCAACCCCCTGCCAAAAAAGCAGGACCACTCTCACTAAATTATCCCAGCCAGGGTTTTGTCTAACCGAGCCTTAAATATCTCCAAAGTTGGAGATTCCACCACTTTCCTAAATAGCCCATTCTGTTGCTATCAAATCCCCCCTTCAATCTTTTCTGCAGGCTAAATAAGCCTAATTCCTTCAGTCTTTCTTCAGAGGTCTTGTGCTCCAGCCCCTTCATCGTTTTTGTTGCCCTCCGCTGGATGCCTTCTAATTTGCCCACATCCTTTTTGTAGTGGGGAGCCCAAAACCAGACACAGTATTTCAGATGCGTCCTCACCAGTGCCAAATAGAAGGGAACGACCACATCCCTCAATCTGCTGGCAACACATCTACTGATGCAGCCCAGTATGCCATTGGCCTTTCTGGAAGCAAGAGCACACTGTTGAATCATTACCAGCCTCCCATCCACCATGACCCCCAGGCCCTTTTCTTCAGTGCTGCTACTTAGCTGATCACTCCCCAGCCTGTAGCAGTGCATCAGGTTGTTCCATCCCAAGTGCAGGACTTTGCACTTGTCCTTGTTGAACCTCATGAGATTTCTATTGACCTACTGCTCCAATTTCTCTAGGTCACCCTGAATCCTGTCCCCACCCTCCAGCAGGTCTACTGTTCCCCCCAGCCTGGTGTCATCCGCAAACTTACTGAGTGTGAAATCTATCCCATCATTCAGACCATTAATGAAAATGTTGACCAGAACTGGCCCCAGGACCAACCCCTGGGGCACACCACTTGTTCCTGGTTGCCAGCTAGACATGGAACCATTGATTCCTACATTCTGAAACTGTTGATCTAGCCAGTTCTCTATCCACCTTACTGTCCACATATCCAGCCCATACTTCCTTAACTTGCTGAGAAGAATGCTGGGGAAAACCATATCAAAAGCCTTGCTAAAGTCGAGGTATATCACATCAACAGCTCTTCCTGCATCCACAAATCCAGTCATCTCGTCATAGAAGGCAATGAGGTTTGTCAGGCACGATTTACACTCGGTAGATCCATGCTGACTATTCCTGATCACTCTACTTTCCTCCAAGTGTTTCAGGATGGATTCTTTGAGAACCTGCTCCATGATTTTTCCAGAGACTGAGGTGAGGCTGACAGGTCTGTAATTCCCCAGATCCTCCTTTTTCCCTTTCTTGAAGATAGGGACTATATTTGCTTTTTTCCAGTCCTTTGCACCTCCCCCTTTCACCACAAGTTTTCAAAGATAATGGCCAGCCATGCTGCTATTTCATTAGCCAACTCCCTCAGCACCCTCAGATGCAGTTCGTTTGAGCTCATGGACTTGTGCACATCCAACTTCTTCAAGTAGTCCTTAACCTGACCTTCTGTCACTATGGCCCTCTCTTCTCTCTAATCTGCCATACCCAGTGTAGTGGGCTGGGAGCTGGCCCTGCCTGTGAAAACTGAAGTAAAAAAGCATTGAGCACTTCAGCTTTTTCCTCATCCTCCATCACAAGGATACCTGCCCTATTCAGCAAGGGATTTATGCCATCTTTGATCCTCCTCTTGCTATTGACATACTTGAAGAACCCCTTTGTGTTATCCTTCACATCCCTTGCTAGCCGCAACGCCAATTGCCCTTTGGCCTTTCTGATTTTGTCCCTGCAGTCCCGAGCAATCTCTTTATATGACTCCTTAGTCATCTGTCCAAGCTTCCACTTCCTGTAAGCTTCCTTTTTATGCTTTAGCTCAGTGCAGAGTTCTCTGTTAAGCCACTCTGGGCACCTTCCACATTTGCTGTGCTTTCTGCTCATCGGAATGGTATCTTCCTGTGCCCTTAGCAGGGTTTCTTTAAAAGGCAGCCAGCTCTCTTGGACACCTTTCCCCTTCAGATCAGCCTCCCAATGCTGCCCATCAGTTCCCTGAGGGAGCCAAAATCTGCTTTTCTGAAGTCCAGGGTCTATATTTTGCTTCTTTCCCCCATTAATCAGCATCTTGAACTACCATCTCATGGTCACTGTTGCCCAGGTTGCCATTCACTTCTACTTCCCCAATCAATTCTTTTCTGTTTGTGAGCAGCAGGTCGAGAGGTGCAAGGCCCCTAGTTGGTTCCTCCAGCATTTGTACCAGGAAGTTGTCCTCAATGCTTTCCAAAAACTTCCTGGATTGCCTGTGCATTGCTGTATTGACTTCCCAGCAGATGTCAGGGTAACTGGAGTCCCCCATGAGAACCAGGGCCTGTGATCTAGAAACTTCTGCCAGTTGGCCATAGAATGCCTCATCCACCTCCTCCTTCTGGTCAGCTAGTCTGTAGCAGACACCGACCACGACATCCCTCTTATTGCGCTCTCCTCTAAACTTAACCCACAGACTTTCAACCGTCTTGTTTCCACTTTCATAGTGGAGCTCTGAGCAGTCATACAGCTCTTTTACATATAGTGCGACTGCTCCCCCTCTTCTTCCCTGCCTGTCATTCCTGAACAATTTATACCCATCCATGGCAGAGCTCCAGTTATGCAATCCATCCCACCATGTCTGTTATTCAAATTATATCATAGTTCCTTGTCTGCACCAGTACTACCAATTCTTCCTGTTTGTTTCCCAGGCTCCTCGCATTCGTGTACAAGTGCCTAAAATACCAGGCTGATTGCCCTACTTTAACCTGTCAATTTTCAGCTCTATTGCATCTACCTCCTTGCATTTTCTCCTAGAGTAGTCCTCCCCCACTCACCTCAGGTATTAGGGCTTCATTAGGACACCTAAGACAATTATCACCCCCCTTTTTCCAACTACCCTCTCTTTTATCCCTGGCATCCCCCAAGTTCCATCCCTGCCCCCAGATCTCCCACATTGTGACCTACTTGTGGGCTTTGGTCTCCTTCCAACCTAGTTTAAAGCCCTCCTCACTAGGTCAGTCAGTCTGTGGCCGAACATGCTCTTCCCCTTCCTCGACAGATGGAGTCCATCTCTGCCTAGCAGTCCTTCTTCCTGGAACAGCACCCCATGGTTGAGAAAGCCAAAGCCCTCCTGACGACACCATCTTTGCAGCCAGGCGTTTACCCCCAGGATGCATCTGTCTCGGCTCAGGCCCCTACCCTGGACCGGAAGCATCGAGGAGACCACCACCTGTACGCCAAACTCCTTCAACCGTGCTTCCAGAGCCCTGTAGTCACCTTTGATCTCTTGAGGATCACCTCTCACGTTATCATTGGTTCCCACATGCATGAGTAGTCAGAGGGGTTGATGATTCTTGACAATCCCTTTGTAACATTTCAGATTTGGGCACCCAGCAGGCAGCATACCTCCCGAGAGGCCTTGTCAGGGAGACAGATGAGTGCCTCCATCCCCCTCAGAAGGGAGTCCCCAACCACTACAACCCTATGTTTCCTCCCGGCTGTGGTGGATGTGATCCTCCCAGCCTTGGGGGTGCATTGCATCTCCTCTTCCACCTCATCCATTGTCTCTAGCATCGCGTAATGGTTCTTCACCACAACAGAGGGTGGGATGGGAGCAGAGGTGGAGCACTATTCCTCCCTGTGCCACAGGCATCTCATTCTTCTCCAGCGGCGCGGCTATAGTCTTCAGCGCCTGGATAGTATCCTCCTCCTTGCATGTCTTTTCATGGATGCTACCAAGGAACTTCTCCAGGGCATGGATACTCCCGAGCCTAGACACCTCCTCCTGTAATTCTCCTACCCACTTCATGAGAGAGTCCACCAGAAGGCACCTGTCACATTGATTCATCTTCCCAGCCTGGTTGTCTGTGACAGGGAAATGCAGGCCACAGTCCCTGCAAGTCCGCAACAGGATCTGAGTAGAGATATCCACGGTCAAGATGTCTGTCTGTCTACAGGCACAGGTGGAGGAGACAGAAGGGGCGCTGGCACAAGCAGTGCGGCTCCTCTTCACTATCATGGCCTCACCAACTCCTCCCCAAACTCCCTCTCAAACTCCCCCGCTCTTTGGGAGGTCCACAGCACTGCCTTCCTGCCCCACTCTCCGTCAGCTATGCCTCTGCAGGCTGTGGGTTTGTCCACTGCAATCGGGAAGTGTGACTGCAACATGTGCACATGTATCCACGCAAAGCTACTTGAGTAACAGTTGCAGTGAAGACATGGCAGTATGGGAAGCAGCCATTCACATATGTGCCCAGAGCCCTGCCATGGCTCCACTCCTACTCTGACCACAGCTAGCTTTGACATAGTGGTACATCTACATATGCTGCAGTCGTGCTCCTGACTGTAGCGTACACACACCCTGTAAACCCCTCAGGGCGGTAATCTGTCTCTATCCTGTGTCCAGGAAGCACCTCAAACTCTCTGGAGCAAGACCAGGACAAGACCCAGGTCTGGGAAGGGGCAGCACACCCGAGGCTGGGTGGGAGTGCTGTTGGCAGGGCAGGGGGGCTGCCCTGCCCAGCTCTCTAGTGATGCCCCCTCAGATGGATGGAAAGACCAGCAGCAGCATGGGTTTCTTGGCTCAGACAGAGGAAATGGTCACTGTGATATGTTTGCCTCAAGGAACAAAAGGAGAGATCTCAACTCACTCCATCAGCCCTCTAAAAGAGCAAAATAAAACAGAGAGGGACAGACTAAGATATGGCAGGCACCTGGGTTCCACAGAGAGAAAACTGCACAAAATCCAAGGAGTAGGAAACCAGAGCTCCAGGAGAGGAGTTTAATTTTAAAGCGATATTGTGTGTGGGGAGACAGAAAGACTTGTTTGCTGCACCTGCACCATGACCTCATGGTTAGCCACGTGGAGAGCAAAGCAAGTAAGCCCTGCTGAAATGCCCAGGCCACAGTGACACCCCACAGAGATCCCACCTGCCCCACCCAGCAGGGTGCTGGGGAGATGCAAGTGATGCATGTGAGGTTTAGCAACCTCTAGACCCTTACTTTCAGGACGTGCCCAGGCAGTGGAGGATCTGTAGGGTCCAACTGTCCGTATTTCATCAAGAGGTTCAAAATCCAAGGCTGGAGGACATAGACTTTAGGGGCAGAAAACCTCCTCCTTTCATCTTCTGACCTGAGAAAGGAGACACACAGAGTCAGGCATGTAAACAGGAAAGCATGAAGTCTGCACAGAGAGAGAGACATGCCCCAAGCAGCACTAGCAAATAGCTCAGCCAGTGGCAAAGAAGAGTGGCCATCAGAAATGGTGGATCAGTTCCTTTCTCTATGTTAAAGCTTGCAGGCAGATCTCACCAGTATCCTCTCTCTACCTAGGCATGCAAGCTATTTTCCATATTTTTTTTTTAATGCATACAGCTATTTGCTGTCCCTCTGTGGCTGCTGTTTACACCCCATCATGAAGGTACCCAGGGGACCCTTCCAGTACAGGCTAACAGAAACAATTATCTGTGCTTACCCCAAAGTGTCAGCCCTTCTAGTAGAAAAGGCCACAGATCCAGCACAGCTGGAGAAAACATCTGACCATGGGACTGCAGCTCAAGAGCTATGTTTTTTCGACTGAGAAGAGATGCCCTGCAGTACGTTACAGTAATGGGAGGACATTAATTTCTTAACATCCATTACCATTATGAATTAATACATTATTTGCATTCTCAGAGGCCCAGCCACAGAGTGGGGCCCTGCTGTGCCAGGCTCTGCACAGCCCAGAGCAAAAAGAGCTCATGGTTTCAAAATTCAGAATAAACCCATGCTGCCAGGGAAATTCTCTCATTTAGGGACTGACCCACAACATCCCACTCCTGCACCAATGGTTTTGGTTCTGGGCTCCAGGTTCTTAATGTAAAAGGATCTGCAAAACCTCCCTGCTGGAAGAAAAAAATCTGCAGCTTGATAACTTTTCTTTGCATCTAACTGCTCTAATCCCCTTTTTATTTTTCCTTAGGTTACCTACATTTCCGTGGTATTTGAGCAGCTCATTATTTTTGATGTATTTATACCTCCAACACCCTTGTGAGGCAGGGAATGGCTCCTGCCCCCACTAGACAGACGGGCAACTGAAGCACCAGAGAACCAAGCAGTGCTGTGCCTGCACAGCGAACTGAACTTAGGTCTTTTAGGTTTCAGCCTAGTCCCTAACCACTAGGCCATCCTTCCAGTCACATTTTACTGCTGTCACTATGTGCAGCTCAGTGACAAGGATGCACCACTTGACAATGGGAAGTGCTGGAATAGCAGAACTGTGCACCTTCCCTCCTTTCCCCAGACTCCCCTTCCCAGGACTTGTGGGCAGTACTGCTGGCTACTGCAACACAGCTGGAGGGAAGAAGTCACGGGCAGCTCCTTTGTGGACCTATGACCAGTCCCGCATCCTCCTTCTCCAGTCTCTACTTAAAAACGTTTGCTCCGTACAATGTGCCTACCTGGGGATTCCTCAGTGATGGAAAAAACTCCTGTTTGATGAAGATACTTCAGTGACACACTGCACTCACCACACCACTGTAATGTGATCTGTGCATCTTTGTTCTCCCTTGCAATGTAATGATGTGGTTTAATGCAAACTATGTCATGCAAAGTATTTTTGGAATGCTTGACAAAGTATTTTTGGAATGCTTGAGAATGAAAGTGTGGACACATGACTTAGAGCAAAAATAAATGCACACCAATTTCATTGTGAAACTAACAGACAATAACTAACAGCAAATCAGCTTGCAGTGACCAGGAGGGGTCTTGATCCCTGCAAGATGGTAGATTCAGCCCCATCTGGGCTCTGGGGGTGCTTGCTGTGGGATCACACCATGAGTGGCTAGTGAGTGCACATCAAGTGCCCAGGACCAATTGCATGAAGGAGCCTGGTGTGGACTGACCCGGGAATGGGGGTCCACCTAGCAAAGCAGGTTAAGCCAGGGTCCAGGACTAGCCAATCAGACCAGATTGCAGGAGCATGATGTTGTACCTTCTGCTCTGATGGGAACATCTGCCACTCTGGTCCCCTCTGCAGAGCCAGGCCTCCACTTTGCCCTGCCCAGAGTGTCAACCAAGGCTTCTCAGCCCCACCATTCAGGACACAAATGCAGGATTCTCAACCCTAGGAGCTCTGGGGTTCTTAGCTGGGCTGGGTTTGAGGGTCTGCTGTGTGAGAAGGGAAGAAAAAAAAAAAAAAAAAAAAAAAGGACCAATTGCCTTAATCCGCTAGCTAAGCTTGGCCCTGAATTTGTATTGCAGACAAAAGCTATTTATCCCATGCCCCGCTAAGGGCCTGCAACTGCAAAGTGGTGTGGGCATTCTGCACCTCCCACAGGCAGGCCTCATGATCCCACGTGGCAGCCATTTCTCCAACTGCATTAGACACAGAGCCTGCGTGCCTTCATATGTAAAGATCACCCAAAGTCTGTGACATGAAAGCTCCTCGGTGAAGAACGGTCAGCAAGGCAATAAAGCAGCACTCTCTGTAGCAGTGATATGAGCGTATGAAACAAACATTCTGCATGCAGAGGGTGTGGGAAGGTTACTGGGTGCCTGGTTTGGGACATACTATATCTTACCTCTGCATTCCGTCACATTCTGATGCTTGGTCTAGGAAGACTGTAGACCTCGAAAGATAACACACACTCAAACCGCTGACATGCCTGGAACCAGAGACACAAAGTGGGTAAGGCAGTATTTTTCAAGAATCAACTGCTGCTAGAGGAAAAGACAAGACATTGAGCTTCTTGGAGTTCTCCTTTAGTTCTGGAGAAGGTAGCCAGAGTGTCCAAGCCAAATACGTGGTGGAATAGAGGTCTCCTACAGCATGTCTGAACCTCTTCTGCCTGGAACCACCAGACGGTTCTGAAGTAGCGAGGATACCTCGCTGCTTGAGCATGTTCTTCTCCTTGCAAAAGTGATAGAATCATAGAATATTAGGGCTGGAGGGACCTGATGAGGTCATCTAGCCCAACCCCCTTCTAAAAGCAGGACCACTCCCACTAAGTCATCCCAGCCAAGGTTTTATCCAACTGGGTCTTAAAAGTTTCCAAAGATGGAGATTCCACCACCTCTCCAAGAAACCCATTTCAGCATTTCTCAACGCTCCTAATGAGAAAATTTGTCCTAATAGCCACAACTAGATCTCCCAAGCTGCAACTTGAAACCATTGCTCCTTGTTCTGTCCTCTGTCACTACTGAGACTAGCCTAGCTCTCTCTTCTTTGGAGCATCCCTTCAAGTAGCTGAAGGTTGCTATCAAATCCCCTCTCTGTTTTTTCTTTTGCAGACTAAACAGGCCTAGATCCTTCAGTGTCTCCTCGTAAGTCAAGTGTCCCAGCCCCCTAATCACTTTTGTTGCCCTTCACTAAACTTGTCTGATTTGTCCACATCTTTTTTTATAGTGGAGAGCCTAAAACTGAACACTATATTCCAGATGTGGCCTCGCCAGAGCCAAACAGAGGGGAATAATCACTTCCCTCGATCTGCTGACAATGCTCCTACTGATGCAGCCCAATATACTGTTGGTCTTTTGGCAACAAGGGCACACTGTTGACTTGTGTCCAGTTTCCCGTCCACCACAACCTGCAGGTCCTTTTCTACAGAGCTGCTACTTAGCCGATCAATCCCCAGCCTGTGGCAGTACATGGGATTTTTCTGTCCTACGTACAGGGCTTGGCACTTGTCCTTACTGAACCTCAAGAGATTTCATTTGGCTCAATGCTCCAATCTGTCTAGGTCTCTCTGTATCCTAACCATACCCTCCAGCATATCTACCATTCCCCACAGCCTGTCATCCACAAACTTACCGAGCATGCAATCTATACCATCATCCTCCAGATCATTAATGAAGATGTTGAACAAAACCGGTCCCAGGACCGAGCCCTGAGGCACTCCTCTTGTTACTGTTTGCCAACTAGCCATTGAACCCTCCCCACTGAACCCAATGATCTACTCAGCTTTCTGGGATACCTTATGGTTCGTTCATCCATCCCATACTTCCTTAATTTGCTGACAAGAACGCAGTGAGACACCATATCACAGAGCTATGTCAGCCCCACTGCTCAAATGCACGCACATGCTGTTGTATTTTACAAATTGTACTGGAGTGAAGCAGCAGGGTTTCAACTCCCATAAAGGACAAAACACACTAAGGTCATCCCAACATGACAAATGCTGTTAGGCCTATTTCAGAGCAAGCCTGCTTCGGTATTTCTTCTCAGCATTTCCCTACACACAAAGATCCTAGAAAAGGTAATCTGTGGATACTAGATCCGTTTACTGACAATCAAACAAGTAAATTATCAATACAGGCAGAAGAACTGTTCAGAGACCTCTGTTCAAACTGTACATTAATAGTTTTGAAAAAGAATTCTGCTCTTGAAACATTTTGGATTAAAGCCCACAAAGAATTTCCACAACCGAGTGAAAAGGCATTAAAGTCCCCCTCCTCCCCTTTTTTCCCCCATCAATATACTTAAGTGAAAGTAGATGTTCAATAGTTCCTGAAACAAAACACAAGCATTGAAATTGCTTGGACATAAAACTTTGATGGTAAGACTTTCTCTGACTAACCTAACTCCAAGAAAAGATGAACAGGCCCAAAATTCCCATTAAACTTAAGCAATAATGTCAATTTTAAGCTGTATGCATAATTATTATGTGTATATTTTTATAAACAGATGTGCATAATGTATTATAAAATTGAGTGATGTCAGTTTAAGCGCATAATCATTGGGTATGTGTTATATTCATCATATTGTATTTAATTCAGTTTCCTGAATTGTTTTCTCAGGAGTGCATAATACACAGATATTATAAACATTACAGAGAGCTTTTACACGAATGTGTTCATCAGGCATTTTGTGTAAAATAATTAATACCTTTATTTTAGTGTCCCCCTTCCACTAAAGGCTGAGAAACAGCTCAAGTGGTGTTCACTGTGCTGTACATCAGGGGTCTCAAACATGTAGCCTGTGGGCTGCATGCAGCCCCTAAAGCTATTTCCTGCAGCTCGCAACGACACTATTGTGATCAATATTTGCAATATGATTGTATGAAAAGGGTTCAGTTGTCCGGCCCTAGGGCTAACGTATTAGTCCTCATGCAGCCTTCATAGTGATTTGAGTTTGGGACCCCTGCTCTACTCTTTAGCAGCATTAAGCTCGCCATTAAGTATTAAGCCAGAGTATAAGAGTAGGGCTCAGATGTTTGCAGGTATGGTTATTTGGGTGCCAGCTGTGCCCAATTCCTTTCTTTTTGTTGCATTCAGTCAAAAAGACAAGACTAATCATAACAAACAAAGAGGGCTACCCCCTTTGGAACTATTTTTATATCTGTGCCAATTAAAACACATTTTCGTATGTTTAGCTGCTTCTCCTGTTCTTAACTGGTCCAAGACCAAACTACATTTGCTATGCATTGCCTTGGCATAAGGGGACTGTTTTCCTTATAATTTCAACAGACAACATAGATGTTGATTTTTATGCATTATTTTAGATTTGTATCTATTTAAAGCAGGGGTCTCAAACACGTGGCCTGTGGGCTGCATGCAGCCCCTAAAGCTATTTTCTGTGGCCCAGAACAACACTATTGTTACCAGTATTTGCAATATTGTTGTATGAAAAGGTTTCAGTCGTGCAGCCCACAGGCTAACGTAGTAGTCCTCATGTGGCCCTTGTGGTGATTTGAGTTTGACACCCCTGATTTAAAGCCTCATGGCTGTGCGAGATTATGGAAAGAGGGGATTAAATACTTAACACCACCAGAGATTGAGATTCAAAAGTTAAAGCTCTATAAACAGTTCAATCTGGTAGCTCACAATACATGGAGTGAAAAAAATCCTCTGATCAACAAATCATAGCTTGTTTTACACTACATTTGCAACAAGCCTAAATCGAGTCTAAATCCCCAGATTTAGACTCAAAAAGCATTTTTCTCATGCTGTTTGAGAATTTCAATGATCACCAGTTTGCACTGGGAAACGGATGTTTACCAAAATTTTCTAGTAAAAAAGCAATCACTCCAGGCCTGACTACAACCTCCTAATGTGTAACTGGCTCCCTCATCGCTGTACAAAAGTAACCGCTGGGTCTCCAAGTAACTGGCCGGCTACAGTTTCCTCCATGCAGTTTGGGCCTTGCCCGCACTACCGTGAAAGAGCCAGAGGACAGGTACGGGCGCCACGAGACCAAACCAAAGAATCCGGCCGGAGAACGGGGGCAGGAGCGCGCGGACCGGGCGCCAGGACTCCGCCTTCCAGGCAGGAAGCGCCCCGCGTCCCCCGCTGGCCTCTGCAAAACGGGGCAACGCCTAGCCCAGCTCGGCCTGTCCGCTGGGCCCCCTGTGCACGGCGCCCCATACCTCTCGATGAGGCCGGCGCGGGACAGCTCGCCCTGCTCCTCTTCCTCCCTCATCCTGCCGCGAGAGCCCCGGGCGAGTCACTCAGGCTCCGGGGCCGGCGCCAGGCGGGCGGGTTTCCGGCTCTCGAGCCAGGGGCGGCACCGGCGGGGAGGGGCGCAGCAGGGCGCAGGGCATGGCCGGGGCAGGCGGCGAGGGCTCGATGCAGCCCGACGCCTCCCCCGCGTTGGCTGCGGAAACCAGCAGCCTGTGGCCGCCGCGGGGCACGGCACGTAGCGCGTCTGCCCGCGACACAGGAAGGAAACGCGGGGCAGGCGGAGGAGGCGCTGCGGCTGGGGCCCGGAACCGGGTTGCGTTCACACGGTGACGGGCTCGGCAAGGGCCCCGGGAGGAGCGGGCGCGGGTGCCTCTGCCGCAGCCGCTCCTGGCAGGCTCGGCCCCAGCGGCGCCGAGCGAAGCCTCGGGATGGCCCCGTCCCGGGGCCGCCCCAGCCACGCATCGGGAGGGTGAACGGCGGGGCTCACCGCCGTGCCGAGCTCGGGAGGCAGCGGCCTGGCCGAGGCTGCCTGTGAATGTGATCGTGCCGGGGAGCGGCTCTATTTGGTCACCCACCTTATTTCTCCAATCTCCTGGGAGCAATCCAGCTACCCTCTCCCAGGGCTAATTTACCAAGTTTGCCTTTAATTGGAACACAGGCCGAGGACCTGTAGAACAGGCCTTAAATCCTCCTCCCACCAATAAAGCTGGGTGCTTCACTGATTTGTCTCTAATGCACCAATTATGGTCGGAGGGCAGGCCAGTCAGAGCTCTGGGGTGGCCCAGATCCGGTTTGCTAAGCAGGCAGAGAAAGCTGGAGCTGCCTGTGTCTGTAATCTGCCCCCTGCTTTAAATCAGAATTGTCCATAGCCAGAATATTGTCGTAGGAGGTGAGGAGACCAGTACTCTGAAGTCTTGGGAAGGAGGGAGAGAGAGAGGTGGTCAGGATCACAGAAATCGAAGGGGTCATGTCCTCTCTCTGTCTCCTTTTCTCTGAATTGTTTCAGTCTTTTCTTGTAAGTTAAGTGTTCCAGACCTTTTAATTATTCTTGTTGCACTTGTCTGGACTTTCATCACTTTCTCCACATCTTCCCTGAAATGAGGCTCAGAGCTGGACACAATACTGCAGTTGAGGCCTAATCAGAAAAATGACTTCTCCTGTCTTACTTAAACTACTCCTGTTAATACATGTCAGAATGGAGTTTGCTTTTTTGGCAAGTGTGTTGATTCATATTTAGCTGGTGGTCCACTATGACACCCAGATCCCTTTCTGCAGTACACCTTCTTAAGCAATCATTGCCCATTTTATGTGTGCAGTTGATTGTTGCTTACTAACAGGGGTACTTAGCATTTGTCTTTACTGAATTTTATCCTATTTGCCTCAGACCATTTCATCAGTATGTCCAAATCATTTTGAATTGTGATCCTATCCTCCAAAGCAGTTGCAACCCCTCTCAGCTTGGTATCATCTGCAAACTTCATAAGTGAATTCTCTATGCCATTTTTTAAATTGTTGATGAAAACATAGAGCAGAACCAGACCCAGAACTGATCCCTCTTGTCTTGCAATTTACAGAAAGGTGCACTGAATTAGGAGCCAGGAGCCTCTGCAGTGTAATCCCACCTCTTTTAACAATTGCTGTTGATGGTTGTGGGCACTTCACAATTTTTATTTCTCAACAGAAGAAAGGCTGCCCCTGGAAAAAACCTGGAGCCGGGGGTTGGGCCTTGTTGCCTGGACCTGATTCAGGCCCGGTTCCAGATCCCCAGCCAGGGATGGGGCCGGAGAAGGCAGCCACTCCCACGGCGGCCTGGCCCTGGATCTCCAGCCAGGGATGAGGCCAGGTAAAGCAGCTGCCGCTGTGGGCGGCCTGTCCCCAGATCTCTGGTCAGGGATGGGGTTGGGGAAGGCAGCAGCTGCTGCAGGCTGCCCAGCTCCGGATCTCCAGCCCAGGGCCGGGTAAGGAAGCCACTACTGCAGAGCACTCAGGGGACTGGCTCTGGGACTCGGGGCATGTGCCCAGCGCCAGCGACACCACTGTTTCTCAACAAGGTCTCTGTGAGGCAGCTAAGTATTGTTTGGTAAGATAACTTGGCTGATTTAGACATAAAATTGCTGTTTCCAATAGAGCATATTCAGATCTCATCCACACTGCCTTTCAGAACTGTTTTGGTCGAGTGAGGTGCGGGGGCAAATTCCCCAATTATTGTGAGAGTGTGCCCTGATCAAGAGTCAAGAGACCTGACCACTTTTTGATGTCAATCACTATTTATGTAACTTTTATTGTAATTATATACAATAACCATTAGGGGGAGCACCTTAACTATAAATGTGAAGTCTTAATACAACAACTAGCATATCTCATAAATTGTCATCAGCTGAGTAAAAAAGGAACCAGTTATAACAGTTAGACATCTTGCTACCAGAATAAGATCAAATTCCTCACAGGACAGATTACCTGTCTAACTATAACTTTGTTTCTCTAAGGTGTTGAAAAATTTTCAAAGTACAAACTAATAATCCAATAAACAGGAAATATAATATGGTGATGCTAACAATACCTATCCCTACCCAGTACCTAACCCAGAAGCAAACTCTTTACTCCAGTCTTGGTTAGTACAGTTCATTGTTTCTTAGCATTTCCCTGCAAGCTAAACTTAATTCTACAATAGGAAAGAAGTTTCACAATCCGTGTGTGAAAGGCAAATGCACCACCCAGGACTTCCAAGGGTGGACTCCAAGGGGTCCGGCTCGTGGCCACCAGGACAAGCCTGACGCTAGGGTACCCTTTTTGGATTGTGGGAGAAGGTTAGAGACAACACAGAACTTTACAAAACACCTCAAAGACGTAAACACCAACACATGATTTTTACCACATCTTTGCATTGCCCTCTGAAAGCTGTTCAGGTGACTGGTTAAGACTGACTAGGGTCATTGAGGGACTGGTGCTTTAAGGAACCGAGGGTTATTGGTTCCCAGCTACAGGTAACATAGATTGTCCAGCCCAGTGACTTCCAGACAAAAACTGAATGAGAGAAAAACGGGTACCCTGTGGACGATAGACCAAACCTAGTGATGGCCGTCTCCTCTCTAGCTGGCCAGGCAAGGGGTATCATGCCTTCCCTTGTGGATGGTGGGTAGTGCCTTGGGCTGGTGAAAATTGCCCCCAGGGGAGTACCCATCTGTGGGGGTGGTTTCCAAACCGTCAAGGGAGCGAGTGGTGACTGAACGTAGCGAGGGGTGGAAGGACGAGTTTCTGTGCCTTCAACTGTATGGTGAAGGGAGAGATCCGGATGGCTTTATCACTATTAGCAGGTTATCCCTTCTGGATCTCCGAGACCTGAGGATTTCCCAATTGGGATGTAACAAGATGGCCACCTTAGGGATAGAGAGAGGGAAGTGGCCTGGGTCCCCTCTGTGAGGGGCAAGACCCGTGTATGGGGCTCTGGCATGAGGGCACATCCCCAGTAGTGGTGATCAATGGCCCAAGTTGGGAGATTCCCAGGGGGAAGGGTTCACTGTTCATGTAGTTAACCCCCCCCCTTCATCTATATTTGTTGAAAAGATGGTAGAAGAACGGGGTGGGGGTCCTGTTTTTTTAATGACCTCTCTCAAGAGCTTACACCTAAGCTGAGAACCAACCAGAAGTAGTGAGTACTGGAGGATTCATATCTCACAAGGACCATGAGCGAGTTGGCCGACACTTATGTCTAATGGCCAGGTCCCAATGTTTGCGTCTGACATTCGGCAGGCAGGAACGAATTACCTGCTCCATGAAGTCAGGGAGGGTCTGGGTGCTTCGAGTTGGAAGTGCATGCCTACAACCCTAATTGATTGGGTGGGAGCGATGATTAACACCGGCTAGTCTTGCTGGTGGTAAAGGAAGGATGGCCAAATCAGCAAGCTCATTCTTACTGTGAGTAGAGGGGTGGGACCTGATAGAGGGTTCTCCGACTGTCTGCATGAGGAGGTAGAATGATAGGGCCACGTCCACAGGGAAGTGTGCGGGAGTGTAGCTCCCAGTATGAAAATGACCCCATGAGGGGAGGCTCCACTTGGTTCGGGAGGACAACGGTGGGCGATACACTGTCTGATGTTGGAGGTGTGTTCCATGAATGCCATATGTGTCCCACCAGGGGAAATAGAGTTGCTACCCTAAGAAGGGGAAAGGGGGGCTTTTCCCCTTGGCAGTGTGTTGTATACAGAGGCGTGATAGCCTTTTGGGGGCCAGGGCCGCTGGCTATTGGTTGCCTGTATGGGTTCAGATGGCAGGCTTCCATTCTGCCCTCCACGGTGGGGAGAAGGTTTGGGTAGTGAGAGGGTTAAGTCCTCCCAAGGCATTAGAATCAGATGAAGGGGTGCGAGTACGGGCTATGCCCCAGCCCTACCCGAAGGGAAGGAGGCTGCCTCACCTGTGAACCACCTATTCTCACCAGGAAGGAGAGAGGGAGAAGGACTGTCTGTCATTTCTGAGAGGGGGAGTCCAACAATGGTGGGCGCTCCGCAGCAGTTTGAAGAAGGTGATTGACAACAATATTGTTGATTATAACCAATACTGCTGACTAATGGGTCAAGAGCTCTCTTGGAGTTGCCCAGGAGAGGGGCCTTGCCAGCAGGGTCCCCCAAGTGGGATTCAAACTGAAGTTGTGGTGGTGAGGACCAGTAACTGTTAAGGGGGGGAGAGGCTTACTGTCAGGCCTTATGGGGCCAGAGGGCATGGAAGAGGCCCCACCTGGAGGAGGCCAAAATATTTCAATTCTCCCCTGGAGTCGCAGGCAGTACCCAGAACGGCCAAGGTCTCCTCTGGGAAGAAGGCGTCGCCTCCAAAAGGCAGGTCGAGGGCTACCTGTTTTGAAGCTGGGGGCACTCTGGCTTCCCGTAGCCAGGCTGCATGACACAGGGTTATGGCTGAGGTCATAGTGCGGGCCACCGTATCCACCACATCTCAGGCTGAAAGGAGGCAGTCTTGGGAAGCTATTTTACCTTCCTCCAGGAACGCATCATACTCTTCCCTCTCCTCTAGTGGGAGTAGGTGTCTAAATTTGTGTATTGACTCCCACACATCCAACATGTATATACTAGTCAGGGCCTGATTTTTTGCGACCCACAACTGGAAGGCTGAGGAGGAGTACACTTTGTGGCCCAATAACTTGAGCTCCCTGGTGTCCCTCAATGTTGGGAGACGATCGTGGGGGAACTTTCCCGGCCCTAAGGCCGCTTCCACCACCACACATGGTGGGACTAGGTGGTGGGTAAGTGAGAGGAACTCTAGCCCCGGAACTCTGCACTTGCGTACTGCCATATCTGAAACCAGGGAGATGGAACCCAGGTTTTGCCAGTGGGAGGAGGCCAAGTCCCAAATGCTAGGGTGGAGGGGGACCGTAACTGGTTCAGCCGATGAGAACACTGGCCTGAATAAGGTGTTGGAGGGCATTTCAGAGGATTGAACCTCCATGTCCATGTAGGCTGAGACACAGCGCAGAAGATCAAAGTATGCTAATAAGTCACCCATATAAGAGTATGGCACCGGGTTCAATGCTGTCATCGGTGCTGAGTGGGCCAGTGCCAGAGAAGTTAGAAAGGGCCTCTTGAGGGGACCATTCCTGGGCGTGGTATCAAAAGGGTGATGGCGTCAAGACCAGGTGCTGAGGCTGTTTGGAGCCCCTTGAAGCCCCTTCCCCGAGCTGGAACAAGGAGAAATCTTTCGGGGCAGCAGCGGGGACGGCAGAGTGATATGGTGCCACGGGGATGGCTCCATGGTACCGGGACTCACAGCAGGCTCTGATGTTTGCGGCGGGGGCCCGGTAACTGGGAAGGCAAATGGTGCTGTATGCGTGGCATCCAGACCTTGGAAAGGAAGGCCGGCTTCCCCCTTCTAGGTGGCACCAGAGAAGGGGGTGTAGGCAACAGAAGGAGCACCCCCACTGCCTCCGGGGTCATTGGGATCAGTACTGAGACCGTCCGGTCTCGGGGGGAGCCCCATATCGAAGAGGTGGGGCTATGTTGGTTCTGCAGTACTGAGGTCACTACAGAGCTGGTCCTGTGTTGCCTTTTGGCATGATGCCAGGCGGAGGGCTTCGGTGCTGAACTGGCACGCGGTGCAGCAGGAGACCCCAAAGCCTCGGGAGGGGAGTGTCAGGCCTGCTCAGAGGCCAGGGCATGGCGCCTTTGCTCCCTGTCCTTGATTGTCCTCAGTTTAAAGGACAGGCAGATGGAGCATGCAGTGACAATGTGGCTTTCAACCAGGCACCAGTGTTACGTGTTAGCTCTGTGTTCTTGAGGAATCAGAGCATAGTATCCAGCCTGTGTCTCCCCACAACACATCCCCCAACCTCTGCTTGAACTGAAAACCAAAAACACTAGGAAATTAGAGACATCTTTATCTACCCATATCCAAAAGCCATCAGCACAGTTAATGGAGCTTCATTTGCATTGACTATGGAGAGCAAGGCTCCAAAGCGAGAACTGCACTGAACCCTGGGACTGAAAAAATAGGGAAGCATTCCATGATGGGGGATCTCACACCAACACAAACAAACTCAGCAATTATCAGACCATTCTAGTCACAGACATGATAATTGATATCCAAAATACTGAGTCTGCCTGATTGTATTGTGAGCTTCTCTGAACCATTACGCCCAGCCAGGAATGTGTATTGGCCGCATAAACAAGGCCTTATAAAAAACCTTTACCCACACCCAACAGTGCAGTAGTGTGTGTCCTGTGCAAGTTCTGACTGAGAACTGTCTGAATACTGTGTGAGTCTGGATTGAGTCCTGAGTCCTGATGCTTGGATCTAAAGCTGTGTCATTTCCACTAGGACGTGGCTTTTCCTCGTCTTTGCTGATTGCTACGGGAGCTTTGTTTGCATCCAGCCTCTGACCCTGATCTGCACAACCTGGAAACCTTTCTGCTACACCGAGTGGTGAGACACCCCCCCACACACACACACACACTGTCTCTTTCTCTCTCCCCCAACCTTTCTCCCTCTTTGTTGAATTATCACTCTCTCTCTTTAGGCCTGATACAGTAGAATCTAGGTAATATAGTAGCTGGGTGTTTTTCTTTCCTTGTATGTTTATCAATGCTGTAACTGAGTATTTTGGGGTATTCTTCTCTCCTTTTGTAATTCTTCTTCTTCTTCGAGCGCTGCTCGGATGCATTCAGTAATAGGTGTCTCCATGCTGGAGTGCCAGATTTGTCAGAAAAACTTGTCCTAGCCTGTCAGAAGAGGGGAGGCGGCCACCGCCCCTTGCGCCACCCATGGCTATATATACAGCCGCCTCCCCGCCCCCTCCTCAGTTTCATTTCTTCCGCCTTGCATGTCAGAATTGGAATCTCCGCTCCTTGCAAATTGCAAGCAGCCTGTCTCTTCACCTTCGATTCACTGTCCGGCTGGGTACATCTCTTTGTGGATTTAACTCCACCACGAGAGTCCCTAACACTGGACCAGACCATCGCGTCGATGATGCTGGGGTTCAAACCCTGCGCTGAGTGTGGCAAGGCCTTCCCCCAGGATAACCCCCACAGGAAGTGCCTTAGGTGCCTGGGCATAGACCACATGGTTGTGGCGTGTTCCATTTGTCTCTCCTTCAAACTAAGAATGATCAAGGAGAGGGAACGGCAACACCGTGCCCTAGTCTCGGAGGAGGCTCGGCACCCTTTACCTGAGGTTTCAGGTTCACACCTGGCACCGAAACCCAGCTCGACACTGGAGGCTACATAGTACCATACCACCGGTGGCCGCTGCGGCACCACCACCTTGGTGCCAACTCCAGCACTGCAGCGCCTACCTGGTGCCTCGGGCCCTCGGCACCGATCAAGGTCGCCCTCATGTAGCCTGGCACCACGCCGCGTCATCTCCAGCGCCGACAGCACAGTACAGCACGGCCTCACTGGTGCCAAGCTCGGCCCGGCACCGGCTGACTCCACCCTCGGCACTGCAGAGCCTGGTGCCACAGGAGCAGGAGCCTTCCCGCCCAGGCAGTCCTCCTTCCCCCAGGGAGGATTTGCCCATGACTCAAGTAGAGTCAGTCCTCGTCCCGTCCACCCCGGAAGCAGTGGAGGCAGCACGAGTCCTGATGCTACTCCTGACTTCCCCTGCCCCACCTCCAATGAGAAGGGGCAAACCGGCCTTCATCTCGAAAGCCTGGGTTCACCCGGGTCGCTCACCCTCACCTTCCAGTCCCCAGTCTTCCACTCCAGTGGGGGCTGACACCACTCCACTGCCGGCACTGGGCCAGGAATCTCGATACCCTTCCCCTGTCTCCAGCACGGAAGAGGGACTTTCTAGGGGCTCCAAATGGCCCCAGTGCTGCACATCGGCCCCATCACCTTTCTGGTCTTGGCCGCAAGAATGGCCCCCGAGGGAATTCCTTCCCCTCCGCAGCAGGCTCCCACTGCCTAGCTGTCCCCGGCTCCAGAGTCTTTTAAGGGAAAACTTTTGGAGCATTTTGGCCTATTACACCGGGCTACGGCCCATTTAGATACGGAGGTGGAGCTCTTGAGTCTTCCCCCTGATACCCTGTTTGGGCCGGCCTTTGCCTTGACGGTGCCCTCAGCAGTCCTGGCCCACCCAAACGTATGGGACCTCTCATTCTCCCAGTGGCAGAGCCCAAGTTCCATCCCCCCAGTTTTGGATATGGTGAGCATGAAGTATCAGGTATCCGAGTCAGGCCACCCTTCCCTCGCTGGCCACCCAGTTCCCCCTAGGGACGTGTTCCAGATGGCAGTGGGGGCCAGGGAACCCTTCCAGGGAAACTAGGGAGCTGGATCTGCTAGGCTGTAAGGTTTATTCTTCATCTGCCTTCCAATTACGAATGGCAAACAACCAGGTTATAACATACTTGCTGGATGTCTGGGAGTCACTCGGGAAATTTAGAAATATGCTTCCACCTGAGGCCAGGGAAGAGTATGATGCCTTCCTGGAGGAAGGCAACATAATGTCATAAGACCTCCTTTTGGCACGCGATGCGGTGGAGACCACTGCTCACACCAGGGCCTCGGCGGTGACCCTCTGCAGGGTAGTATGGCTTAGGGAGGCTAGAGTGCCCCTAACACACAGCAGGCAGTTCTTGACCTGCCCTTTGAGGGGCATGTCTTGTTTCCCCCTGAAACTCCCTCTGTGGTGGGCACAGCCTGGGATCCTTGAGGAGAGGCCATATATTTTGGCCTTCTCCATCCCGGACCCACCCCACCAACTTAGCTCCCCACATCCCCTGGCGGGACAGTCCCTTTCCTTCCTGCTTTACTCATGGTGAGAAGTGGGCTTTTGCCTCCCTTTTCCACAAGGAGGGGCCCCTCTCATCACCACCACCCTCTTTACCCTTAGGGTGCAGGGGGCCCTAAGGTGCCACTGCTGCAGATGGCCAACCCTTCTCCCCCCGCCCTTCTCTAGGGAAGGCAGGTCCAGTGGAAACCACCCCGATCCTTCCTTGTTTTTCCCCTTTCCCAATCGTGGGAACAAGACTTAGATTGGGACGTTGGGGGCCGACAATATGACGACACCCACTTACAATGCGGCTACCCCAATACTGTAGCTACCCCGCCCACCCCTTAGGCAGCAACTTCGCCGAAGACGGAAACCACCCCTCTTCTACTCCTAGCAGCCTTTCTTCCTGGATATTCCCCACCACATTCCCCACTCTAACACCTCACTGAGGGATGAAGGCACGTCTTGTTGTAGCCTCAGCTGCTGCTGGGGCTGTGAGATGCGCACATCCGAAGCCTACTTGCAACAGGACTGTTCCTGTGGTCATGATGCGTGTCCCAGGTAGGCCCCCTCGTATCCAGGTCAGGGGAAGGGGAGGGGATACCCTTGGTTGTACCACCATTTCTGCGCTGTGACCCCAACCCCCATTCAACAGGAATA
Source organism: Podocnemis expansa (assembly GCA_007922195.1). Lineage (NCBI taxonomy): Eukaryota > Metazoa > Chordata > Testudines > Podocnemididae > Podocnemis > Podocnemis expansa. The sequence continues at coordinate 2,549,357 of ML682104.1, forward strand.
TCTCCTGCACACTGAAGGGGGACACATCTGTGTAGCAATACAGCTACCTGGATAGCCAATTTAATCAGGAAGGTATCCTTTAAAGCGGGTCTTACCCCTGCACGGGCCCAAGGTACAGCCCACTCCTCCCATTTTTCCCTCCCTTGCACAGTTCCATATCTCCACCTTCTGGTGATCTAGTGAGAACCAGGGGTTCACCTCAGGAACCCTCACCTTTGTCTACCCTCTTCAAGGTAGCCCACTCTCCCATGACCTCACCAAAGCATGGCCAGGGGCACCCTTTAAAACCCTGAGAGGGAACACCTAGTTATGACCATGTGTTGGGAAACTGCAAAGGGTCCATTCCTTCGAGTGCTCTCCCACCTATATTTCTTGCCTCGGTATCCACTGCCTTCTGGACAGCTGTCTTCTTGGTCTATGGTCCTATTCCCTGGCAGGAGATGACCCCCCCACTTCCGCCCTGCCTTCCCGCGGGACCGTCTCACTATGCTGCGCATAGTCCCTTAGTGCTACTGCGGCTCTCCCCACGTGCGTTGGTGGCATCTGGCAGTTCTGCAGTCCCCTCTTTCCATTTTCAAGGATCTGTTGACACCCACTGCCCATCCGATGGTGTGATAGACAGAGAACCCATTTCTATACAACATATAACAGTTTGGAGTTGTACCCACCCCCCTTTTTATTCGTCCTCTGGCTCCCTCCAGGGAGAAAACTTCATTGGGTTCTCTGATCCCAGGGTGTCCTTCAGATGCGGCAGCTGCCAGCCTGTTACGGTCCCATTCTCTAGCTTAGGAAGGAACCTCCCTTGGCAGTGGAGTTCTTCAATATGCATGTATAGAAGAGTTGGCAGCCCTGGCATGGTAAGGTGGTAATGTTATCCCTCTGGCAAGCACTATAGGTACTGAGTCCGCAGCTTTTCACAGCTCTCCTTCGATTCCTTCAGTCGCTGAGGGGCTGACTAGATGGTAGTAAGAGTTCTCTCCCGTCCCTCTTCTTCTCCCTCCCTCATGCCTTAGTGAGAACTTCGCAATGCAAACCCTGCAAGCTTAGACCAGTGGGCCCTCCTCTGCATTCTAGTGCCCTACGGGCCCTAGTAGGACCATCTCATCAGCACTGCCTCAGGCCACCTTGCTGTTAGTGACCTCTCCCGGAACCTCTCTCCTGCGAGAACCCGGTCGTGGTGCCTGCTTGGCTGAAGACATGCGCTACCAGGTCATTAATTAGCATACCGTGGGCCCCGTCCCACTTGGCTTGACTCTATAGGCCACAGCTTAGTGTCTCATGGTCTTCTCAGTCGCCCTCGAGCCCATCTTACAACCTTGTATCCTCATTTCTCTCTTTTAACCAGACCGCTTGCTTGGTCGCATCCTAGATAAGGGGCATTGTCATTCCCTTACTTCTCCCTGTGTACTCAGTAGTCGCCAGATCAGTCAATGACTATGTAGCTCCTGCAAAGCCTTCAGGAGCTCTATGCCTATCCTTTCTTTGTTCTTGTGTGAGACACGCCCATATGACTAGTCTCATTTGCTAGTTTTTAGTGTTCTCCTTCGAGTCCACATGACATAGCCTATGCCTAGACATTGTAGTCTGTTAGTTACATTCTACGTTTTTCCTCCTATGCAAAGCACCTACGCAACCCATTTTTGTTAGGTTGCGTCCTTTTCTCCAGCTCTGGTGACCTTGTCCGACCTGCTTATGTGTTCTGCCTTGGTGGGTTCGGTCTTGCCGTGTTTTGCTTGACCCCCAGCTCTTGCTTCTTCCGGGCCCGTCAAGGCCCGCTTGCCTCTTGACTCCGGCAAGCATCTTGCTGTGGGGCCTCTACCTTATGGGGCTTGTTGCTGTGCCTAAGGCAGAAGTACCAACTCCACCCACCATCCATCAGCATGGCTAGTAGTCACCTATTACTGAATGCATCCGAGCAGCACTTGAAGAAGAACGGTGGGTTATTTACCAGTAACCGTCCTTCTTCGAGATGGGCTGCTTGGATCCATTCATGTCCCTCCCTTCCGTCCCCACTTCTGGAGTTGGCGACTCTAAGGAACTGAGGAGGGGGCGGGAAGGTGGCCGTATATATAGCTGCGGGTGGCATGAGGGTTGGTGGCCGCCTCCCCTCTTCTGACAGGCTAGGAGAAGTTTTTCCGACCAATCTGGCGCTCCAGCACGAAGACATCTATTACTGAATGGTTCCAAGCAGGCCGTCTCGAAGAAGGACAGTTACTGGTAAGTAACCCACTGTTATTAGTGCACGTTTTAGATACCTAGCAATAAAATGCCTTTTGTTATCAAGCCAGTTTCCAGACTCTTCTAAGACATCATTCCCTCTCCTTTGTGGTCTTGGTTTCTTTATATCGTTTTGCAGCAATGCTTCTATTACCTAGCCAAAGATCCCTGTGATGTCCACAACCCTGTAAGGTTTGCTCATTGATGGGGTTATTAGCCTGATTGACTCCAGGGGCATATAAGTGAGACAGTTGAAAAGTGCTGTTTTGACCTAGCCTGATTGAGTCCAGGGGCATATAAGGGTAGCAGCTGAGAAGTGCTGTGTGACCCAGCCTGCTCAAGATCCATAATCAAGCCTAGTTTGGTGCAGTACAGGGGCACATAAGGGTAGCAGCAGAGAAGTTCTGTGTGACCCAGCCTACTGAATTCAGGGACACATAAGGGGTCAGCTGAGAGTGCTGAAAGACCCGGTCCGCTCAGATGCACCTATATAGAAACACAAGTGACACAAGCAGCACACTAATAGAATTACCATCTTCCACAAAGAGACAGTAACGCTAGTAAATGAGCACATCCTGAGTTGGTGGGCAAAGTTCGTAACACTGGAGGCACTTCTCGTGGGGATCGTCCCACGGGAAGACCTTGTCACACTCGGCACACAGCTTAAACCCTGGCATGGCGGACAGTGTCGGAGCGCAGTGTTCTGGCCTGGAACGAGAGACCTTCTTCGGAGGGTCTAAGTCCACAAATAGGTTCTCCCAGTCAGGTGAGAGGCTCATACAGCACTGTCAGACAGGCTGCTTGCGAAGCAGGGAGCAGGCAGTTCCACAATCGACACTAAGGAGGAAGAAATGAAACTGGGGAGGGGTTGGGCGGTGGCCACATATATAGCCATGGGGTGGTGCGGGGGGAGGGAGGTAGCCACCTGCCCTCTTGTGACAGGCTAGGGCAAAAAGTTCCGACCAATCTGGCACTTCGGCACGGAGACACCTATTTCTGAATGTATCCGAGCAGTGCTCGAAGAAGGTCTTGATCTTGCATGTGAAGCAGTTTCTCTCCTACTGTTGAAGCAAGGTAGGCGGCACTCTGGCAAGCTAACTGTTCTATTTGCAGAAATACAAGGGGAAAGCAAAGCATTGAGTTACACATGCACAGCAAACTGCAGAACAATCTTTCTAGTTGCTATTACTCTGTGGATGGGACCAGCTTTCTGGAATTCAGATCTGGCTTCATGCAGTATTTCTTGTTCAGTTAATAACCTTCCATTGCCTAAATCAACAAGAGCCCTGTGGCACCAACTTCTACCACCTGTGTACTCCACCAGGGAAATACCCACCCTGAGAGAGACATGGGTTCTTCTTCAAGCGCTGCTCAGATATATTCAGAAATAAGTGTCTCTGTGCTGGAGCACCAGATTGGTCAGAAACTTTTGCTCTAGCCTGTCAGAAGAGGGCAGGCAGCCACCGCCCCTTGCACCACCCCATGGCTATATAGGTAGCCACTGCCTGGCCTCTCCCCAGTTTCATTTCTTCTGCCTCAATGTTGGTGGTAGTACTGCCTGCTCCTTGCTTTGTAAGCAGCCTGTCCTCAAATGAGCCTCTCACCTGACTGGGAGAACCTATTTGTGGACATGATCCCCCCCAAAGAAGGTCCCCCTTTCCGGACTGGAACATCGTGCTCCAGCATTGTCCACCATGCTGTGGTTTAAGCCCTGTGCCAAGTGCGGCAAGGCCTTCCTGCAGGACAATCCCCACAAGAAGTGCTCCCTCGCTGGGGCTAGGCCCAGGAAAACTGGAGAGCACCATGGGCCTCCCAGTTCAGCAGCGCCAGGTGGGGTTGGGATGGGTCAGACTGCCACCACTTGGGGCACTAGCTCTGAGATTTAGGGCACTAGCAATCCTACTCCATAGCAGTGTGCGAGCTTTCCAGCTATAAAGACTTTCCTCTTAATAAGTGAAATCTAGCCTCTGTAAAGGGTTATATTCCTGCAAACCCAACAAGGACCTAAGGCCGATCCTAGATCTCAGACTGCTCAACAGAAACATAAAGAAAAAAATTGCATCATCCCCTCCCTGTCCCCAGGAGTGTGTTTCGTGGCCCTCGACCTAAAGGACACTTACTTCCACAGAACCATTGGGCCCCACCAAAAGTGCTTTTTCAGGTTTGTAGTGGCATGACACCATTATCAGTTTACTGCTCACCCCTTCAGGTTAACACTAGCCTCCCCGCCCCCCCAGTGTGTTCACAAAGTGTGTCGCACCAGTTACAGCATTCCTACGCAAAAAGGGTGTAAGGATCTATCCCTACCTGGATGACTAGCTCATAGTGGGCAAGTCAAGTATAAAACCATGTTGATGTGGTAATGAACCTATGCGAGTTCCTGGGCTTCTGGATAAATTTGGAAAAGTCCAAGCTTTGCCCCACTCAGGACATAGAGTTCATTAGGACATGCTTAGGTGCCAAGCAAGGCATCGCATCTTTGCCCCATTCAAGATTTTGGTCCATCTGCACCATCATCACGGAGCTTCAGGTCCCTGGATTCATGCAGCTTCTGGGTCATATGGCGTTGGCCACATCGGTAATCTGAAAAGCCAACCTGCAGATGCGACTATTCCAGCTCCGGTTCGCCGCAAACTTCTGACTAGAAAAGGACTGTCTCGAAAAAGTATTCTCAGTAGCCCAACATGCCCTGGCGTCCCTCCAAATCTGGACGGACCCCGACTTCGCGATGGCGGGGCAACTCGTTCAAGGAGTCCAAGCCTGCAATGAACCTGATAATGGACGCCTCCAACTTGGGTTGGGGCTCCCACCTGTCCAGGGGCTCTCCACTAAGGTGCCTGGAGCCCCCGAGGAAAGCTTCCTTCACATAAATGTGAAGGAGAGCAGAGCCATCAGACTGGCCTGCATGACATTCCTAGACGAGATCCAGGGCAGGGTGGTCCAAATCCTCTCAGACAACACAGCAGCCGTCTTCTACACAAACCACCAACAAGGAGTCCACTCTTCAGCCCTATGCGAGGAAGCGACAAAGCTTTGGCAACTAATGATAGCCCTGCACTTCCCATCAACTGCCACCCATCTACCCGGGGTGAACAATGGCATAGCAGATTCACTCAGCAGAAAGCTGCTGGTGAATCACGAGTGGTCCCACCACAATGAGGTTTTATTCCTCCCTGCTGACAACCAGGTTGAGAACCCCTCAAATCAACCTGTTTGCCATGGTGCAGAACCACAAATGCCCTCGGTTCTGCTCCCTCCGAGTTCAGCAGAAAGGTTCTGTCAACGATGCCTTTCATCTCAACTGGTTGGGAGCCTTAATGCCAATTTTCTGCCAATTCCCCTGATTCACAGGGTGCTCCTGAAGGCTCTCACGGATGAAGCACTCGTCATCACCAGCCTCCTCTGGAAATTTTCTGATATAAATGAATAAAGGACTGTGATCCACCCAGGCACTGGGTGCCTACCAGAAGAACTGGACTAACCTAGAAACCACAGATTCTTCAAGGACTTGCTTTCTATGGACTCTGAACCAATGTCCCTATAAGGGCCAAAGGCAGCTGCGCAACATATGATGCTCGCTCTGCAGCCCCCCCCCCGACCCCCGACATGAACGTGATCCTGTCCTCTGGTGGCCCAATCCTCCCCCTCACGCTTCGAGTCACCCCCCGCCCCCATTGGCCTGCCCCTTTCTCACCATGCCTCTGACAGCCCTTTCTTTCCGCCAACCCTCTACCCGCTGTCATGGCTGGCTGACCCTGCCCTGTCCCCTCTTCCCTGGCATATGGCTTTCTCTTTGCTAACCCCAAGGCAGGACTAACAGCCTGCTATTGCTACTGCTCCAAATAGGGAACAGGAATATTGATAAAGTGAAATGGAAAAAACACAGTTCAGAGCAAATAAACATCAGTTCTGCAAGCCTTGGACAGGGAACTCACCTAGTTTGGATGCCTGTGTGCCAAGTTCTCTAATTCTTGAAAAAGAGCAAAATCAATGATTACTGATTAATTCTCTCTGCACGGCTTTTTGATCTGGGGTGGTAACCATGCAGCAGTCATCTTTGAGCAGTACGTTGGGTGTGACGCAGGCCTCCAGGCATAACCTTCTGAATGTGGCCACATGTACATAAGTGACCATGACGCTGACCCTCCCAGTCCCATATACCTTTGCCGACTCCGTTAGCGGGGATGGTGGGAGGGACTTGACTGTACGTGAGCAGCCCATCTCGACGAAGGACGGCTATGGTGAGTAATCAACCGTTTTCCTTCGACCACTGCTCACATCATTCAGTTACAGCTGACTGCTAGCCATACCCAAGGATGGTGGGAGGCGTTACATTCTACCCACGCTAAGTACAGCTCTGCCCACAGCGGCATCATTTCTCGCCTGTTGGGTAATAGCATAGTATGTCGTGAAGGTATGTACCGATGACCACATAGAGGCCCTGCAGAACGCTTGGATTGGGACCTTAGTGAGGAAGGCCGTGGAAGACGCCTGAGCTCTGGTAGAGTGGGCTCTCACAGTCTCTGGGAGAGGCGTGTTTGACCTTCCATAGCAGTCTTTGATGGAGTTCACAATCCATGTGGAGATGCATTGGGAGGATACCAGAGAACCTCTCATGCGTTCCGCAACTGCCATGAACAGTTGGGAGGTCTTGCGGAAGGATCATGTGCGCTCAATATAGATTAGGAGCGCTCTTCTCACATCCAGGGTGTGCCACCGTCTCTTGTTTTCTGTCACCCGAGGGTCTGGATAAAAGACCAGCAGGCAGATCTCTTGATTCATTTGGAAGGGAGTGGCAACCTTGGGCAAGAATGAGGGGTGGTGATGCAGTACTACGTTGTCTGGGAAGAAAACCGTATATGGCGGGGTTCAGAGGGTAGGGCTTGTAGCTCTGAGACCTTTCTGGCCAGTGTAACGGCCACCAGGAAAGCCACCTTCCAGTACAGCACGAGCAGGGTGGCAGAGTCTAAGGGCTCGTATGGCGGTTCTGTCAGAGGCCTTAGCAGCACGTTCAGGTCCCACTGCAGAGTGGGGTTATGAACGTGGGGAAAAAGCTTTTCCACTCCTTTCAGGAATCTATGGCAGATGCGGTGTGAAAAGAGTGGGGCCCCATCTATTGTTTGGTGAAAGGCTGAGATTGCTTCCAAACACACTTTCAATGACGACAGTGTTAGGTCTTTCTCCCTTAGGTCAAGAAGGTAATCTAAGGCTGCCTGAACTTGTACGGAGATCGCATCTATGTTTTTATCATGGCACCAAGTGGAGAAGTGATTCCATTTTGCTAAATAAGTGGACCTGGTGGAGGCTTTTCTGGTACAACCCAGGACCTTTTTAAACCTATCCAAGCAGTGTCTCTGTTGTTCACTGAGCCAGAGAGCATCCAGCCTGTCAGGTGCAGGAGGCTCAGATGGGGGTGCTGAAGGCTTCCCGAGTCCTGTTTCAGAAGGTCCCCCACTGTGGAAGGCAGAGCGGGGTCCTCACTGACATGGCTTGAAGGAGCGGGAGCCAGTTTTGCCTGGGGCTATCAGGATGACGAGTACTTCATCCGAAAACAAAATAGAGACGGGGCTGCTGCTTTTTATTACATGCTCAGCCATGCTCTGTAGTCTTTACAAAATCAAAATGGAGTTCTGTCAGATGGTCAGTTTGGGTGACTGACTGAGCAGTTTTTTTTCCTGGGACTGCTGTATTTGACCATTAAGAGGACAATGGTTTTGTAGACACCCAATCTGCGTAGAATCAAATAACTTGGAAAACAAATAGAACAAACATATTCCTAACTTCTAATACAAAGCTGACATCTGCATATACACCCTATAATCATTCCTAGCAGATTACAACCTTTCTATTTGTTCCAAACATGGCATATCACATATGGATTATGACAAATATGAAATATTAATACGAGAGAGAATCATAAACAATCCCTTAGACCCAGACAGCATCACGAAGTGTATGAGCAGTACAGTGTCAGCTCTGGAACACGGAGATGCACAGACTGTGAGAGTTCTGGCTTGGGCAGGGCAAATATTTGATGATGACTGAGGAGAGATAAAAGAGGATAAGCAGCAAATTGTTGGGGAACTGGCTGCTGGTGGTGGTAGGGAAGGCAGGGAGGGGGTGACAGGTGGGTGCTGGGATTTCCTTCTTAAGAGAAATCCCAGGACAGGTAGGTAAATCCCTCTTTGGGAGTTGAGATGGGCATTGGGCTCTTGGTGGGAAAAGGTTGCTGCCATGGTTGTGTTGCAGAAAGCAGTCTGGGTCATGACTCACAGATGTGGCTTGGAGGGGTATATGTGCTGGGGAGCTGGTTGCAGAGGCCAGGCCTGGTCTCTCTGCTGTTGCATTGGTGTCTGTGACTCCTTCGGCCTGGATCTGACACAATGTGGGGAAGCTGCTTGCTCAGGAGGTTCCATTGTGTCATGCACAAGACACACCTGCAGCAAACAATGGCTGCCTCTGCCACTCAGAGAGATACACGGGCCCTGTGGAATGTGTGGCAGCCAGTGTATCAAGTGTGCGTGGGCTCAAAGGATGGCAGATGGGTAGGAAACTACAGTGGATCAAGGAAGCAGAGTGTCACACATCGCCCAGCACTGTGGTTGGGCTCCCCACTGCATCAAGAAGGACCACCCTGGCCCCAAGTAAGCCAACACGGGAGCCAGAGACCACAGTGCCATGTTATGAATAGGTGTGGGGGGTGAGGCAGGTGCCAGTGTGGACGTGGGTGGTCTCCTGGCATTTTTAGTGTGGACACGCTAAACTGACTTAATAAGGTTTACTTTACGCCTTCTTAAAGTAGAGCTTATTAAGCCAGCTTGGCCGAGTCCCATAGTGTAGATAATAGCTATGGAGAAGTAGCAAGAGGTAGCAGTCCAAAAGCTTGCTGAGTCTCAGCATGCTCTGTGTCACATCCTGAATTCTAGCTGCCGGTAAGCAACACACTTCTCAGATTTTATTGTCCGAGATGGCAGACCCATCGCCTTCCTTTGAGATAGGTGGCTGTGGAAACCCCATAATAATGCATCCCATGCTTCCGATCAGTGGGGTCGCCTTCTGATCCCTTCCCTCAGAAAGCCTGCAATGGGGATAAATGGGTTTTCCTTTTTTTTCTCCCTTGAAGGTCAGATACTGCCAGTTTTCTTCAGTCCCTTCTTCACCGTCCTCTTCGATTCTTCAGCATGCTATGCCTCCAGTACAAAATTCTGTCTTCTAGCCACAAAGTCTTCATTTTCTCAGATGCAATACAAAGTTTAATACGTGTGTCTGTATGCCTTTAAAAAATATGGAGACTGCATTGCGCTTTGTACAGATTAAGTCACTTTTGTCTTCTGGAAGAAAGGCAAACCTGGCACAACCTGTGAGAGTCACAGCACCTGAACACTCATCATACATATTGTCTTCCTTCGAAGAGCCTCTTAAGAGGTTGTATTAACAGCTCACAGAAGTGTGAAAGGCAAAAACTCTGTGGGAACTCCCTGAACGGCGGGTTACTTACCAGTAATTAACCTTCTTTGAGAAGGGCTGCTCAGATTCATTCAGTGTTAGGTGTCTACGTACCACAACGCATCATTGCCTGGAACATCTTTTAGCCTTAGCATGTCAGGAGAGGGCTGGCAGCCACCACCCCCTGGCCATATATATGGCCCTGGCCCTGCTCCTCCTTAGTTCCCATTAATTGGTAACTCTTAGTAGTAGAGATGGTGGGAGAGGAATCAATGAATCTGAGCTGCCCATCTGGAACAAGGACGGTTACTGGTAAGTAACCCACTGTTCTTCTTCAAGTGCTGTTCAGATACATTCATTATTAGGTGACTGCTAGCTGTATTCTGGAAGGTCGGCAGAGTTAGAACTTTATCTGTCATCAGCACAGCTACCCACAAAAGGCAAAGCCCCCAAACTGGTTGAAGACGGAGTGGGCCACCCGGCGAATGTCTATGGACACTACCAAGTGCCAGAGCCTAGGGAGGAGGCATGCATGAGAGTGCCAAGTGTCATTTGCCACTCTGTCAGGAGACTATAACCCCAACAGGGCAATCCCCGGTTCATTGTCGGGGGAATATGCTATATCATAATAGCAAAGAACAACCTTGTCACCAGCAAGACCATTTAGTGAAGGACGGTTGCCACTTCCTAGAAGAATCGACTCCTGAGAAAACCAGTCATGATCCAGGGCAACAGATTCCCACAGCTGCAGGAGAAGGGCAAGGGTGGAATAATTGCTGCCCTTGCCACTTCAACCCCAAAAGGGGAAGGTAAATTGGGTTAAATTACTAACCAAGACAGGGGCGGGGAACATATTGCCCCTTGGCCAAACGAGAGCTAGGCAAGCTGCCTTTCGCCATTGGTGTACTGGTGGGAGATAGGTAGGATCGATAATGGGGCGCCCTAAACTGAGGCATCCCAGCTCCATATGGAAGCTAACACAGGAAGAGGTTAACGAGGAAGGAGTGGGTGGCGGACACCTACCCCGCCATCCGTTGACGCATGGGAATGGAGGGCCTGGAGGGCAGCCCCAGAATAAGTACTAGCTGATTGGCAGACCCACCTCTGGGGCCAGGAAAAGTCAGAGACACGCCTTCAGGGAAGTCGTCATACATGGACGTCATAAGTGGACATCTCAGAAGGGCCTTTCTTTAGCGGTAACCCTTAAGCAGGTTATTGTAATAAAAAAGAGGGCCTTTACGTACACCCATCCTAGCATCAGGAGAGAAGCTAGGAGAAAAGTGATTGGATTCCCCATGTTAGATAGTCCCCAGCCAAAAAAGGGGGAAATGACCTGAGGTAGGGGTGCTGAAAACATTTGCAGGGTTCAGGGTGGGAGGGCTTACGCAACTTCAGCACTTGGTATGCATTTCTGTCCCCTGCCCCTGTACTCTACTCTCCCAGTACGTGAACTCACGTAGGGAGAGGTGTGCCGAATCAAGGGAAGGGGTATCTGGCCATTTCTGTAGATGGCTCAGGTCCACCCCGAGGGTCATGCCTCCGACTCCAGAATCAGAGTGTTTGGAAAGGGCACACAGGTCGGAAGGTATTCTCATCTCTCACTTCTAGTCAAACTTCATAACATAGCTGGATGACTCATTCTAGCGTTGAGTGCAGGTGTTGGGTCCCCAGCTACAAAGGGCCAACTACGAGGGATCTTGCATAGGTCCTGATGAGGAGAAAGGACAACACCTTAGGCAAGACACAAGATGGACGTGGTATGTAACTCCTGCTCCAAGGGAAGTAGTGTTATTGGTGCACCACTCCACGTATTGGAAGTGTTAAGGTTTGGGCAGGTCCTGAGTGGGAGGTGAGAAGAGGGAAGGATCCCGGGAAGAGGAGGAAAGCATAAGGCAACCCTTACTTAGGGAAGACAAGAGAGAACGGCTGTGTCCTTTAAGGTATACAGAAGGGCAGGAGGGAATGTTATGAAAACGTCACCCATAAGGCATCAGGCTTTCCAGTGTATTAAGGTCTGTAAGTTTCCCTGGGCCAGAGTTCTGCAGGGGAACTACCCTGAGCTGAAAACCACAGGTCCTCACCAGGGCCATGGCACCAAGTAGGGATTCCCCTTGTGGGCCTTCAGGAGGCGGTAGCCGGTTTCATGTGCAGTGCCTGGTAGAACTGGTGCTGCAGACCCTTCAAGTAAGGGGCTGGGCCTTAGGATTGCACTTTCAGCGCTCTTGTGGTGCCAAGGCAAGGTTGTCGGAGCCATAGGCATTGGAGCCCGTAGTCTCGCAGTGGCGCAGGCCCAAGTAGTGAGCAGCTCCCCCCGGTGCTGGGTAAAGTGGAGGAAGGAAGAATATAGATTTACCATTTCCTTCAGCAGCCTGTGGTGTATTCAGGGGCCAGAAGGCTTCTGTCACGTCAAAGGCCTCCAGTGTGGTTGGCACCGTGATAAGCTACAGGCGCTCACCTGGGGGGGGGGGGTGGCTGGGGAATGCAAGACATGGCGTCGGCACTTTGGTGCCGGAATTTGTTCCAAACGTGCTTACCCGGGTTCTGCTGGGGAGCGGCATCAAGAGATCCCTGCTGCTAACTGGCTAGTGGGACCGCTGGCACCAACCAAGAACACAGTGCCAGGGCTGGCCGCAGCTTGTGTTCAGAGCAGGAGATCCGTGAGCGGAGCCAGCGAATTCCTGGCATTAGCTGCGGGGCCCATTCCTGGGGGGGTTTCTGCAGCCTTCGCTCCCTGCTGAGTCCTTCACTTAAGACATGCAAATAGAGCATAATACTTAGAATAGAATCATAAGGCTGGAAGGGACCTCATGAGAGCATCAAGTCCACCCCCCCCCCCCCCGTGGCTTGAAGCCAGAACCTTCTGCCTATTAAGCAGGGGTGGTAGCCACTACACTATACATCCGGTGAAGCTCACCTGAGCATTAAGAAAGCATCCCAACGTGTTAGGGTTTCTGTTGGAAGAACATGGTAGGAGCATTGGTGAAGTCCGCAGACAGATCTTCCAGTGAACATACACACAGAACAAAGACACAGGCCCTTGCATAAAGCAAGAACAGGGTGTTCCATAACAATCGCTGAGGGAGGAAAAAAAAGAACTGGGGAGGAGCAAGGCTGGGGCAATATATATGGCCAGGGGGCAGTGGCTGCCAGCCCTGTCCTGACAGGCTAAGGCTAAAAGAAGTTCTGACCAATCATGCGCTGCAGCACATAGACCCCCTAACACTGAAAGTATCTGAGAAGTGCTCAAAGAAGATGAATTCCGTCTACTTCTTAGTTCACAGCTGGCTTGTTTCATAACTAATTGCTTTTCTATAAGCTTGCTGTCTCAACACAGCCTTATTCTGAGTCAGACTGTGCCCTGATCTGTGCGAACTTGCCTCTGACGATGAGCTTGGAGAGCTGGGAATTTGTTGGAAGGCCATAGGAAAACAGCACAAAGGCTAACAAAAACTGACTATAAGTACATTGACAGAATAGGAGATTTTTGGCCTCAGTCTATGCCTGTAAAAAGTTTCACGTTTTTATTTATGGGAGGCCTGTGTTAGCTTAAACTGATCATTAACTCTAAATTGCCATGCCAAAAAGGATATGGAAGACATTACTCCCATAATGTAAAGATTTTTTTTCTCAGCTTTAAATGTCTGATTTGCAAATTGAATACAAACCTGGGGGAGATTTGGTGTGTGCAGAAATTGTCTCTAGAGCATTTGACAAAAGTGGCAGCGAAGCAAAATCCAGAGCTAGATTTTATTTCAATCTGGTTTTAAAAAACTTGTCCGATCGCAGAGTGGCTGTTGATTGTCAAAGCTATTGCTCAGGATGAGACCCTACAGAAAGTAATTAAAGCTATTAGCACCAAGGGAACAGGAGGTGGTATTTGCAATCTTTATCATCAGTTTAAGGGGTTGATGGGAATGTACTTGACAGTACCAGGTTAATGATTCCGCAGGTGTTACAGAAACATCTCTTTAAGAGGACACATGAAGATTATGTAGGGATTGGCAATTCTAAGGGAAGAGTCAGAGATGTTTTATGCTGGTCCCGGATGATCACTAAACCTGAGAAAGTTGTCAGTCTTGTTGCACAGGCTGAAAATGCAGGTTAACAGGCCATGATGTTCGCACAGGAAAAACTAGCTCCCTGAAACAAAGTGGACATAGGGTAATTTCTTTCAGCTGGAAAAATTATGTACCTGCCCATTAAACTCACTTTCCTGAGATGACATTACTTCAGATAAGCAGATGATTGTGCATAACATATCTATATTCACTAGCTACAGTAGACCTAAAAGAGTTATGGTTGGCACTGGACCACAACTTAGTGGCACGAATTTACAACCGCTAGTCCCCATTATCCCAAATTCAACAGGTTGGAGGGAAACTGTCAAAATTATAACATGCGTGTGAAAAACATTGCAGTCAGCCTCTGATACATAATCAGCACTTTTAAATTACAGAATGGTCCTGTGCTGAAATTTTTTTTCAACAGAAAAGTGAAAATGAGACTACCTGCACTGTTAGAAACTGCCCCGTGCCAAAGGGTCAGCCGAATTAGTCTAGTGAGCAAGGTTTTTTGTGGCACTTAAGGACTAACAAATTTATTTATTGCATGAGCTTTCGTAGGAGAAAAATCCTACTTCATAAACAATTTTCTCCAATGAAAGCTCATGCAAGAAATAAATTTGTGAGTTTTAAGTGCCACAGGACACCTTGTTTGTTATAAACTGGTGTTAGAGTCACTGGGAATTTTGTGTTTCCTAAAGAGTCAGATTCAACCTCTGAATATTCAGTTTGATATTCTTTTACTTTGAAGTAATGGTGTAATTATAAAAATAACTTGGGATCATGCACTGAGCCAAGCTAAAGGCAAGATCATTTCCCAAACTTGAAATAAAATGTAACCCCCACAAACGTCTCAAAAATCCTTAATCCTAAAAGAAGAGGATTACTCTCATTTCACTGTTGTTCTTCAAGGTATTTTGCTGCAAGGCTCGTGTCCATGGCATTGTAGGTGTGTGCACATCTCCATGCATGGTTATCAGAACTTTTTTGCCTTCAGCAGCACCTGTAGCACAGGCTCCAGTGTCATGGAATGGTCATGAATACCAGATCTCAAAGTACAATAGTTACAGAGTGAAAGCAATGAAACTCTGGTAGCACTTTAGGTTATGCCTACAATGCCAGATTAGTCCAGCGTAAAGAAGCTTAGTCTGGACTAATTTGGTCCATCGCCACACTAGGCTTTGCCTAATCTGATCTAAGAAATTTCTTAGTTCAGAGTAGGCAAAGCTTAGTCTGAACTAGTAGACCCAGTGTTTATTTCGGACTTCCGTGCTTAGTTGGAACTTTAGTTCAAACTAAGCATGGGTAATACTTGAAGTACTTGTTAGTCCAAACTACTTGTGCATTCTAGTTCAAAAAGTTAATCTGAACTAGACTGCACAGCTATTTCAAACTAAAATGCTGCATTTACTTCGAACTAGCTGGAGGTTAGTTCAGACTCACCTTGGACTTATTTAATTCAGACTCGCAAGCCTGAACTACATCTTTAGATGTAGACAGCGGTATTAAGACTAACAAATTTCTTCAAGCATAATATTTCATGGGCAGCACTCCAGTTCATCAGATACATGGGGCCAAACTACAGTTAGGAAGTGTGAGAAACATTGCAATAAGGAGCGCAAGTGGCAGAGAAAGGCGTTGGTTATCAATCCAACCTCAATCCTGTTCAGGGAGCAGAACTGCCAGTGCCTTTTGTTCTGTCTGTAGGCAAACAAATCCACCTGGGAAGAGCCCCACTTCTGGAAAAGCATAGTGGCAACCGCCACTGGGGCAACCAGTTGTGCAGTGCTGAAAAGGATCTGCTGTGGTGGGCTGCTGTGTCATTCTTGACTCCCAGGAGAGAGTCTCTTGGGTGAAAATTGTGCCTTGCCTCCACGTCTCACAGGTGAACAGCTTCTACACAGAGGGCTGAGGAATGGACTTCCTCTTGCTTGTTGAAGTACATGGCCGCACAATTATCCATCGGCACTCATACTACCTTACCAGCAATGAGGGGAGGGCACACCCCCCAAACTAGGTGAATCACCCTTAGCTCCCTCACATTGATGGCCATTCTCCTCTCTTATGACAGTCAAATCCCTTATGTGAGAAGATTGGCACTGATTTTAGTCCGCCAAAGTCTGAGACTTTCAGGACAAAGTAACCAAGAGGACTAGTTCCTCAAATGGCATACCCTATAACACCGAGCAAGGGTTCCACAACCAGTCCAGGAAAGACAGAACATTGGGGGGGGGGGACTACCCAGCCCTGAGAGTGCCAGCATGAAAGGTAGACTGAGGCTCAGTCCTGGATTAAGCAGCCTGGGAGCCCTAGGCTGCCCTGCACTGCAGCTCCCCCACCCCCCAGCATGGAGGCCTGCAGGAGGGCCATCATTGGGGTTGGGGACCCTGGGGCCAGAGGGTGCAGCAACCCCAACCCTGCTCCAGCCACTATGGTGCCCAGCACAGCGGGCACATGCCAGCTGCCCCCCCCCCCGGGGGAGGGAAAAAGTGCTGACCCATGCAGCCCCTGGTGAAAGACCAGCTGACCAGAGACAGGGTGGTAGTGCAGAGCCCAGCCTCCGTTCCCCCAGGGCCCCACCTCCCCCATTCTGACCAGGAGAGAAGTGCTCCTCAAGTCCTGCCAGTTCTGAGCAGGGTGGGGAGTGCTACATTATCACAAGAGTTTTAGGGGCTGGAGCCCAGGGCCCCTCTTTTGATCAAGTCCAGAGCTTCAGCCCCTTTAGCTCCTGCAATAATACAGCCTGCAAAAGCTAGTCACAACTAGAGTGGCCTGAGCCTTTGGTGTGCAAATGTCATAATGTGCCTGCATGCCATCATCTGGCCTAGCAGCCGCAGACAGTTCCTTGCTGTTGTGCTAAGGCACCAGTGCAGCTGAGCAATCATGTCTGACACACCTTGAGGTGTGGCTGGGGGAGTGGGGGGGATGCCCACCAGCGGGTCAAGGAGGGGATGCTCCGGAGCATGCTTGACATCATGGAGCAGCAGACCCTCACCTTGAGCACCTTGTGGGGTGCCTCGCAAGACTGAAAATTCCCCTGTTCCAGATCCCAATGCCCTTCATTACTGGCAGCCCAGGACATGGGTGGATGGCTCGAGGCCCAGAACCTGCCAGACCATGGCCTGTAGCACCGGCCCCCCACCCTAACCCTTTCACTCCCCCCAACCCCCACTGCTCCCATCCCCTCACCGCCCCCTTAGCTCCTACGTCCCAGTTCTCCCTGTTAATAAAAACAATGTATGCAGGTGACGCACGTGTTATACATTTTATTGTTTTGGGGACGGGGTATCTGGGCAATAGCGGTGCAGGGGCAGGCATGGGTGGGTGGGAATGGTGATGGTGCCTAGCAGACTTGTGCCTTCAGTGAGTATCCTCCCACTCCTGCCAGGCCCTCAGGTCTGCTTCGCCTGCTCCATGAGCCAGAGCTGCTCCTTGAAGAGCTTGTCTTTTGAACAATGGGCCCTCGACTGTGTGCAGTGCCCAGGGTGGTGAGCCTCTTCCACATTGCCTAAAGTCAACTTAACTGGAAAGTCGACTTTATAAGTGGGAGTCTGAAGCTAAAGTCGACATTATTGCCCTGCGATGTAGACAGGGCTTTGTTTAAGTCTACTTAAGGGCCTTTAAGTCAGCTTAAACACACGGTAGAGACATACGCATCAACAGCTCTTCCAGCATCCAAAAATGCAGTCATCTCATCATAGAAGGCAGGCATGACTTACTCTTTGTGAATACATGCTGACTCTTCCTGATCACTCTCTTTTCCTCAAAGTGTTTCAGGATGGATTCTTTGAGAACCTGCTCCATGATTTTTCTAGGAATTGAGGTGAGGCTGACGAGTCTGTGATTCCTGGATCCTCCTTTTTCCCTTTCTTGAAGATAGGTAGTATTTTTGCTTTTTTTCCAGTCTTCCCACTTTCACCAGGAGTTTTCAAAGAAAATAGCTAGCAGTACTCCTATCTCATCAGTCAGCTCCCTCAGCTGCAGTTCATCCAGCCTCATCGACTTATGCACATCCAGCTTGTTAAAATAGTGCCTGACCTTCTATCATGAAGGGCCTCTCTTCTTCTCTCCAATCTGCGGAACGCAGTGTAGTGGGCTGGGAGCTGTCCCTCCCTGTGAAAACTGAAGCAAAAAAACAATTGAGCAATTGTGGAGGAAATTTCAAAAGTGTTCAGTCAGTGGAGGGCACACTTAGTATAAGAGAAAAAGTTTATTGGAAAACTACGCAGCTGAAGACTCTGGGAACAAACAAAGACCCCACCAGAGCCCCTAACACAGGATGTAACTACATTCTATAGGTAATAAATTACTATAATATATTAATGTATAGCACCTCGTGTGACTTGGTGTCTCTCCAATCCCGTGATGCTTGTAAAATCTTTCCATACTGAGGACATGCTCTTCTTTCCTTTTATGCCACCTGGTTGTTTTCCTAAGTTCAGATCCTGCTTCTGTCGCTTTCTTATGCTAATTTGCACCCCCCCCCCCAGCCCAACAGAGTATATGACGCCTTGTCCAAGCTGAAATTGCATCTGCTGCTTACAAGAAGGAGTTACACAAATACCATACTTAATTTCTGCCACAATTCCTCCTTTGAGGCTTCACCCCATAGTGGCGAAGCCTCATCCTTCCCAGCTGCCATTGCTAGCTCCAAACTTTCTTAGGAACCTTTGCAATTGTTTAGTCTGATTTTCTTGGAACCCACAGGTTCGCCAAAGATAACAACACAATTTACAGCCAACATAGGAGATAGGCACCAACATAAGCAATGACAGTATGACTAAAACCAATCGCTTTCCCCGCACCCCATTTGGTAAACATGACCGCACCCAGGACCTAGACAACTCTTTGTTTACTACGTAGCTTTACCAAGTACCCTTAAATCGTTTGGGCGGGGGGGGGCCTCCATTGCTCACCATTGTTATACTGTTACAAAGTCCTCCGTTTGCCCTATGCTCCACCCTTGGGAAATGTAGGGCCTTAAAAACCTTTAAATTTTAAGGTAAAATGACATGTTAGGGTCTGAACAAGTTGCCAAATATTCCACCTTTTGAAAAACAGATATACCATACCATTTAATAAAAGAAAACAAATATTACAACAAAACAACAATAGGGTGACTTAACAAGCTAAGCTAATAATTAATGCACACAACAGCGTGCAGTACTGCTACACAGATAAAAACAATTTTACTGAAAAGAACAGGGCTCTGGATGGGGTATTGTTTTGGGACATATGCATCCAGCTGTCCATTGTGAACAATTTTGCAACTCATAGCTGTGGTTATTATAACGACTGATCCATTCTTCTAAAAACTGTGGCTCCTACAATTTTCTACCCATTAAGTGTGGGAGTACTACAAAATTGCAGAATAATAAAGGAGTGAATTTATTATAGGTCAACACAAAACTAAAGAAATATTGGCCTGGTTAAACTGCAAGGTGTCTGGCAGGGGTTGGATCCAGGCTGATATTAAACAATTTTTTGACTCAGACTGTATTATCTGTAGATAACCACAAAACTTGTGTGCTTGTGGCATGCCTGTTGATTGGGAACCACACATGCTGTTACATAAGTGTTTAACACACGTGATGTCAGTTATGACTTACAATGAAAGTAAGAGTACTATTTTATTTTATAACCCAGCGTTTGGGCCAAGTATGAGAGGTATACAGTGAGTAACATTTTGTAGGGCAATAATACATTACATTAGCTATGTTATAGTTGTCTTCGCAGATGCAGGTAAAATTCCCAATGGTGAAGGGTTATTTTGCGTTTGTTTGGTTGCGCTCATGTTGGTTGCTCACAGGAGAGCTAACATAGCTGTTGCTTATCACCAATGTCCGACACAGCAAAACACACACAGAAGACCCTAGATGGTTAGTTATAAGTTTGTAAACATGAAGAGGGATAACAGCTGAGTTTAGTTTTTGTACCAGATACAGCGCTTTTTTTTATGAGCCCACTGTGTTAAAAAGGGTGAACCTCTTTTGTGGCTTCTGCTTCCTGTGACACCTTATGACTAATTGCTAGAGCACTTGCAGCCGCATTTAATTTTTGCTTCCTCAGTATTCTTTTTTGTATGTACAGTCGGGCACTGGTGTTTTTTCATATATTTTGCCTTTTTCATATAGTTTGCCTTTCATATATTTTACCTACACTGCCTTCGCCTGACTGCACCAATTATTTTGTTTCCATTTACTTGCCCATAAGGTATAGCCGTTAGGCACTGCCCACGAATCAGTATAAATGTAACACTCAGGGTTTCCCAGTTATTTTGCCTTGGTTACTGCAAACTGGACAGCTTTTAGTTTAGATCCTCCCCTTAAGACCCCTTCCCCCCCCACCACCCCCAATGCAGAGCTTCCGAGAAAGCGGCTTCAAAAGACCTCTGTATCACTGAGCTGGACTACATTACGGGTATCAGGCGAGGTCTGTGTTACCCCCATGACTCCTATGCCACCAACGAGGTCACCACACAACGAGTGGACCCTCGACTGGCTGAACTCGATGGCAGATGATGCCTCCTTCCATTATGCGCAATCGCTGGTGTCCGAGTCCTTGGATGTCTCCAACAATGAGCCAGACCCTGATTCTACTCAACATAGCAGATCAAGGCCTGAATCAGCCTTTTTTACCCTATGAGCATCTGATTGACATATCCGCCTACCGTGAAGAAGATCCCTGCGTAGAGCAGGACCTCCTCCACATCATATCAGAAAACCTAAAGCTGGGGGTGATTCAAGTGGAAGATGATTTCCCTCTTCAATGCGTGCCGTAGAGCCCCTCCGGCTAAGGTCACGATTCTCCTACATTCCAGGCTGGTTCATATCGACCAAGAATGGTGGCAAACACCTTCCTTGATTCCACCAGTGTCCAAAGTGGTGGACAAGCAATATTCTGTCTCCCCGGAAGAATTCCCCTTCCTATTCCACCAGCCTGCTCCAGGATCTCTGGTGGTCGACATGGTCAACCAAAGGGAGAGACAGGAACAGCCAAGCTCCACGACCAAGAACAGAGAGGCAAAAACCTCGAACTCTGAGGCAGGCAATTTTACTCCTTTGCCACCCTACAGCTGCGTATCTGAAACCAGTCAGCCCTGATGACATGCTACATCAACTCGTGGGAGGCTTTGCGAAATCTCTCCTCAGCAGTCTCTGAGGAGCAAATGAGAGACTTCGAGGCAATGCTGCCCAAAGGAGAGAGAGCATCCAGTGATGCGCTTGCTGCAACCTGGGATGCAGTAGATACAGCGGTATGCATAATGGCATTGCAGTCGTTATGCGCTGGTTGGCCTGTATCCAGAACTCTGGCCTTTCCACGCAGATACAGCAAATTATCCAGGACCTCCCCTTCAAAGGTCCCAACCTTTTCACATCTTCCACAGATGCAAAACTGCATGGTATGAAGGACTTGAGGACTTACACTCCAGTCCCTCAGAACTTACATTCCTCGAGCCGTTAGGCGCTCCTTGAGCTCGCATCAGTAGCCACAGGAACAGTTAAGCCAAACAAAATAGCAACTGCAGACCCAGTTCCAGAGCTCCCTTCAGTTTCCCCAGCAAAATCTTGGGGACCTGGACAAATATAAGACCCAATAAGGTAAAGGGGTAAGCTGAGTGCCTCACAGTCTGGACCACGTGGACAGGGATCAGACCGGTTTTCTGGTTGCAAGCAAGCTTTTTGACAGTCCTTCAGAGGGCATCACCCTAGAACCCTTGTTCTCTCCCCACTGCCTCCGCCACTTCGCCCGATGGTGGACATGTGTCACGTAAGACGTGTGTGTCCGCAGCACAGTGATGCAAGGATACTGCATCCAGTTCCTGTCAATCCCTCAGGATATGAAACCACCCTCTCACACAATATGAGAAAATCCAGAACAGCTGGAAAGGGTCGAGGTCGAATGCCAGAAGCAAACCCTTGGAGCCATAGAAAAGTTTCCCAAAACAGACCGCAGCAAACGGTTCTATTCCCACTACCTCCTAGTCCTCAATCACAACAGGGACCTAGGACCTATTCTAGCCCTCAGAGCACTCAAGAAACACAAAGAGAATAAAGCTCCACATTGTTTCCTTGCCATAGATTATCTCCTCCCTATCCCCAGGAGACTGGCTCACAGCCCTCGCTCTAAAGGACACTTACTTCCACATAGTCATTCAACCCCACCCACAGATGTTTTCTCAGGCTCGTAGTGGCACCACAACCGGTTCACCACCCTCGCCTTTGGATTATTGACAGCTCCCAGGGTGTTCACAAAGTCTGTCGTACTGGTCACAGCTTTCCTACACAGGACAGCTATAAGAATCTACCCCCTATGTGGATGATGGGCTCATAGTGGGCAAGTCAAGTCGACAGGTGCAAAACAATTTTTCCCTCTGAATAGTTCTAATCACTCCTGGGGACAAAAAATGGCAATAGCCACTACCTGACCACATTGCATAATTTAACTAGTAAGATTTAACACAATGTGACTATATGAAATCATACACATTTTTACTTTAGTTTACTTTAAAAACAAAACAAAAAAATTTGATGCACACCAAGATTAGTAACAAGACAAACACAAAACAACTGTGTTGCAACAGCAGATCCATGGATTTTTTTTGTTGAGGTGTTTTTTTTTTCTGGTGCGTTTTTTCTTCTAAAAAACAAAAGACCATTTTCCTACCCCTTGAGAAGGGACGCAGTGTATTGATTAAAACAACCACATAAACTAAAAATAAACTTTTATGGAATTTGTCTGGTTCTGACTGCCATACTCACAGCTAGATTTTGAAACTGTTAAATGGTAAAAAAGCCAAAGCATGCAAGATTCTAAAACCGAGAGTGTTGATTTAGGGTTTTTTTCCCCAAAACCTTACATATCTACACAATTACAGATGTACACAAACAATTTTTTTTCTTTTGACATTTGAGATGAACCACCTTTTCCTTGACTGATTCCAACAAATTATTCACATTTAAGTGTGCTAGTTATGATTTACAGACCATTTGCTTGACAAAAAGGCCCATTCCTTTTTAGGATGACTTCATAGAAACCAAGACTTTATCTTCCTGAACACCTTTTTACATTTAAAGTATGTGCAAAGTTTCTCATTAAAATTTTGGAAAACCAAAACTGCAAAGGAGGAGTAAGGTGAAAAGCCACCAATTAACCCTGTTTAGAAAACAAGTTCAGAGCACCATTCCAACTGTGGCTTTAACTCTTAACTCTTCAAACAAAAGCAACAGTGACAGAGGAGGAGAAGAATGGCGGATTACTCACCAGTAACCATCCTTTTTCGAGATGGGCTCCTCAGATCCATTCAGTAATAGGTGTCTCCATGCCAGAGTGCTGGATTGCTAGGAAAACATTTGTCCTAGCCTGTCAGGAGAGGGAAGGTGGCCACCATAGAAGTGTCCGGGGACCCAGCAGAGCTGACCTAACCAGTATGATGAACGGTCTGTTAGAAAGGGGAGAGCTCCAAGGTGTCCCTCCCTGTCCCAAGAGCAAGCATGGGTCCTACCTGATGTAGGACAGTCGGGTAGGCTGGAAGGGTTCCACATGTCCAGATGAGCACCTGTGTCTGGAGCATCTGCCATCATTGCTGGAGCTACTATAAAATGTGCTTCTCAGCCTTGCGAAGGCCCGTCTTACCACATAAGAGCTCAGGAGTTGCTGTTCAAGGGTTACCGGGGGGGGGGGGGGGGGGCTTTGTTCTCGTCTCCAATAAGAGCCTGAAAGGTGCCACTGCTAAGAGACGTCTGGGTGTTGGGCCTCAGGTGGATGGCTCGATGGCTGAGAGGGACTAGGGTTAAGTGGCCCATCTCTCTTTTGAGACCGGAGGGCAGAGCCAAGGATTGGCTCACCCCTGTTCGCTAAGTCGACACACGGCTGGTCCTGATAATTTCTCCGTGCCCCCTGATGGAAGGTGAGGGGGTATCAGCTGCCCACTCTGATGTTGCACTGAACTCATGTTGTATCCCGAATGTTATGGGAATATGGTGGCAAGCCAATTGGGGCAGGCACCTTCCTTGTAGGTAAGAAAGGAAGAAAGAGGCTCCAAAACACCCCAGAGATGGGCTGATGGGGGGGGGGGGGAGCATTTAAGTTTCTGCCCCCGGAGTCATGTAAGAAAGCAGGGGGGAAAAAAGGGCAGCTCGTCGCCCAATAAAGTTTATGAGGGGGAGAAATGCTCTGATGGGAGGATGCCAAGGTATCTGACCTCTCCCCTAAGATTCCGCGTGGTGCCCACCACAGTTAGGGTCTCGGGAGGAAACAAGACAGCCCCCCCCCCCCCCTTAAAGGCAGGTCAAGCACTGCCTGCTGCACAGTGGGGGGGGGGGAGGGCACCTTGGCTTCCCGGAGCAAGGCCACTCAGCGGATAGTCACAGTTGATGCCATAGTGCATGCAGCTATATCCACTGTGTTTCGGGCCAAGAGGAAGAGGTCTTGAGAGCTTATTCTACCCTCCTCTAGGAATGCATCGTACCCCTCTTTGGCCTCTGGTGGGAGCAAGCATCGGAATTTTGTGACCAACGCCCACACAGCCAGCAAATACCTGCTGGTTAGGGCCAGAGTATTTGCCACCCAAAGCTGGAAGGCAGAGGAAGAGTAGACCTTACAGCCCAGGAGGTCCAGTTCCCTGGCTTCCTTAGAAGCCGGGAGGTGGTCGCTAGAATTCTCACCTGGGCCTAGCGCCATTTTCACCACGCCCCCTAGGAGGGACTGGGTAATCAGCGCGGGAAGGGAAGTCTAACTCAGGAACCCAATACTTAAAGCTTGCTGTGCCCGAGACCAGGGCAGTAGAGCTTGGAGTCTGCCACTGGGAAGATGTTAGGTCCCAAACACTTGGGTGGAGCGGAACTGTCAGCACCTCTGCCAAGGCAAAGGCTGGCCCTAACAGGGTGTCTGGAGGGGGGCGGTCGGGCTGGCCTTCCATCCCTAAATGGGCCATAGCACGGCGCAACAAATCAATGGGCACTGACAGGTTGCTGGTCTAGGAGGCCGGTGCAGGGGACAGGCTGGTACCGGGCATTTGCCATGGAGGAGAAGGGGTTTCCCGGGGGGGGGAACCATTCTTGGGGATGAAAGTGGAAGGGCGACTGCGCTGCGGTCACTTGCAGCCCCTCTATTGGCCTTCCTCTGGGCTTGAGGCGGGAGAAGGACTTCATGAGTCCAAGGGAGGTAGAGGCGACAGCAAAGTAATATGTTGCCGGGGGGGGGGGGGCTATGGTACCAGGGCCCAATGGAGTGGAAGATGGGGGGCTTTGTGGTAAGGGGAAGCGAAGGTGCCCATGATGGACCCAGGCCTTGGAAATAAAGGCCGGCTTGCCCCTTCTACCCGGGGGCGGGGAAGAGGGTGTGGGTAGCAGTAGGCTTGCCCGAGTGGCCAGAGTTTTGGAGCCAGGCCAAGGGACGCATAAGAACTGCCGATGCCATTATAAGTGCTGCTGTAGCCACTGCACCCTAGGTTGCTGCGAGCGCCTCCCTGGATGCACTCTCTGCTTCATCCAGCATTGCCTCGAAGTCTCTCGGGGGGCTCCTCAGTGACAACTGAGCGGAGATTGCATAGCGCCTCCCACAAGTTGAAGATGTAGCACATCATCAGGGCTGAGTGATTTGAGATGCGCAGTCGAAGGGCAACAGAGGAGTAAACTTTCCTGCCCAAAAGGTCAAGCTTCGTCGCCTCTCTGTTCTTGGGCATGGAGCTTGGTTGGCTTTGTCTCTCCATTTGGTTGACTGCCTCGACCACCAGGGATCCTGGGGCTGGGTGGTGGAACAGGAAGGGAAATCCTTCCAGGGAGACAGAGTATTTCTTGTCTGCCACTTTGGATAGTGGCAGGATCAAGGAAGGCATTTGCCAGCATTCTTGGATGATACAAAACATCCTGGAGTGTAGGGGAATCGCGACCTTAGCTGGCAGGGCGCTATGGCATGTGTCAAAGAGGGAATCATCTTCCACTTGGATCACCTCCAGCTTCAGCTTCTGATTTGCTGCCATGCGTTGGAAGAGGTCCTACTCAATGCTCGGATCTCCTTCATTGTCGGCAGATATGTCAAGTAGGCGCTCATCGGGTGACGAGGATGATTGAGGCCTTGATCTGGTACATTTAGTAGAATCAGGTTCTGGCTTGTTGTTGGAGAAATCTGAGGACTCGTGATCAGGCATAATGGAAGGAGGCATCCTCTGCCATTGCATTCAGCCAGTCAACAGTGCACTCGTTGTTCAGTGACCTCGACAGCGGCATATTCACCATGGGGGGGGCAGAGACCTCGCCCGATTGGCGCATTGCCCTCAAGCTCGCTGACACAGAGCTCTTGCAAAGCCGCTTTCTTGGATGCTCCTCCTTGGGGCGGGTGGGGGGGGGGAAGAAAGGGATCTTCAGAAAATTATCTGGAGAACCGACCCCCAAAAACCAGCAGTCCGGTACCGAAAGTTCTTTGGAGGCGCAATGAGGAAGAGCCAAATTACTTGGGCCCGTTGCCAGGTTTGAAAGTAGTGGGTTGGAGAACGGTGAAGAGGCCTGTGACGGTACCAGTATTGGCGTGGGTGTTGTCGGTGTCGAGTCCAAAGGTAACAGAAGTGACAGCACTGGAAGCGGCAGTATGAGTAATGGTGTCGGGTCCAGAGGTAACGGGCTTGATGGCAGTAAAGGGGTTAGAGGCGGTACCACCAGAGGCGGTTCCGTGTGCAGCGGTGCCAAGGGAGATGGTGACGCTGTGGTTCCCTTCTTGTTCTTCTGCACCGGAGCCGGGTTTGAATGCCCTTGGCGGGTCAGTGCCTGAGCAAGTGCCCTAGTCATGGTTGCTGAGAGGCTACCTGAGGACCAGCGAGGTTGGTGCCAAGGAGGTACCATAGCAGGCCGAGATTTCAAGCCCGGTATCGGTGATCGGCTGGAATCTTGCGTCCAGGCCGATTGAGAGTCTTGCGGAACGCTGGTGGCTCAGCCACCTTTGGATGGAGCGGCTCCCTTCCCCGGAGATGATGCTCTCTTTCCAGCTGAGTCCTTCGCTTGAAGGCTCAGTAAATGGAGCACTCCACCACAAGGTGGGACCCCCCCCCCCAGAAGCAAGTGAGGCATTTCTCATGCAGGTCGTCCATTGGAAAAGCCTTGCAGCATCCTAAGCATGGCTTGAAACCTGGCATTTCGAGTTTCACGCAAAAGACGGCACTTGCGTTTCACAAGATAACACTGATCCTAACTGACACCAATGGAGGAAGATGGAATTGGAACGTTCAGGGTCGTGGTCACCCATATAGCCGCAGTCATGGCATGGAGGGGGGCTTTGGCTGTGCACCCTGACCTGACAGGCTAATGCTAAAGACTTTCTGAGCTACTGGCACTGCGGCACATAGACTACTGTAAGTAAATGATGTGAGCAGCGCTCGAAGCACAACGCTTAATTTGAACTAGCTTGTCCATGCACAGAACTTGCTAGTTCCAATTAGGTAGGGGGTGCTATTGCATATGGAAGAATCAAACTGTGGTTAATTTGAGCTAACGGTTTGAATTAACACAGCTCCATGGGGTTAATTGGAACTAATGAGTTCAAATTAACCATCACTTCAAACTTAAGAGAGGTTTTATAAATGTGAACTAGGCTTTCCTTAGTTCGACCTAAGGGAATTTCTTAGTTCGAACTAATGAAACTTAGTGTGGACATGCACTAATTTAATTTGAAGTAAGCCTCCTTAAGTCGAACTAATTGTAAGTGTAGCCAAACCCATATTCACTCCCTGCACTCTGTCACACTGTCCTATGATTAACACATAAAAGTCACATTTGAAGGTTGCAGTGTGCAGACCAGTCCAAGGTTTTTTGGTACCCTAGGCCAACACTGATTTTGGTGCCCCCACCCAGCCAGTCCGGAGCAGGGATCCAGCCATGGCCTGGGAGTGGTGCTGCTGCCAGTATCCAGCCCTGGCTGGGAATCTGGCTGTGGGAAGGGAGCAGTGGCACCACCAGGGTCCAGCTGCAGGCAGGGATCCAACCTCAGCCAGTGAGTGGCACCACAGACAGGAGTCCAGCTGCAGGCAAGGAGTGGAGCAGGGTGGAAAAGTCTGGTCCTTTCATAGAGGCATGTCAGGAGTAAGAAACCTGGCCACATCCAGTTCCTAGGTCCTAGACGGGGAGCTCTGAATGTTTGTCTCAGACAGGAACGAGCGCGAGCACAAACATTCTAAGGAAGCTCTCAGTAGTGTATGTGGATCCCTGCCCCTTAAGAATTGTTACAACTGAGTGCAGCAGTCACAGGGCATCCAACAACATGACTGGAACTTTGGTAAGGAATTTCTGCTGATCCACCTACAGCACAAACCAGAGGGTGAGAACTATAGGGAAACTTGAGCTCTGCAAGAATGTGCCTCTGTGCCTATCACACTCACTATCCCACCGTCTGCCATGTTAGGCATCGGATCCAGGGCCTACATCATCCTTGTGCTATACTACAGGCTTACGTTTCTCATGGCATTGTCACATCACCGGTACTAGGCTCACCTAGGAAAATTAAGTTAGGTTCATCATGACTCCATGAATGCAGTCCCTGTTCAGGCTGGCTGCTGATATTCGGAGGATTTGAGGGCCACAAGAGCAGATTTCTCGGAAATTCAGCTCTGCGTCACAGACAGTGATGGTAGATGTTCTGGCCCAAAATGTCCTTTCAGCCTAAAAAGAATCAGCCAGTCCCCTGAATTACTGATGGCTTGTTGCTTGAGCAGATAAAGCAATGATTTGGTGTGATTTGTCCTCCTGTCAGTCTAGGATTATGCCACAAGAACAGTGAAACATGTAGGAGGCAAATGGACTGATGGAACTGAAACATGTCTTTGAAAGAGATTTCAAAGGGGGACCCAGGAAACCCAGTCATGTGCCAGGTTAAGGGAACTGAGACATGGGTTCTGTATGGAGTACTGAATGCGGGTGGGATGAGATGCTGCCATTTCTGTATACCAAAGTGGCCTATTACAGACACTGAGTTTCAGTCACAACAGTTGACACAGGAGCCCCACTACATCCCACTCTTGCCAGAGGGCAGTCCACTTCTCTAGCCCCAATGGCGTCTTTGGAAGCTCCGTTTCAGCCAGCAGAGAGGAGGTTTCAAACCTAAGTCGCACCAGATGTTAGATTTGACCATTGTCAAGCAAAGCAGGAAGAGGCAGACATCAAATCATCTTAGGAAGAGCTAGCCAAGGCCAAGCCCAAGTCAAACCCGGTATACCATGACTACTATGATGGTTGTTTCTAAGGGGAGCTTAGATTGGCTTCAGATCCTCAGGGAAATGATGCCTCTCTTTCTTTTGTTCTGTGTCGCATTTTACTAGAGGAGACTGTTAAAGCGGCAACTGTGTGGTCACCCAGCTTTCTCAGGGACCATTCCCAACACTATGGGCACACTGCCCATAATTTTAATTGCTGCTGACAGTGGCTACCTAGCATAGTCCAGCCATGTGCAAGGTACTGACACATTTGCCCTGTTGAGCAATGCCTTTGTGTGGCAATCTATTTTAGGCGTCACTCTGGGCTATTAAACTCCTCCCAGAATAATCTCTCCTGGTTCCTGCTTTCAAAGGCTCTGCCCAAGTATCATCGATCCCTGAAGAGTAACTGACCAGACAGAAATCTGAGCGGGAAGGGAAATTTAGGAGGGCACTTGACTGAGCCTTTGGAAGCTCCACAAAGAACGCTGTGGCTGCTCCAGCCTACCAGACTAATGGGACTTGACAAAACAAAGGCATTCGAATCTGGCTGGCAGGGCTGTCCCTGGGGTAGGGTGAGCCACGCAGGCCCCCGTGCTTTGGAGGGCCCACGGGGCCGAAACGGCTGCCCCCCCCCCCATGCCAAGTACCAGGCAGAAGCCACAGGTGTCCCAGAGCGAGCCCTGAATGGTTTTGGCAGGCAGATTAGGCTCACTCAGAGCCTGCTGTGCCAGGGAACATCTGGGCTGCCTGATGCCTCTCCCCCCAGAGCCTGCAGCTGAGCAATTAGCTGGAGGGGAGAGGGAGGTTTAACCCTTGCCTTCTCCAGCAGACACTGCCAGCACCAGCCCAGGGAACACAAAGCCAGGTAACTATTGGGGGCAGGGTCTGGTGGGACCCTAAGCCTGAGACAAGGAAGGAGTTGGCTGGTGCTATGCCCCTCACCCTGGGGCCCTGAGTCAGGCCAGCAGGCAGGTTGCAGCTAGGGGTCTGGGGGACCTGAGGATCCAGGACTCACCATGGGGCCTGGATCTCACCAGGTCAATGTGGGGCAGGTGGCCACGGACAAGGTCCACCTGGCCCTTGAGTCAGGCTAGTGGCCAGGCTGGAGGGGCATGGGGGGGAAATGGAGTTTCAGGACTCTCTCTGAGCCCCAAGTCACACTGGGCTAGTAGGAGGCAGCTAGATCAAGGATCAGGCCACTCTGGGCCCCGGCTTATCCTGTTGGCCAGGCAAGAAGAGGATGGGTAGTGTGGGAAGCGCCACTACCAACCCAAACCCCAGGATAGCAGGCAGGCCAGGCCAAGAATTGACCACCCCCCCCCCCCAAGGCCAGGTGGTGAGGTCAGTTTTGATCCTTTGGTTGAGGGATTACTCAACCACCCCTCTATCATGCTACGAGTGCCTCCAACAAAACTTCTGGTTTTTTTTCACCACAGGTTATGGCCGTTCATTCATCAATGGCAAAATATAACACAGGACAAATGGCTTTCAGAGATCATCAGGAAGGGATGCTCCATCCCCTTCCTATTGAAACCCACATTCGATTACCCCTATTCAGGGACCCCAATTACATACAAATTCTACAACAAGAGATAGTTACCCTCTTGCGGATTGGGGCAGTAGAGGAAGTTCCCACTCAATTGCTCAAGAAGGGCTTTTATTCCTGCTATTTCATCACGGAGAAGCGCACAGGATGATGGCAACCAATCCTAGACCTTTGTGCACTAAACAAGTTCGTCCAAACTCAGAGGTTCAAAAATGGTCACACTAGGCATGATAATTCCATCTCTAGAACAAGGGGACTGGTTGCCATCCCTCAAGCTCAAAGATGCATACTTTCACGTACCTCTCCACCCAGCACACAGAAAATTACTGAGGTTCAATGTCAACAACCACACTACCAGTATACAGTATTTCCCTTCGGCCTTTGCACCTTCCCAAGGGTATTCTCAAAACTCATGGCCATAGTCATAGCCTTCCTCCGAAGGCAACAAATTATAATCTTCCCTTACCTGGATGACTTCCTCATAAAGGCAAAAATCCTATCACAAGGCACTTCTAGCAACCAAGACAACAGAAAACAACTTTCTCTAGCTAGGCCTAGCAACAAATCTTACATGCACCCGTCGCAGGAAATATACTTTATTGGGGCCCATATCAATACAATCTTAGCAAGGGCATACTTACCACAGCAAAGATACATCACAATAAAACAATTAGCACTCGCCCTTCAAACGTCTCTAACGGCAACACCAGACAACTGCATGCAAATGCTCGGAAATCTGGCAGTTACCTGGTCCACCACGGAAGGCTGCGCATGAGGCTACTCCAGCTCTGGTTCATCAGACAACGTCAACAATGCAGCTGCCTTTCCACTCTCACCTTTTCCATCCCACCACTCATCAAGGAATCGCTAACCTAGTGGACAAGCAACATCAATTTATGTCAAGGCGTCCCATCTGCCAGCCAAGAACCCTCAATTATGATAACCACAGATGCCTCCCTTAAAGCTTGGGGCACACATCTTCTGCAACAAACAGCCCAGGGCTGATGGGCCATGCAAGAGATATCATTACACATAAATCTCCTAAACCTCAGAGCAGTCCGAAACGCATGTCGCTATTTTCTTCCCAGCTTACACAGAGAATGTTGCCTTCATGCAGTACATTAACCATCAAGGAGGAAGGAACATCGTTATGCATAGAAGCAATGAAACTCTGGGACTGGTGCATTATGAATCGCATCCATATATCAACCAGGCAGGAACAACACCATAGCAGACAGCTTGAGCAGAACATTCACGAATGCCCATGAATGGGAGATACGGGACGAAATTCTCCAAGACATAGTCCAAGAATGGGGAATGCCCATTGTAGACCTTTTTGTATCTGCCACAAAGAAGAAATGCCAAAAATTCTGTTCCTGAGTAGGAGTAGGTCAGGACTCCCAAGGCAACTCATTTTTTGATCAACTGGAGCCACTCCTTCCCCCATGCTACCCAAAGTACTATGGAAGATCCACCAAGACAGAGACAGCGTAATAATGTTAGCCCATGAAACAACCAATTACCCTCCCTATCACTCCAACCCTCCTATCACAGAACAGATGAAAGACACTACATACTTACCTCCAGAGACTCCATCTGAGAGCTTGGGACCTAGATGATCCAACCAGTTAGAAGACAAATGTTCTGACAAGGTTAAACATGTTTTCATAAACACCAGAAAACTAGCAACAAGACAAACTTACCTGCAAAAATGGCTCTGTTTTTCCATATGGTGCTGGCAAAGATCCATTAATCCGCTCGATGCTCCACTTCCCAACATTCTAGAATACATGTTGCACTTGAAAGAAACAAATATTTCCCTCAATACTATCAGAATCCACCTGGTAGCTATTTACACCTTCCATAGCCGTACAGATGATTCCTCCATCTTCACACACTCAATAATGAAAAGATTTGTGTCTGGCCTCCAGAACCTGTACCCGGAAACCTGCCCACTTCCACACCCATGGGACTTGACTATGGTTCGCCGCATCTTCATGAGACCACCATTTGAGCCTTTCGCAACAACTTCCCTCCTGCACATGTCCATGAAGGTGGCCTTTCTCGTAGCAATTACATCTGCGAGAGGGGTAGGCGAAATAGCAGCCCTTATGGCATGTCGTCAGTACACTGGTTTTTACAAAGACAAAGTATCCCTCTGCCCACATCCCAAATTTCTTCCCAAAATCATATCACCATTTCACCTAAAATCAAGTGATACATCATCCAACAGTCTTTCCGAAACCACACGCTATGCCCCAGCAGGCTGTTCTCCATACCCTAGATGTGAGGCATGTGTTTCTTATTTTAGAAAGGAATGCACGAGTACTTACCTGTAAATGTCCTTCTTCGAGATGGGCTGCTCACATCCATTCAGATGTAGGTGTCTATGTGCTGCAGCACACAGTTCCTGGAAAGCCTTTTGCCCTAGTCTGTCCTGTACGGTCAATGGCCAACGCCCCCTCGAGCCTGCACACCTGCATGATATATAGGTAGCCCTACGTTGCCCCCCCCCCCTTCAGTTCCCTCTTTCCACTAACTACAAAAAGCAAGGGTGGCAGGAGAGTACGGAATGTATGTGATCAGCCCATTTCAACGAAGGACATCTATGGTAAGTAATCTTCCATTCTTCTTTGAGCACTGCTCACATCCATTAGGGAACTCAAAAGCCGTGACCAGGATGGCAGCGCCGCAGCACCTCGGCCCCTCGGCACCACTCAAGGTCACCTCCTGGTGCCACATTCCCAGCGCAGCCTGGTACCAATGGTACAGGGCCTGTGTCAACAGGGCAGCCCTGTCTCCCCAGTTAAGGGCTCACCATGGGCTTGTTCGGGGTCGCGCCCAATAAAGGCTGTTGAACCCCAGGTTCGTGATGTGACTGGGATGGCCCAGCGACGCCCACCAATGAGATGGACACACGTTCAAGTAAACAAAAAAGCTACTTTTATAGTGACAACTTAAATACCTTTAACAACTTAGTGTAAAACAAGATCTACGCAAAAACAGTTGTAATCAACTAACATTATGAAGCAAAAATCTATATAGGACATTTATAACCAACTAAAAGCATAAAGCAAAATCTAAATGAACACTTATAACTAAATGACACTATAAAGCTAAAAACCTATGCAAAGCACTTATAACCAAGTAACAGTGTGGAGCAAGAAAGGCTATATAGAGCACCTACAACCAAACAACAGGATAAAGCATGAAAGTCTATTCAAAACACTTACAACCTACAAAGGTACTTATAGTTAAATAACAGTATGGCGTAATGACCTACAAGAGGGTGGCCATAATAAGTCAAGGACTTGTCTGGCCTTTTACTGCCTCATAATCGGTATAGGCCCCGAACAGCCCATCCAACATGTATTTACCAATGGCTGAAAGCCAGTCCTCCTTGCTAGCCAACAAGGGTGGGCGGCAGAATGAAAAAGTCAGATGAGCGAAAAATACCCCCCCCCCCGCCATGCACACTGGGGAAGTTTGGGGCCAGCGGTTTAGAACAGAAGCGGAGTGATGAACAATACAGTAAAAAGGATGCAAAATACAAATGACTAATAAAACACCTGGCAAATTAACAACACAAAACTATGCTGGACCATAAACAACTATATCATGAAAAGATTATACAGGATACAGAGAAAAATAACAACTACACAAACTATGCAAAATTCAGGTAAAGAAGTTACAATCACAGACTATATATAAATGGTACCAAGTGGAATGATAGAGAAGGCAGGAGGCCTATATCTATTTATACTACCTGTCCCAGGACAGTGAACAGTCCCATTGCATTCGGTTGCATAGAGGATGTATGTAGGAATATTTTTGTCAATGATGACCAAGAGAGAAAAGAATCCAACACCGTCTATCTAATTGGCATTTCCTCAGGAGGGCAAACAGGAATACCAATTAAAACTTACTTTTGCATCTACAGAAAATGAATACCCTGAAAAGCAGATGCTTTGAGTGAGTGAGTGCCATTGTCACATGGCTACTCTTCAGACTGGAAAATGAAGGTTACTTACCTTAGTGCAGTAGTGGAAGTTCGAGATGCGTGTACCCCAACATGCTCCACTACAGGTGTGTGGCTCGCCCAGCATCTTGGTCCAGAGATTTTTCTTGTATAACAGTGTCCCCGAGGGGGGAGGGGCACGTCTCCGCGTGAGGCAGAGTGCTTTCGCACCACTGTTAATGCCCCCCCCCGGTTCCCTATCCACCGCAGAGACTATAACATAGGTAGTGTACTCCGAAGTGGAAGGGGAGGAGAGAAGGTAGTGGAGCATGTCGGGGACACGCATCTCGAAGAACTCCGGCTTCTGCACCAAGGTGAGTAACCTTCATTTCTTCGAGCAGTGTCCCCGACTGCTCCACTACAGGTGAGTGTCTAGCAGTTGTCCGCCAAGGTGGTGGGAACTTTGGAGGACTGTGGGTGTGATGTTCCCGATACTGCCAAGCCAACTGATGTGTCAGATCTGGAGAATTGATCTATGTCATAATGTTTTACAAATGTATCTGATGAGGCCCATGTAGCTGCTTGACAGATGTGAAGGATCAGTACATTGCTGAGGAACACCGTGGAAGTGGCAAGCAATCTGGTAGAGTGTGCTCGGATGTTATCGGTTGGATTAGTGCCTAATAGTGTATAGGCCGTTCTTATGCATGATGAAATCCATTTGGATAGTCTCTGTTTTGATATGGGATTTCCCAGGGATCATTCAGTGGTGGAAACAAGGAGCATAGGAGTCGTTCTAAAGTTCTTTGTCCTTTGGCAGTAAAAGGCCAGTGAGTACCTCACATCTAAAGGTGTGAAGGGCGGCCTGCTGCAGTGTGGAATGAGGCTTCGGATAGAAGGTTGGAAGGTGTATTGTCCGATTCAGATGGAAGGAGGATCTGATTTTTGGGAGAAATTTAGGATGAGGACGGAGGGCCACCTTATCCTTGTAAAACACTATGTAAGGTGGAGATGCCATTAAAGCTGCTAGCTCTCCCACCCTCCTTGCTGATGTAATTGCTACGAGGCACGCGACTTTCATAGACGTGTGTAGGAGAAAAGCAGTTGCTAATGACTCAAAAGATGGCCTTGTGAGTATTTGCAGAACCATAGACAAGTCCCATGGATGGGTTGCTGGGTAAAGATTGTAATCCTGATGAGAAATGCTTTACTGTTGGGTGGGCGAAAAGAGAAGAATCATTGACGGTGTTGTGGAAGATGGAAATAGCCACTAGATGGACCCTGATGGTGCTGGCACCTTTGTTTCTTTTAGGTACAAAAGATATTCAAGGAAGAGGAGTATCAGCAGGACTAATGGATCTTTGGGAGCACCAGATCGAGAAACGTCACCACTTCTGCAGGTAAGTTCGTCTTGTCGCTGGTTTCCTGCTGTTAATTAGAACCCGTTTCACTTTTTCAGAGCATTCTTCTTCTAGATGATCAACCCATCTAGGTACAAGATGGCACCTCTGCAGGTAAATATGGAATGTCTTCCTGTTGTTCTGTGCTTATAGGGTTGAGGTCGTCGGACGGGTAACTGCTGGTTTCATGGACGTGTGAACCAGGTAAGTGTACCATGGCTGGCAGGGCCGGGCCAGGGCTATTTTTGTCATTGCGGATCTTCCATAGGACCTTGGTTATCAAGGGTATTGGAGGAAATGCATAAAGGAGTCACTGGCCCCAGTCTATCAAGAAAGCATCTCCCAGGGATTGGTGACCTGCTCCGCCTCTGGAGCAAAAATTTTTGCATTTCTTGTTTATTGCAGATGCAAAGAGGCCTATGGTGGGAGTTCCCCACTGGTGAACTAAATACTGGAGGATGTCGTTGCATATCTCCCTTTCATGTGGATCAATGAACTTTCTCTTCAGTGTGTCGGCTATCGTATTGTGTCTGCCTGGTAAGTATATAGCTGATATATAGATACTTTTGCTGATACACTAGTCCCAGAGCTTGATTGCTTCTATGCATAATGATGGGGAACGAGTTCCTCCTTTATGATTGATGTAATGCATGCAAGCAATATTGTCTATGCGAGTTTTTACTGTATGTTCGTATATACTGGGAAGGAAATGACGACATGCATAGCAGACTGCCCTGAGTTCCAGGAGATTGATGTGTAATGATCTCTCTTGGTGAGACCATCATCCCTGGGTGATAAGATGTGCCCCCAACCAATAAGGGAGGCGTCTGTTGTGATGAAAAATTGGGGACTTTGTATGTCGAAAGTGACCCCCCCGGCCTAAGTTGACTTCGAATGTACACCAGGTTAGCGACTGTTCGCTCAGTGGCGGGATGGCAAGAGGGAGTTTTGGAAGGTGACTGCTGCCTCGACATTGTCTGATGAACCAGATTTGGGGTGGTCTCATGTGGAGCCTTGCATGGTAGATGAGGTAAGTTGTGGCAGCTATGTGTCCAAGCTTCCGTAGGCATTTGTGTGGGGTTATTGTTAGGGAATTTTGAAGCTCTATTGCTAAATTCCTGACGGTGAGGTATCTCTGC
Organism: Podocnemis expansa; assembly: GCA_007922195.1. NCBI lineage: Eukaryota > Metazoa > Chordata > Testudines > Podocnemididae > Podocnemis > Podocnemis expansa. The sequence continues at coordinate 2,586,305 of ML682104.1, forward strand.
TGTGGTAAGTATGCCCTGGCTGCCTGTGAAGGCTGGAAGCAGGATTTTTCATAGTTGAGGGACAGTCCCAGAGAATGAAATGTATTCTCTGTTTTCCGTGTTGCGACTAATGCTTGCTGATAGGATTTGGCCTTTATGAGAAAGTCGTCGAGATAAGGAAAAATTGTAACCTGGGTTTTTCGTAGAAATGTTATGACTACCACCATGAGCTTCGAAAATACCCTTGGGGCAGTGAAAAGTCCGAATGGAAGTACTGCATACTGATAATCGTTCCGATGAAATTGGAATCTCAGGAACTTCCTGTGAGCAGGGTGAATTCGGACGTGAAAGTACATGTCCTTGAGATCGAGGGACATCAACCAGTCCCCTTGTTCTAGAGATGGAATCAATGTGCCAAGAGTGACCATTTTGAACCTCTGAGTTCGAATGAACCTGTTGAGTGCGCGGAGCTCTAATTTTGGTCGCCATCCGCCCGTGTGTTTTTTTGGTAATGAAATAATGGGAATAGAAACCCCTCTTGTGGAATTGGGAAGGGACCTCCGCCATTGCACCAAGCAGTAGCAGGTTGATTATCTCTTGCTGTAAGATTTGTACGAGTGGGGTGCCTGAAAAGGGACGGGGAAGGGTAGTGAGGAGTGGGTTTGGATATAAATGGGATGGAATATCCCTTGCTGAAAAGTTCCAGAACTCATTTGTCATTCATTATGGCACGCCACTGATGGATAAATGGGCGTTGACGAAAGAACAGGGGAGTTAATGTTGGCATTAGTAGTGTGGAGAAGGGGTGGTCGAGCAGGCCGTCGATCAAAGCGTCAAAATTGCTGTTTTGTGTTATTCGCCTTGGTGGTGGAGGAAGTTTGGTTAATATTTCTCCTCCTGTTCTGCTGTCTTGGTCTAGGTCTTATGTTTTCATATCACCGATTTTGAAGATTTTTTGCTTATATTTGTAGCCATACAGTTGTCATTTATTATATGGCTCCCTTGGAGCAGGGATATATATACCTAATGTCCGAAGTGTACCCCTAGAATCGTTGAGGGTGGCATGACTTCATCGGTCTTTTCAGAAAATAGCTTTTCCTTGTCAAATGGTAAGTCCTCGATTGTGTTCTGCATGTGTCTAGGTAAACCGGCATCATGGACCCACAACGGTCGTCTCATAACTACGGCAGTCCCAATTGTATGAGCCGCTACATCCGCCGCATCCAGGGAAGCTTGTAAGGCCGTGCAAGAATTCGTTGCCGTTGGAGTTGATGAAATATTTCTTTTCGATTTTTTTTGTTAGATGGGGCGGCTGATGCAGGTGTCTGCCATATGGCAGCTGCCAGTTCAAGGCTCCCCTCATCCACGGGCAGTGCCGCTTTCATCGGTATGTCACTCAGCTTATGTTGAGTGACAGCTGCATCTTGAGTGGGCATGTCCATGCTCTGTGCCACCCTCTTAAAGAGCTCCTGAAATTGTTTGGAATAATCAGCACTGGAGCTTTGGGCTGGGCTGGGCTAGCCGAGCTATCAGTCTGGTCTGGGAGGGTCTGAAGTGGTTGACTTATATTTTTAGGTATCTGCGGTTGGAGCTGATCAAGTGCAATTAAAGCTGGTTGTTGAGTAAGGATTGGCGGGTGCAACAAAGCTGGGATAGGCGGCACCACCCCATATTATGGTCAATGGCTCCAGGGGAACCAGGGCGTAAAGACAGCCTGACTTGGTGGCCATTGAGGGCATTGGAACTGCTAAGCTACATAAAACCGTGTATTTAGCTGAGGTTGCTGCAATAGCAGCCTTTGGCCAACAGAGGGAGCCTGAGAATGGCTAGATATAAGGCTCTGGTTAGAAGAAATTGACAACAGTGAAGAGCATTCTGTGGAGATCTCAGAGCCAAACAGTGGAGAGATGGGGGATGACTGTACCGGTGACTACTCCCCTTTGTTATTATACTGTGACATTCTCCCACTTTTCTTTGGGGCAGCCTCAGTTAATGCAGAGTGCTGCATCATCAGCAACGTTTCTTCGGCCGGTCCCTGAGGTGTTAGGCTGGCTGCGGGAATCAGTATGGTCTTTGGGGGACGCACTCTGTTGGCGCCGGGAGAGGCAATGGCGCTGAGGACACCAGGGAGCAGGGTAATGGTACCGAGGTGGCCATAGGAGGCACTGTGGCTGAGGGTGGCGCGGACAGTGCCGGCGGACCCACTTCCGGCAGCGCTGAGCAGTTCAGTGCTTTACTTTTGTAACCACGCTGAGAGGTAGTGCTTCATGCACAATCACCCTTCCTGGGTGTAGTTTTGCCCGAGGGATTGATCCCATGCAGGGCATTGCGGGAGTAACGTATGGTCCTGGCTTTCTTGGGGAGCGCAGGCGAGGACTGTTCAGAGCGCCTTTTGCACGCTCTTTCTGAGGGCTGAGGAGAGGGACCGGGATTGCAGGCCAGTCGGAGCGAGGCCTCCATGAGAAGCAGTTTCAATTTCCTTTTGTTCTCCTTCCTTGTAGGAGAGGTAAGGTTTCTACAGTGCTGGCCTTGTGGGTGACATGAGCTTCACTCAGGCACTTAATGCACTGTTGGTGGCCGTGGGAAGCAGGCATAGCTTCCCGGCAGGAGGCACATCTTTTAAATTTTAAAAGGGATAGCCGTGTTAGTCTAGGCTAGTCCAGTGAAAAAACAACAAGGAGTTGTGTGGCACTTGAAGACTAACGGTATTTGACTAAGAACTGTTGTTGATGTTGATTTCCTTGCTAATTGAAGGTTTCTCATGTGTGAGGAGAGGTAAACTCTTGAGGAGCTAGTGGAGACTCCATTCAACGGTCGGAGTGGTAAGAATAGAACTGGGGGGGGGGCGCACATCACCAGTGGCATGAAAGCACTCTGCCTTGCTCTGGGGCATTCCCCCCTGCCCCCCTGAACACTGCTATACAAGAAAAATCTCCGGACCAAGGTGCAAGGCAAGCCACACACCTGTAATGGAGCAGTCGGGGACGAAGCTCGAAGAAAAATACTGTATATTCTGCTCTTCAGTTTTGCCCTCCTATGAATTGTGCACAGCATAAGTACACCTACCAGGCAGTATGCCACAAAGTTAACCACCCTTTTACTGAAAAGTTCCAGGGGGGTAACCATGCTAGTCCAGTTCAGTAAAAATAGAAAAGAGTCCCATGGTACTTTTAAAGAGTAAAATATTTATTTATAACATGAGCCAAATCCCATTTTGGAAACCATTTTCAAGTGTCTGACAAAGTGGGATTTCACCCACTAAAGCTCTAGCAATAAATAAATTTGTTACTCTGAAAGTGCCAGTAGCTGCCTTCCTTGTTTTACATTATCTTCTTGCTCTTCTTTAGTGTGAATTCCTTTAACGTTGTCTGTCTCGCATTGGCTAGCGTGGTCCCAGTAATGCTGTATTTTTTTGGTTTGTGCTCTGCCGTTCCTGTAAGAGTTTTTGCTGCTAAGTCTTCTCTGCTTTGGCAGGAGCTAAGGATAGGGTGGGAGGAATACTGAAGGAGCTTGTCTTGTTTTCAGTTCACTTGTTGTCGTCTCTTTAGCTTTTTGTAGGGGAGGCAGAAGGCAAGGCAGCCAGGCTAGGTCTGCTAGTTTGGTGTGTCCCTCTGCAGCACCACACTGGCAGCCCTACCCACCCTGCCTGCTTTCTGGCCTCATTAGTTCCCCAACCTGGTTAGCTTACATCTGGAAACTGGGAGAGGGTCAGAGCCTTTTTAAATTTCCTGCCCTCTGACATAAGCAGCCCAGCATGGCAAATTGCAGCTGCTGTGCTGCCATCTCTCCACTCTTCTGCTCCACAATCCCATGCTGCCACTCAAAGTGGAGGGTAAGCATTACAGCAAAGTTTAGGGGCAGTGTGGTCTTTATTTAAAAAGCCTGAGAACTGCAGCGATAGGTGTCTTCAGCGTGGGTCAGCAGGGTGTCATCTTTCATCTGGGCACCTAGATACCATCCACTTCTCCAGTGCCTGGAGAACCTAAAAAAGTTGACTGGACGTCCCAGGGATGGCCTGATCCACCACCCTCCCTCCCACTCTGATATCTTCTGATCTCCCTGACGTTGAGCAACAGAAACCTGTAGGAGATAGGGAATGATATGACTTGTCAGAGGAGAAGAATTTTTATATGTCCTCCTCACATGGTCTGTGAGCTTTTAAGAGGATAGTGCCAGCACCTTAATTCATTTGTAGGGAACATTGGAGGTGAATGAGTGCTCATTTTACAGTTTGAATGTATGAAGGAGTTGTTGTATCACAACATGGCATGGGGCCTCTGTGTGGTGAGAGAGTGGTACAGAAGCTAAACACTCTTGACCAAGATAATCCATGATAATCTACATGGTCAGACTGCACTGGTACCTGGAGAGCTGCTGACTAGAAACTGACAACTTCAATTTTAGTCATCAGCTGGCATGGCCCAGGGACCATATTTCCTTTCAGAAACATCACATCTCCATGTTTCCAAAATTTCCATTTCATGTGGAACTTCCCCACTTCAAAATATTTCATGTGAATTCCAGTTTCAGGTGGGGCCCCCAGATAGGGGTAGGACCTGTTGGGGGTGGATCCTGTGATTGGGGGGGGGGGGGGATCTAGCACAGGCTGAGCCTGTGAGCCTGTGCCCTGGGTCTTTTTGCTACCTTGCAATGCCCCTGCCTTCTCCCCATCTACCTCAGCAGGGCTAGAGCTGGGTGGGGGATGATTTTCCCGCTGCTTGGCTCTGGGTACTGGTATGGGCCTTCTTCGGTGATATGTTGTCACATTTCCCATGATGCCCCTCTCCTAATTTGACCTAGCAAATCCTGTCCATGGCCATGCTAGCTCAAATTGGTTTTCCTAGTAGGACCATGTTACTTTGAATTACCTTAATTCAAACTAATCATTATTAGTCTCTTTAATTAGTTCCAACCCTATATGATTTTTCTGTTGATTTCTACACGGTGATTGTATAATTTGTCACTAATTACACCATACAATGTTTCTTTATGCGTGCTCCTAACCTGTTCTACATGATTACTATATTTCCTACAACCTCATGCGTGTGCTTAAATGTTTAGCATGGCTGGCGGGGGGGGGGGGGGTGAGACTGAGTTCTCTACCAACAGCAGAGAAGAAGAGGTTACTTACCTGTGACCAGTGTTCTTCGAGAGGTGTGCTCCTGGCCATTCCCTTGTAGTTGTCTGCACGCCCTGTGCACGGCACACCGGAAACTTTTCCCCCTAGAGTACCCATAGTGTCGGCTGTAGCTCCCCCTGGAGTGGCGCCGTCGCCACTCCCTATATAGCCACCAACCGAACCCCCCCTGTCTGAGGGGAGGTGGGAGGGATTGGAATGGCCAGGAGCACACCTCTCGAAGAACACCGGTTACAGATAAGTAACCTCTTCTTCTTCTTCGAGTTCTGCTCCTGGCCATTCCGTTGTAGGTGAGTATCTAGCCTTACCTTGGAGGTGGGAGACATCACGGACAGACAGCTTGCAGCACCGCCCTTCCCACTGCCGCATCCTGCTGCGCTTGCTGGGTAATGGCATAATGCTGTGCAAAGGTATGCGGGGAGGACCACATTGCCACCTTGCATATGTCTACGATCGGGACTTCCACCAGGAATGCTGTTGAGGCCGCTTGGGCCCTCGTTGAACGGGCTGTCGCCCTTGGTAGTTGTCTACCTCCCAGCTTGTAGCACTCCTTAATACAAGCCTTAATCCAGGAAGCGATCCTCTGCGTGGACACCAGCTGGCCCTTTTTGTAGTTTGCCACTGACACAAAGAGCTGGGGGGGGGGGGGTCTTGCGAAAAGGCTTCGTTCTTTCTATATAAAAGGCCAGTGCCCTGCACATGTCCAGGGAATGGAGTCCCCTCTCCCCCTCTGACGTGTGGGGTTTTGGACAGAAGACGGGCAGGCAAATGTCCTGGCTCATATGGAAGTGTGACACCATCTTGGGCCTGAAAGCTGGGTGGGGGGCGCCACTGTACCTTGTCCTTGAAAAACAGTGTGTATGGAGGTTCTGCTACCAAGGCGCGCAGCTCCGACACTCTCCTGGCTGATGTCATCGCCACCAGGAACGCAACCTTCCATGACAGTTATAGCAGTGAACAGGTTGCCAGGCACTCAAAGGGTGGTATGGTGAGCCGCGATAGGACCACGTTTAAGTCCCACTGGGTCGCCGGCGGTCTCACTGCCGGGTACAGTTTCGAGAGGCCGGTCAGGAATCTTTTCATCATGGTGTGTGTGTGTGTGTGGGGGGGGGGTTAAACAGTGAGCTATGCCCAGAATTGCTGCGGAAAGCCGCAAGTGCCGCTAAGTGGACCTTCAGGGATGACAATGACATCCCCCCCCCCCCCGGATTTTAAGTGCCAGAAATAGTCCAGTATGCGGTGGAAGGGGACCGACGTTGGGTCCTCCCCATTGACCCCAGCCCACCGTGCAAATCTGCTCCATCTAATTACATATGTAGTTCTTGCGGAGGGTTTTCTGCTGCCACACAAAACTTCCCTCACCGGGGAGCATAGCTGCTCACTGTCTGTTAACCATGAAGGTACCACGCGTGGCGGTGCAAGGCCTCCAAGTTGGGACGGAGGAGTTGTCCGCCGCTCTGTGTCAACAGCTCTGGTCTGAGGGGCAACCAAATCGGGCGGCGCCTGGACCACGGTAGTAGCGTCGAAAACCAGTGCTGTCTTGGCCACGCAGGGGTGACCAGAATGACCCTCGCCTTTTCCTCCTTGATCTTCCACAAGACTCTGGGGACTAGTGGTGTTGGAGGAAACGCATACAGTAAACCTCCCCGTCCCCAGTGGATTTCGAAGGCATCCGCCCTCGAACCGGGACTGTGCCCCCGGAAGGAACAGAATTCTTGACATTGATATCAGAGGCGATATTGCATTGATATCAGAGATGAACAGGTCTAGACAGGGATAACCCCACCTCCGGAAGAGCGACTCCGCCACTTCTGGGTGGAGGGACCACTCGTGTGTCATAAACCTCTGGCTGAGCTCATCCGCCAGGGCGTGCTGGAGGCCCAGTATATACGATGCCACTGGGTGAATCCTGTGGTGAATGCAGAATTCCCAGAGGCTCATGGCTTCCTGGCAAAGGACACGCGACTTCATGCCTCCTTGTTTGTTGACATAAAATATCGTGGTAGTTTTGTCGGTATGCACCGATACCGTTCGGCCCCGCAGATGCTCCCGGAATACCTCACATGCCAGCCGTTCTGCCCTGAGCTCCTTCACATTGATGTGCAAGCCAGAGTCCGCGTCCCGCCACCGGCCTTGAGTCCTGAGGCCGCTGAGATGTGCCCCCCAGCCGACGTTTGAGGCATCTGTCGTCAGGTGAAGCGATGGCTGGGGAAACCGGAACGGAATCCCTGAGCACAGGTTGGTCTCGCGGGCCCACCAACGAAGGGTCTCTAGCACCGGTGCTGGCACGCTGACCCTAGTGTCCAAGCTGTCTCTCATCGGGCGGAACACCCCCCGCCAACCACAGTTGAAGCGGTCGCATCTGTAGGTGGGCAAAGGGAACTACCGAGGTGCAAGCTGCCATGAGGTCCAGGAGGCGAAGGCATTCCCGCGCCGATACAAGGGGAAATCTTGTTACTGAATCCACCGCCTGTTTGATGGTTTGGAAATGGGTGGTAGGAAGGCTCGCCCTCGCCAATGCCGAGTCAAGGACTGCCCATATAAATTCTATGCGCTGTGTGGGAACAAGCACCGCCTTCTGAGCATTTATTAGCAGACCCAGGCGGTCGAACACAGACTGCGTGAACCTCAGGTGAGATAGCACCTCCTGATACGACTTGCCCACGACCAGCCAGTCATCCAGCTATGGGAAGAGGGTGACCCCCCCCTTCTCCCTGAGATATGCCGCTACTACCGCGAGGCACTTTGTAAACACTCGCAGGGCAGCAGAAAGGCCGAAGGGGAGCACCGTGAACTGCAGGTGTTTCCGGCCAATAACAAAATGTAAAAACCTCCTGTGGTGAGGGCTGATTGCAACGTGAAAGTACACATCGTGTAAATCGAGGGCGGCATACCAATCGCCCGGATCCAGAGATGGGACAATCGAGGCTAGGGATACCATCCGGAACCGAATTTTTCGAAGGAACCGGTTGAGTCTTCTCAACTCTAAAATTGGCTGGAGGCCCCCTTTCGCCTTAGGAATGAGGAAATAACGGGAGTAAAACCCTTTGCCCCTGCGACCTGGCGGCACCTCTTCCACCGCCCCTTTCTGCAGGAGGGTTTGCACCTCCTCAAATAGTACTTGCTGGTGGGCCTGCTCCCGCTGGGAACCACACAGCGTAGGGGGGGCCCCTGGGGGTAACGAAGACAATTGGAGGGACTAGCCCGCCTAAACTGTTCTGAGGACCCAACAGTCTTTTGTAATCTTGCGCCACTGTGGCGCGTAGCGGCAGACCCTGTTTTAGGGACACGGGAGTCTCGGGATCCTCGGTGCTTGCTAAGACGTCCTCATGCCCGCCATCAAAAGGCATTTTCTGGGTAGCCTGTTGGTGTGAGACCCCTTGGCTGCTGGGCTGACGCCCTGAGAGCCTATGGGATCCCCTGCCCCTCCGCCTGTCATCGTCCTGGTGGCGGTGGTAAGGCCTTGCTGGGGAAGGAGGTTTGAATTGCTTCCTCTGGCTCGCCGGTGTATGGAGTCCCAAGGATTTAATTTACGCCCTCCAGTCTTTCAGAGTCCGTCTGCTGCGAAAACAGCTCTGGGCCTTCGAAGGGGAAGTCCTGGATTGTGGCCTGTACCTCCTGGGGCAGGCCCGATGCTTGTAACCACGAGCTGCCCCACATAGTTACCCCAGCTGCCATGGAGCGAGCAGCTGCATCGGCAGCGTCTAAGGCCGATTCTAAAAGGGCCTTCGACACGACCTTGCCCTCCTTGATGGATGCCGACAATGCTGCTCTGGAGTCCTGCTCCATTGAGTCAGTAAAACGTTCCAGGGATGACCAGGCATTAAACGGCTAAGAATAACCTGCTGGTTGGCTATTCTTAATTGCAACCCCCCTGTGGAATAGACCTTATGGCCAAAAAGGTCCAATTTCTTAGCGTCCTTAGATTTGGCAGTTGAACCAGGACAACCCTGTCACTCCCGATCATTCGCTGCAGCCACCACCAACAAGCTGGGGGTAGGGTGGCAGTAAAAGTGTTCGTAGCCCTTGGAGGGCACAAAATACTTCCTTTCGGCCCGCTTGGCTGTCAGGGGAATCGAAGCTGGGGTGTGCCACAAAGCCTTAGTCTTATTCTGCACTGTCTTAATAAAAGGCAGGGCCACACGTCCCGGTCCTTCTGGGAGCAAGATACCCACCATGGGATCAGCATCTTCCATGATCTCCTTAGCTTGGATATTCAACCCAGTGGCTACTCAACAGAGAAGCTCCTGATGAGGCCTGGTGTCATCAGGGATCATCACCGGCTTGGCCCCTGCCACCGCCTCATCCGGAGGCAAAGAGGAGGACTCCTCAAGATCCGGACACCCCCCCCCCCCCCGACGGTGCCCTGGAACGCGTGCTGAGGCCTCCACTAACCAGGCTAGCCCCGGTCCTGGTCGTCCCTCACGGACCCCACCTCCGACGTCGCCTCAGTACCGGGGAGATCACCAAGCGCTGCAGATGGAGGGGGCCTGGTGCCAGAGATCAGCATTGGGTTTCCTGGGCCAAGGCCTGATCCCTGAAGGATGGCCCACGGAGCCCAAAGGGGCCATTGCAGCCCAGGCTGCCACCCTGGCCACCGGGGGTGAAATGGCGGTACCGTAGGGGCCTGCTGTGGCTGCAAACTCATGTCCGTATGCGAGCCACGCGGTACCGGTTCTTCCGCCGAGCCCGATGAGGGACTAAACCACGGCGGTGCTGATGAGGACTGCACCAGAGAACATCGTTGACCTCGGTCATCGCGGTGCCGGCAAAGCAGTGACGTACGGTGCCGGGAAGAAGCTGGGGCGCGGAACCGGGGAGCCCCCGCTGCTGCTACCATGACCTGTGGTACCGGCGAACGGTGCCGTGCTGCCTGAGGCAGTGCCTGGCTACGTCCGCAACCAGCCATGAGAGGGGTCGGTTTCCCAAGGGACGGTACCGACCCCAGTGCCAGGCCCTCAGCCTGTGTCCTCGGCGCCGAGTGGCTCGAAAGTTCCTGCGCCGCCGCAAAGGCCTCAGGCGTAGTCGGTAGGACCAGTTCCTCTTCCAGAATGTCTCTGGTAGGGGAGGAAGTGGAAACCGGGGTAAGCTGTCTCTTGGCGGGGTCCTGCACAGAAGCTGGAAATAAGTCGGCCAACACGGCTCTGACCGGACTCCCACGCAACTACCACTCGGTGCGGCGAACGTCCTCTCTCCACCCACTTCTTCTTTTTGGGCGGTACTGAGGATGATGACCAGCGCCGGGGCTGCTTAGGCGTCTTAGGCTTCGGTGCCGTTGGCGGTGCCAATGACGCCGGAGCGCTCCGCACCGACGGTGTCGAGCTCGATCCTGAGTCACCCGGCACCAGACGAAGGGCCTCCTCCATCACGTGGAGTTGTAGACGCTGAACTCTGTCCTTTTGAGTTCATGGCTTGAAGCCCTTACAGAGCTTACACTTCTCAGTGAGATGAGCCTTGCCCAAGCACAGCAAGCAGTTACTGTGGGTCGTCGACCGGTATGGGCTTCTTCCACAGTCCACAAGTCTTAAAGCCCGGCATATCCCGGCCCCGGGCCCGGGGCAGGCTCGAAGAAACTAAAGAAACCAACTAACTACTACTAACTAACTAACAAAACAACAAAGAACAACTTCGGGTACTCCGAATAAGTGGCCATGTGCAAAGCGCTCAAGGCCAGGGAACGTTCCAGCGACCGACAGGGCGGTAAGAAGGAACTGAGGAGGGGAGGGGTCAGCTGGTGACTATATAGGGAGCAGCGACAGTGCCACTCCAGTGGGCGCTACAGCCGACCCTACGGGTACTGTAGGGGAAAAAGTTTCCGGTGGGCCGTGCACGGGGCGTGCAGACACCTACAACGGAATGGACAGGAGCAGCACTCGAAGAAGACTAAACAACTACCTGAAAAAGGACACAGATATGCTAATACGGGTGGCTGAGAAGAGACAAAGGGATCATCTCAGCTTGGCAGGGACTGGAAACAAAGAGACATTGGGTAGACTTTGGAGGCTTTTGGCCTGTGACTCTCCATCTGGAAACGACTTCAAGCAAGAGCTGGGCCCTGCCTGGCCTCAGGCAGAGACTGGCTGTGCAGGCATCTAACAGCCAAACCCCTTGAGTAACAGTGGGTTACTCACCAGTAACCATCCTTCTTTGAGATGGGCTGCTCGGATCCATGCAGTAGTAGGCATCTCCATGCCAGAGCGCCGGATTCGTCAGAAGAACTTTTGATCTAGCCTGTCAGGAGAGGGCAGGCGGCCTCCGCCCCTTGTGCCACCCTTTGGCTATGCATACGGCCACTCCTGACCCCTCCTCAGTTCCTTAGAGACGCCATTTCCAGATATGGGGACGGAGGGGAGGGACCTGAATGGATCCACCATTCTTCTTTGAGCGCTGCTCAGCTGCATTCAGTAATGGGTGACTACTAGCCATGCTGATGGCTGGTGGGTGGAGTTGGCCTTCAGCACAGTGACATGCCCATATTGGAGAAGCCCAGCACAAGACCCTAGCCGAAGTCAAGAGGTGAACAGGCTTGACATGGCACAGGAGAATCAAGAACTAAGGGCCAACCCCCGACAGGGGCAGGACCGAACCCACCAGGACATACGAGCATAAGCACATCGGACCAAAGTCACCATAACAGAAATAAAGGATGCAACATGAACATAGAGGGTTGCGTTTAGATGTTCCAAATAGCTGTAAAAAAATGAAGTATGATGGCCAGAACATAGTGTCTGGCCATGGGGCCTTGCAGCGTGACCTCGTGAGAAAATGTTAGATGCCAACAAGTGTGGAGTTAGCCATAATAACTATAGCCCGCATGAGACCGACGATTACTCCATGGACTAATCACCCCAAGACCCTAGCTGGAACCAAAGAGTCATCGACTAATCTAGTCAGCTATGGGGAATGCAGGTAGCTGCAGGGGAATAACCTTATCCCTTGGCCTGGCCACAACCAGTCCTAGTGGAGTCTGGTTGATGCAAGTGAGGGTGAAGATAGGGGAGCATGTGGGCTGGGGTCCCGAGAACAACTGAGAAGGGTCTTGCAAGACGCTTCACAGCAGCATATAGACGGCCAAGCTCAGCAGTGTGGAGGGGCATAAGGAATGCTGACTATAAAATTCGAGTACTGCACAAGCGCAAGTTTCCAGCAGAGTTAGGTACCAAGAACCGGGTTCTCACAGGAGGAGAACTCTGGGACACTAGCACCACAGGGTGGCAAGGTGGCCTGAGGTAGTGCTACCGGATTGGTCCTTGTAAGGACCTCAGTAGTGTGAGAGCTCGCAGGAAGGGCCTGCTTTGGCCTATAAGCTCGCGGGGTTCCGCATCACAAGGGCCATCACAAGTACATGAGGGAGGGAGAAGAGGGACCGGGAATAGCACCAGCTATCGCTTGGCCACCCCAACTAGGGGGCCAGCAGGTTCATAGAGGGGCCGTATAAGGTCACGGTCTTGAGAGCCTATAGCATTACCAGGAAGGATAGTGCTACTGCTATGCCACGCCAATGTAGGCGCCAGGGAAAGCTCCTGGATTCAGCGATATCCCGAAAACATGGTTGCCAGAGAAGGTTCATTTTCCTACCACCTAGGAAGCGAATCCACCACAGAGTGACTACCGTGGTATCGCAAGGATACCTCGGGGTAAGAGAACCAAACAAAGTATTGTCCCCAGCCGAGAAGTCGGAAGGCAATTTGAGGTGGTACAATCCCTAAATTCCTGGATATTGCAGGAAGTAGACTCTAGATTGTTTCCCTCTGTTCATCACATAAATGGACGGGCAGTGTATGTCAATGGTTCCTCAAGAATTGAGGTGGAACAGCAGTACTACTGGGGCGTCACCAATGCATGTGGAGGTGACCCCGCGTTAGAGCTGTAGGTCTGCAAGCAGACGTAGTGGGAAGACCCCAAGAAAATGGGCGGAGGGCACCCTCTGCCAGAGTACATGATTGAGGGGCAGAAAAGGCAGCTACAAGTCATTCAGGAAGGATCCCCTCTGCCTAACATGTGGTCTCCTGCCTGATTATGATGCAGAGGAGAGGAGGGCACTAATAAGGGAAGGCCCCAATAGCGTATCCCGCCGCTGTTCCCTTTCTGTGGGGATGCGACGTTGGCACTGTCCCTTAGGTTCCCCTAGCTGGAGGTTCGAGTAGGGCATGCTAGGCCCCTGCTTCACGAGCAAAGGGCGTAAGAGAACTGGCCACTGCATTTGTGAGGTGGGCCTAGGATGAAGGCTCCGAGGGTAGGTGTCCTGGCAACCACTGAGATCACCCACACGGTATGGCAACGTGGAGCCCTTGTTTCTGTGAGGGAGGGGAAGTGTGGGGTGGCGGGGCTGTGCCGTTCGTCTTGGCCCTCCCTCGAAGGCTAAGATCCACCATGGCTAAGTGGACTTCTCCTCCTTGATGAGTAGGACATAGGTCTCTTCGAGTTGGGGTGTCGGGGTCACAAAGGGCCGGTTACTTGTCATGCCGATGGTATGTGAACGAAGGTACCCCCCCCCAACCCAGACTCGAGAAGGCCTACCTGATGGAGGCATCAGGGTCACAGGCATGGTCCTGTGTCCAAATGAGTGTCGCATATGCATGTCTTGGAGCCTCTGCAGCAAAGCTGGGGCTACTATGAGATGCACCTCGTTCCTGGCATGAGTATTGGTGCAAAAGACGTGGGGTTGAAAGGGTGGCCAGAGAAGGGGCAGGTTCCTTATGAGTGCCTGAAGTAGCCACTGCTGAGGGAATGTAGGGTTGGACCACGGTTCCCGGATACCTTTGGTGCAGGCAGGGGGCATCCTTGTGTTAGCGAGGCCATGCCGTCCAAGATCAGAGGGATGAAAAACAGGGTCAGGGTTGGACACCTCTGGACGCAGTAGCACATAGAAAGGTGAGGGTTCCCACAGAACCCCATTCCCCTGCGAGAGGGAGAAGGGTGTGTCAACCATCTACTGCAATGATGCCGTGAAGCCTTTACTCCCTGAGGTTCGAAAGTGGGGTGGCAGCAAATTAAGTGGGCCGTTCTCTGCGGGAGAGAGGTGAAGAGGTCTCAGCCTTTGCAGCAGATGATGGCAATGGAAGGCAATTCCCTGTAGTCCCACTATAGGAGAAATTGGTGGGAATTTGGAGGAGATGGGGGCTTGCCCCAGAAGATTAAGTAGGAGGGGTGGGCCCATGGGGGAGCAGGCCAAAGTATTTGGCCTCTCCCCGGGGAGCTCGAGTGGTGCCCACCACTGATAGTTTTTCTGGGGGGAAACAAAGCATCCCCTTCAAAGGGCATGTTGAGGACCGCCTGCTGCGCATTAGGGGGCGCTCTAGCCTCCCTAAGCCATGCCACCCAGCGGATGGTTACTGCCAAGGCCATGGTGCGAGCGGCTGTGTCTACTGCGTCGCGTGCCAGGAGGAGGAGATCTTGAGATATTATGTTGCTTTCCTCGAGAAAGGCATCGTACTCCTCTCTGGCCTCAGGTGGGAGCAAGCATCAAAATTTTGTGAGCGACTTCCACACATCCAGCAAGCATCTGCTGGTTATAGCTTGGTTGTTTGCCACTTGCAGTTGGAAGGCCGATGAGAAGTAGAGCTTACCGCCCAAAAGGTCCAGTTCCCTGGCTTTCCTGGAGGATGGAAGGGGGGAACACCACGTTCCTCGGGGGGGGGGGGGGCGACCAGACCAGCAAGAGAGGGAAAAATATGATTCGGCAACCCAATATTTAATGCCACCGTGTCCAAAACTGGGGCAATAGAACTTGGGCTGTGCAACCGGGAACATGCAAGGGCCCAGACACTTGGGTGGGGTGGGACTGTTAAGGGTTCCATTGAGGCAAAGGCTGGCCTGAAGAGGGTATCGGGAGGGAGACTCAAAGGCTGCACCTCCATGCCTAAGTGGGCCGTGGCCCGGCACAACAAATTGAAATGCACCAGCAGATTTCCTGTATAAGACCCTGGTGCCAGAGAGAGGACGGTACCGGGAGGTTGCCATGGTGAGGAGGGAGTTTCTCAAGGGGACCATTCCTGCGGCCTGAAGTGGAAGGGCGACAGGGCCGATGTGCGGCGCCAAGGCCATTTGGCGCCCCTGGAAGATCCTTCCTCCTGACTGGAAGTGGGGAAAGGAGACCAAGACTCCTGGGGCAGTACCAGCGACGGCAGGTTAGTGCCAGCACCCACTGGAGTGGAAGATGACAGACTATGTGGTGAGGGCGAATGCCCAGGGTGGATCCAGGACTTTGATACGAAGGCTGGTTTGCCCCTTCTGCTTGGGATTGGGGCAGGGGGGTGTAGGGAGTAAAAGGAGGGCTTGTGCAGCCTCCACCGCTTCTGGGGCGGACGGCATGAAGAGCAATTCCATGTGGCTCCCAGTGAAGGAGAACTGCCTGGGCAGGAGGACTCCTACTCCTGCTCCTGCAGCACTGGGCTATGGCGAGCCTGCAGTGCTGAGGGTAAATTGGTGCTGAGCTCATCCAGCACCAGCTACGTGAGGTTGGACTGCACCAACCCATCAGCACTGGATATGATGGGGAGCAGCGCCAGGCCGATCCCAGTACTGGTGGTACCGGGCTACCCGAGAGCGACCTCAAGCATTGCCGGGGTGCCAAAGTTGGCACCAAGGTTGTGCAGCCGTGGCAGTGGCTACCGGTGGTATGGTGCCATGTAGGCTCCGGTGCCGAGCTGGGTCTCTGTGCTGGTCGTAGACCCAAAGCCTTGGGTGAAGGATGTCGGCCTCCTCATAGGCTAGGGCATGGCACCGCTGTTCCCTCTCCTTGATGGTGCAAGGTTTGAAGGAGAGACATAGGGAACAGGCTGAGACCATGTGGTCTTTGCCCAGGAACCGGAGGCACTACCTATGGGGATCGTCCCAGGGGAAGGCCTTGCCACACTTGGTGCAGGGTTTGCACCCTGGCATGATTGCAGGATGTTCTGGCCCGATGGTGGGGAACTCTTGTGGTGAAGTTAAATCCCTGAGGACATGCTCCCAGCTGGGTAACAAGCTCATAAAAAGGAGAACAGGCTGGTTGTGATTTGCAAGGAGCGGATGTTCCAAATCCAACACGCAAGGCAGACGAAATTAAACTGAGGAGGGGGTCAGGAGGCGGCCGTATATATGGCCACGGGGTGGCACAAAGGGCGGAGGCCACCTGCCCTCTCCTGTCAGGCTAGGACAAAAGTTTTTCCAACCAATCCAGCACGGAGACACATATTACTGAATGCATCTGAACAGCGCTCAAAGAAGAACTGGTTTGGCCAATGAGGTTAGTTTAAGTAGAAATATTAGGTTAGCATGCATATTTTACCTTTTATTTTCTTGTGGTCTTTCCTGACTCATTTGTATTGTGATTCTGCCATGATTGGCCATATTCTCATTTAGAACTATAGTCTAATCAATAAACTCAGTTATTTTATCTAAAGCTATGTGAACTTTAGACAGTGTAAGTGAAGAGGGATGGGCATAATCTATTTCTTTGTCAAATGGATTTAGCTTAAGTGTATAACAATTGGGAGTGGGTCCCACTGTCTGTAGACAGTGGCTCCCACGGTGGTGTCTAGGGCTAGGGATGCTTGCTGGCGGACCAACCCTCAATTAGCCAGAGGCACACACCCTTGGGACCAGTTGCATGCCAGAAGCCAGAGTGAACTGACCTAGGAAACCGCAGTCACTTGGCAAAGCAAGGTAAATCAGGGTTCAGGAGTGGGAATTAGGTTACAGTGGCACACCAGACTGGATCCAGGGTGCAGCCTCTCACACCATGTCCCTGGAGAGACCTTATTACAGCGAAGGGGAGAGGGTTACTCAACTTGTGCAGTAACTGAGGTTTTTCAAGCTGCGTCCCCAAATGGGTACTCCACCAGAGATATAGCAATGACACCTTTTGCATCTGGAGTCAGAGATCTTCAATAGCAGTGCCTGTTAGACCACACGCGTGCACTTTCTCCACCTTGCACAATGTGTGGGCAGCATAAATAATGTTGTGTGGTCAGACACCCTTGGTTCCTTCTCCAAAATATGGTCTGCTATACTACGCTCTGAAGCATAGGTGAGGGAAGCAGGTAGTGGAGCACCCAAGGGGTGGCACGTCTCAAAGAATCTTAGTCACTACATGTGAGAGTAGCCCTCTCTTCTTCTTCAAGTTCTGTCCCCATGGGTATTCCAGTGTAGGTGACTACGAAGCATTGGCCCTAATGGGAAAGTTGGAGCTTCAGAGTAACCTGTAAAGCCCAAGGATAAAACTGCATCCCAGGCTAGTGGCTGCAGAGAAATCTTGCATAACAGCATAGGTGGGAGTGAACATATCTGAAGACATCCACTGGGTCACCTTACATATGTCACTAATTTGGAGCATTGTTCAGAAATGCAGTGGAGGTTGACAGTGCTCATGTGGAGTGGTGTTATTGAAGTGGGAGCTTGCTTGTTACAGCATTCATTTGTGAGGGGTATCCCATTGTGAGATCTATCTAGAAAGGCATTATTTCCAGATAGCATCATCCCTGGACCTCTCAGTTGTGAACAAACAGCCAAGGTGAGTTCCCCAATGGTTTTATTCTATCAAAGTAGAATGACAACAAATGACTTACATCTATTGTATGGAGAGCTGTCTCAATGATTACTGTGTGGTTTAGGAAAAAAAGTGGGCAGGTATATAGGTTAGTTCAAATGGAAAGATTTTATGACTGTAGGTAGGAATTTAGGGTATGGACTAAGTGTAACTTAATCCCTATGAAAAATGGAGGGTGGGCCATGAGGGCTAATATTTCTCCACCCCCTCAAGCTGAGGTGATGGCAACAAGAAATGCAATTTTCATGGCTAGGTATAACTGTAAACACACTGCCACTGATTCAAAAGGGGGTCTTATCAAGGATCATAGGCTCACGTGTAGGTCCCAGGTAGGGATGGGATCTTGTACCTGTGGGTAGAGATTCTGAATGCCCTTCAGGTGTGTGAATACTGCGCATCTGTTGATAGGTGGAGATAGTCAGGAAGTGAACCCTGATTGAGTTGTTACACAGTCCACTCTGAGTTGGAGAAAGTAGTCTAGACCGAGTGATATCAGAGCACAGGATGGCTCTATGTGCATCAGTGTTGGAATCTATTCCGTTTATAAGTATACATGCTTCTAGTTGTATCACAGCTGCTGTGTAGCAAGATATGTTTTACTTCAGGAGTCAAACTCAAATCACTATGAGGGCCACATTAGGACTAGTAGAGGGCTGCATGAGGGATAGTACAGTAACCCAAGGGCCGCACCACTGAAACCTTTCCATATAATATTGTTAATATCAGTAACAATCGTGTCATTGTGGGCTGCAGGAATGAGCTTTAGGGGCTGCAAGGGGCCCCCGGGCTGTGTGTTTGAGACCCCTGTTTTACTTGGTCTGCGGCATCTATTTCTGAATCTGTGAACCAAGAAGCAGCTATATTTTTAAGTGGAATGTCTTTGGATTAGGTTGACAAACACACTCAATGCCCTAACAGAGGAGACAGCATACCAGCAGAAATCTGATGGGTTGGTGTAGTAACACCCAGAACCGGTAGGTGTACTATACTTGCCAGAGCCAAACTGGAGCTACTGATATAATGTAAGGTGGGTCCTCTTGAAGTTTGCATGGAACTCAGAACAAGAGGGAAAAGGGGAGGAGAATGAGTACAGTAGCGTTCCCCTCCAAGTCACAAAAAAGACCTTTCCCATTTATGCTTGTCCCAGTTCTGCTCCAGAGCAAAACTGGGGACAGTAGGTGTTCCATTAAGTGGCAAAAAGGCCCATAGTCAGATAGCCCCACCAGCAGAAAATGGGCTCTAATGCTCCCATATGCAGCTTCCTTTCATGTTTTTGTGAAAAATTCCTGCTCAGTGTGTCCACCCTCAAGTTCTACGAATGGGGATGGTATGCTGCCAAAGGGGAGATGATGGGAATACAAAAGATCCATAGCCAGACTATCTCTACACCAAAGAACATGGCCTCACTCCTCCCTTGCCTGTTGATATAGCATGTATAGGCATGGCTGTCCATCATCACTCTTCCTGTCTAAGGCAGTAGTTCCCAACATTTTCTCTGCCATGGCACACCTTGATTGCCGTAATTATTTTGAGACACGCAACCATATAGTCTCCAAATGAACTCACAAATATTCATGAGCCAGTCAAGGACTCTGAGTAGTTTTTAAAAAAAGTTCTGTGGCACACCCATGTGCCATGGTACACTGGTTGGGAAACACTGGTCTAAGGAGTGATAGAAAATGGCAGCAGACATTATGAATCACTCTTAGCTCTAGCAGACTGCTTTATAAGGTGGATTTGGTGGGCGTCCTCTGTCCTGTATTTTGTGTTCCATCAGATGCACTCCTAAGCCAAAAGAGGAAAACATCCACAGTTAGAGCCCTGGTAGGCAAAGGTCACAGGTCAGAGGCCCTGACACAGGTTGCTGGGGTGTAGCTACCAAAGCAGGGTGCCTCTGACCTGTCTAGACATACACAGTGGTTTGTGATTATTGTGGTTCTCTGGGAGATAAATGCTGTGGAGACAGCCTTGGTGACATTGCTTATGTAGCCTCACATTTGCCTGCTGCCATATGTCCTAGGAGGCTGGGGGCATGTTTGTGCTGAGATCCAGGAGCACACGTGTGTCTGAGATCAGGTATATTATAGTTGTGAATCTATGCAGGGGAAGAACAGTCATGGTGCTGTTGAAAAGCCAAAAGCTAGAACTTTGTACTGAAAGCAATTGATGCCTGCAGTGAAATGTAGGCAGTTGTTGAGATCAGGGCCAGAGAGGCATTTGGAGTTGCTGGCAAAACAGCACCCCCACCCCCACCCCCCAGCTCAGCAAAGCTGCTGCAGCCAGACCCAGGCTCTGTACATATTGTCAGAAGAGGAGCTGCTGTGAGGCAAGGGCAGTGCAAGATGGACATAAAACCTACCATGAGGATCCTGGATAACATACAGGCTGATACTCAGTGGATGTTTTCATATCTGTGCAGGATTCTAGAAATGAGGGGGCTTGGCTCTAGCCCCTAAAACCATCTGCTTCCCCCACTCCTGCACTGGCAGGGCTTGGGGGAGCACTCACCCTGCCAGTACTGGGGGTGCAGGCCCTGGGGCCAGAGGCCAGGCTCTGCATTCCTGCCCCACCCTTGGGCCAGCTCATCCACCCCAGGGGTTGGGCAGGCCAGTGCCTTTTTATTTTGCCTAGCAGCAGGATTCACTGGCACACAGTGCAGCCTCCACTCTGGCACAGTCTCCCAGGGCCCTTGGCTCTAGGGGAGCTCACACCAGAGGCTGTGTCGCTTGCCAGCTGGCTCCCCCATGGGCATATTGGCCAGCACAGGAGCACTCTCTGGCACCCAAGTCCCCATCCCCAGCAACAGTCTGCCCACATTGCCATGCTGGGGGAGTGGAGACACCCTGGTGTAGGACAGCCCTGGGTCCCCAACACCAGTTAATCTGGCTCTGTGTAATACACGTAATAAAACATCTGCTCAGCTACAAGCCAGTGGCAGTACGTTAGTGAGGCTAAGACTCATTGGAATAGTGACAAATTCCAAAGAACTGGCACAGAATCATAACATGAGAGTCATTTGTCTTTCACATCAAAGTTGGTCCATTTTCCTTTTCTAAGGCCATCTCTACAGAACAGCGCATAGTTGTACTGATACAACTGCACTGTAAGATCTCGTGTAGGTGTTATCGAACAATGGGAGAAAGCCCTCCTGTTAACAAAATTAAACCGCCCCCAATGAGCGATGGTAGCTATACATCGGCAGGGAACGCTCTCTCACCAACACAGCACTGTCCACGCCAACACTCCCATCAGTGTAACCTATGTTGTGCAGAAGTGTGTGGCTCTTATCTCTTGAGTTGCCAAACCTCTGATCTATAACCCAAGGATAAAACCTGTAACAGGGACCACACTATTCACCACACTCCTGGCCTGAAACAGGTGGCACAGCAATCAGAATGAATGATGCTAAAGGAGCCCTCATTGCAGCCACAAACAGAATTGCATTGATCTGTGCTAATGGGCAGAGCAGTCAGCAAACAGCAAAGAACATAACTAAGTTCTTATGTGCACAGAACTGCTCCTGGAATTCCATGGCAAGATTAGTTAAAATGCCTTTTTATTAATATACAAATATAGCAACTTTTAAACCAACAAGGACAGAAATTATTGAAATGCAGCATGATATAAATACAAAGTAGGCAATAAGACAACATTGGTGGAGAACACCAAGCTCACCTTTCCTTGTGCATTTAGGAACAGCCATTTAGATCTCCCAGAACTGGCTTGTCTATGGAGACACTAAAGCCTCTTTTAATAAGATGTTCTAATTCTAAATGCAATTAGGAGCAGTGAGATTGCAGCTCTTCACAACATCAACACTGAGATTTTCTACATCCCACAAGTTCAAAGCAGTTAAAAGCATCATTTGTAGTCTTAGAAACAATCATTTATATCCATCTGCTGGGACACACTTTTTGGAAGGGAAAAAGGAGGGGTGTTATCATGGCTCAGGAATCACGTTAACATAGCTGATTGTAGTTCTCTCCTGTGTCAGTTGCATCCATTACACAACATTCATAAGCGTAAGGCACTATAGTATAGCGTGACTGTAAATGTTTTCCCACATTCAAACCTCCTATTCTTGTTCTGCAGTAGAAATGTTGCCACATTTTTTAAAAAACTAACTAAAAAAAACTCCCAGCCCTATAAACTTGGCTCTTTGGAACAAAAAAGCATAGATGGACAAATCTAAGGTGCCACAGAGAATGAAAAAAAGTCACCAAAGAACAGATGCCTAACTCTACCTACAGCTTCAAGGGTGCTGCTCAGGAAAGAACACGTATGTCATGAAGACAAGCAGCGGAGCACAGAAATGCTTGCTCTCCATATTTCAGTTCCTCAGAAAACCAGTGCATCAGGAACAGTGTGGATTCCTTAATCTAAGTGGCTGTAACAGAACATGAGGTAAAGATGGGAAAAAAGGAAGCAGCCTGATTACAAAGGTCTGCGAAGTAAACGATGATCCGGGCCACAACTTAACCAAAGAGAACCCTGTCAAAAGATTTTCAAAACATTTCACTCAGACCATTATTTGGCGCAATCCATTAGCAGATCTGACAGCAAACATGATGCTCTGGAGGGAGAGGTGCCAGCCAACCACCAATGCAACTTAGAAAAAACTGTGCACTCGGGAGCTTTTCTTTAGGGATCTGGCTTCATCATTCAGGAGAAGTTTGCCTCCCTCATGCAGAGCTCACACCATTACTCTCTCTGGTGATCATGGGACTGGATTTCTATTCAGCTGTGTCTGAAGCCATAGCAGCAGGCAAAAGAACAATTCTCTGGGAGAGACGAATCTGCACTGACACATGGCCCTAATGGAGTAGAATCACTTTCAGTAAAAGCTGTAAATGCACCCAATACCAGTGAAGATGACTCAGACTTAGGCCTTCTCAAGCTGATTCAGTTGGCTGCCAATACAGTTAAACCATTTTGTAGCATAGACAGGATGTTTACCATGCTGTTGCCTATCTTAGGAACATGGAACTGCCCCTTCTATGCTACAGGACTGGACTGTGCCCTAAGAGTATGTAGGGCAGTCACTGGATAACTACTATATTTGTAACAGACACTTGCCAAGATCAGTTGTGTGCTGCCATCAGGTCAGGAAGTTGTTCATATACAATCACACATGCCTCTCTCTCCATTAGTTTCATGACTCCCTTGGGGCACATACCTTCTTACGTGAAATCATCAATAACTTTTATATATGCAATATATAAATACTGCATGCTTCATACTGCCACTCCAATGCCAGCCTACATATTAGTAATGTAATAAAAGTGAAGCATTTAAACATGCAGGAATCAAGAAATCCAGAAGTTACCTTCACAAACAAAAAAAGTGAGACAAAAAAGCAATATGATAAAGTTAACATTCCTCTAAAAGCCTCAAAACATGAATGCCCTGACTTAGTGTTCAAATAATAAAGCCTCTAATAGTGCAACATTCAGATGGAAGACTTCATTTTGTTTTCTAAAAGCAGAAATGCAATGGTGCACTGCCATTAAACACATTCTGTGCCAGCAGATGCTTTTATCTTTAAACAATGACCTTAACAATGTTTTCATGGTGTTTTTCTGTCCCCATTAATTGCACAATTCTACTCTTGGGGTGGGGGGGATTGTTACCTGCTGGCATAGCCAGCTTCTCAAATACAGGCACTATATCTTACTGGATGTTTCTCTAATGATTTGATTCCCACAGTCCTTTAGTGCAAATTCCACATCTGCAGTAAAGGAAGAGGAATAAACGTGCTCTGGTAACATCCACTGCCTTCCATGGTTGCTCAACAGCTCTTGCTTGAACTTGTGCCTGCTCTGTAAGTGAAGTATATGGATATCTAAGAACAAACCAGGTGATCAGCACTGCCTGTGCGCAAACATTGCATGGAAATCATTAAAACTTTTACAGACTTGTCAAGTATTCCTCCCTCAAGTGCAACAAGGATTGCGCTCACTGAGGACTATGAACATGCCAAATATTGAATGTTCAACTATTTGAACAAGTTGTTTTCTTTAAGTATAAAAAATAAAAATCTTTTAAATACATTTCCGTAACCCACACAAAGATGAACTAATTTGTCTTAAATGAAATTAGATTCCTCCCCTTACAAACCAAGAGAGTGAGACAGACATGCATGTGTGTGATGACTGATGAGAGGTGGTTTGGAACTGAGCTCCTTTCCAAACTTAGCCAAAATGTTTTCCTCCACACACACTACGATAAAAATTAGAAATATCATCTGGGATGACAGAAATCTTAAAGTTTATCACTATTTTGCTGTTCCCATCAGGATCTTTTTGTTTTGTTTTGTTTAATAACCAAAACACCTGCATTTGAAAAGAACTTACTTTTTTCACCCCTAGATATTGGTTAGTTTTTGCAGGGTTTCTGAACCTTTTTTAAAAACAACAAACATGCATTTGGCAAAGGACAGAAGGCTTAGTCCAATAGTGGGCTTACAGATGTTGATGTTACCTCTCTAGAATTAGACACCACTTCCATGAATGTCCCTTTTAAAGAGACCACTACATCAAGCTCTGCATTACACAAGCACTTCCATCACATCATCTGTTTTGGTTCGACCTCCTTAAAAAGGAGAGATGATGGAGACAGAAGTTTATCATGGAGGGTGAACATCTGCCTTCATCATTATTATTCAGTGGATATCTAGCATGATAAATCTGCATAGAGTCTTACAAAACAAACATGCTCCCTTGACAGAGAGCTTATCAACTATAAAGACAAACTCTGGAAATCAACAGGTTAGAGAGAGAGAGGAATGGACAATAGTGACATACGAGTGAATCTGAGAACAGAATAGGGGAAATCATGAACACATGGTGAATGGAAAGCCAGCTGAGATCAGTGGGGTGAAAGTAGGGATCAAAATGCATGGGGATGATTTGTGCCACTGGCAAAGGGAAGTCACTGCAGACATGGAAAGCGAGAGGAGACAAAGGGAGAATGAAGCAAAGGGAATGGGCAGAGTTCATGGGGTGGGGTGGGGTGCAGGCAGGGGCAGAGTGATGTAGCATCTTAAAGCTAAGGAGTTTCAACCTGATGCAGAAAGACCAATAAAAAAGATTTGCGGTGCATTTGATTGGAGTGTAGGAAAGGAAGCACACTAGACAGATTGAGGAGGAGTAGGAGCTTCCACAGTAATCACATAGAACAAAGCATAAACCAGATTTTTGTCAAGGCAGGGAGAGGGAGGACGCATTATGAAGGGAGAATCTACAGGACTTCCTGAGAGCTTGGATGAGAGGACAGCAGGAAATGAAGGAGTCACAGTTAGCTAAGGCTGTGAGCTAGGGTGGCTGTAAGGAGAGAGTGATGTGAGAAGGGAGATGGAAAAAGGAGAGGTGAAGGGCAGACTTAGCCATGTTAAGTTTGAAGAGGTGGCTGGATCTCCTGGAGGAGGAAATGGGCAGAGCTAGATGAGAGTCGTCAGCACAGAAGTGACCCAAGACCATGGCAGCCAATGAGGTCAGCCAAGAGAAAAGTGATAGAAAAGAGAGGGGAGAGATGCTAGAGCTTCTGGGATGAAGAAGGTCCTAAAAGTAATACTTAAAAGAACATCCACCTCTGCAGACCACCAAAGGACAGTTAAAAGAAATCCAGGGAGGCAGTGCTTCAGAAGTGCAATCCATAGGGTCAGGGCCAGCTCAAGGTTTTTTGCTGCCTTAAGCCAGCAGGGATTTTGGCACCTCCCCCCCACCTCGGAAGCTGCGCTGTGGGTGGGTGGGTGGGGGGTCCAGCTGCAGGGGGGGAGTGGAGCAGATCCAGCCCAGCCCTTGGCACCCCAGGTGACAACCTAAGTCATATCTATGGAAGAACCAGCCTTGCACAGGGTAAGTTTTATTGTGTGTGGGGGGGGGCAGAATAGGGTGATAATGACCAGGAAGAAGGGACACATTTTTCCAGAACTCTTCCTTCTCTGCAGGCAGATTCAATGGAGTGGGAAGGATGGAAGCCCATGAGAGAGGTCAGAGAGCAGTAGGAGAGAAGCTGAAATCCAGGCAGACCACTGGAGAAGCTTACAAGTGAAGAGGAAGTGACAGTAATCAGAGAAGGAAATTGGTTCTTAGGGACAGGAAACAATGCAACTGAAAGGAAGAGAGAAAGGAACCGGAGGAGAGAAAGGAATGGTGCATGGAAGGAGGAAGGGATAGGAGAGAAGGTTTCACTCACTGCTAGTCAAGGCTGACTGAAACATGGAACTGTCCATGTATCTTACTTCTACAGAAAGGTTATTCAATAGTATCACTATCTTTTTGCAGCACCTTCTGGGGACCCCCATGGCCTTCACAATTATTAAGCTTTAGAACAGTGCTACCCACACAAGCTCATTGACTCAGCTGCACTAAAAGTATTAGTTGATGCTGTTTTGGGAGATTCCCAAAAGCCAGGCTTATGTCACTGTTTGTGTTACAGGCCACAAAATATGTACCATGGCTTGCTTTTGCTCCCACAGGTGGCTGTTGACAAAACAAAAGCAGCAGTCGTCTCCTATGTATTTGGAGAACTTACATTTGGAAGTTCTGCTAACCTGCAAACCCGGACAGGACCGGCACAGCTCACAGATCAGGCCTTATTCCCACTGTCCACCACCTTATTTCCTTCCAAGTCTGCCCCAGTGTTGTGCTGTCACCAGTGTCAGTGGGACCAAATTCAACCCACAGCTAACCTTACAGGCCATGTGTCAGCCCGCTGAAACTGAACAGGCCACTTGAGAAAGCAGAGACCAGATGAGGGTGCCTGCCATGCATCAGTCTAAAAGGCAGCTCCTCCTTCCAAATCCAGAGAAGCCAAGAAAACACTTCTTTGCCACTTACACAGCTTCTGGGAATTTCTCTTAGCTGTGACCACCCTTCCAACTGAATCAGTCTGCTTGACAGTTACCAGCACCAATCCTCTGCCTGCCTGAAAGAAAAGGCATCAAACTGGCAGCAAGTGCCTCACCACAGCCTGGTACCAAAGGGATCCAGCCTAGAGCTGAGGAAGAACCTCATCTATTTGATGGGCGAGCTTGTAAGAAACCCAGCAAGGTGGAGTGGAAGTTCAACACAGCTGAGAGCTTGCAACACATCCAGTAGAGCTGAAATCTCCATAATCTGATGTGATTAGCATCTCATTTGAGAGCTGTGGAGCCAGAAGCAGCAGAAGTACTACTAGTGGCTCTTCCGATCTAACTTTCCCTGCGTCTGCTGCAATGCTACAGAAACATTACGCAGAAAGATATGGCACATAATGGACATCTCAGCCTCCACTGGGACATCAGCATACACCAAGACTTGCTTTACACTACAGAGTTAAGTCAACCTAATCATGTGTCTACACGAGAATGCTGCCAAAAATAAAGGGCCTGCTACACCTACATAAAGGTTGTCTGTGTTGATAATGTGTTACTTACACCAGTAGTTGGCTCTCTCACCCACGCTACACAAACAAGTTTATCTCCCTAGGTATGAACCTCTTTAGGATTGGAAACCATATAAAACAGTTCTTCTCCAGGGATTCCTTATTGCTGTGAGACTGTAATAGATACCGGCTTTTGGTATACTCCTGAACAACTGTGATCGTTAAAGATTACACACCATAACATGCCCCCTAAAAAAAGTGATAGGTACCCTAGTTGAACACCATCTCAGGCTGTGAAACTCTGTGTACTCAAAATTCTCCTTTATGGCATATGATATTTTTCACTTTCCCTCCTAAACTATTAAGTGGCAATGACTGTGTAGTGATTACTGCATTCCACTGGAGAATTACCCAAAAGACTTTATGACACACTTGAATCCCCAATGCCTTCTCTAGTTCACGCCCTTTCCAGTGCTCCATGCCCAACTTTTGTATGACACTTCACAATTTGGGAAGCCTCCTCTGTCAACCAGTTCTGTAGAACTGGAGTCTTAGTCTCATGCCTCACCTCCTGCAACCCCAGAAGGGATTAGGAAGCCAGCTCTCAGTGTGTAGGAGAGACTGCCTGGGGCACTACCCTTTCCACACTAGCAGGACAAACTTGACAGAAGCCACCAAAGGAGAAAAACTTCAGAAGACAGGAATCTCAGCCACATATACCAGCAGTGGTGTGCTCAAATGCAACTTCCATTATGCTCACCCAACAAC
Organism: Podocnemis expansa; assembly: GCA_007922195.1. Lineage (NCBI taxonomy): Eukaryota > Metazoa > Chordata > Testudines > Podocnemididae > Podocnemis > Podocnemis expansa. The sequence goes on from ML682104.1 coordinate 2,614,087, forward strand.
AAGAAAAGCAAGGTCCAAAGCAAAAGTAAAGCCCTGGCTCCTGGCACAAACACGAACAATTCAGCTACCTCAGTGAGCTCACATATAAATGTCAGATAGTGCCACATGGTAGGAGGAAAGACAGTGGCTTTGATGGGAAAAGCTGCTGAGAACAGAGTGGGGATCCCATGGCTGGCAGAAAAAGAGTAAATTACTGGAAATGTTTTAATGGATAATTTTAAAATAACGCAAGAGAATTCATTACTCTGATCTAGCTGAAAATGGAAGGAGGAAGAATTTAAGAGAAATCCACAGGATACAATTTAATGTTCATCATCCACTTTTTTCCCTGTTCTACCATAACTGTTTGCAATTAGTGCAGAGTTGTCAGTTTCAGAATGGGTGGATCTCATCTCTGCAGTCTGAAGTGTCCGTGCAACTCTGTGATGGCTGCAAAGAGAGGTTTTGCTGAGGCAAGGCAATTTGAAGATCCTTACTCACCTTCTCCTCTAAAGTCAGGACCCTGCAAAGGGAATCAACTACCTTCAACTGAGGCATGATTGTGATGGGGAAACTAGAAGTGCAACAGATTTGACGAAAAGGGTAGGAAAGAATCCTTGTCTGCCAGAGGGCATAGCAGCCCTACCAGAAGAATACTGTGAAGCTTTCAGAGCACCATAGGTTCAAGGAACCAAATGTGAGCCCTCAGCTCTACTCTCCAAGTGAGACCCCAGGGCTGCTGGCTGGCCTGAGCTGGCTGAAAATGCAATACTCCATCCTTCCTCTGCTCATTTGGAACATAAACTCCCCTCTAAGTCTTGATGCTTGGTGTGTGAGCCAGCCAACTGAGCTCACTCAAATGCACAAAGCAAAACCAAGGAGGAAGGAGGAGAATCCAGAAAAGTGGACTGTACACTGTGCAACCTGAACAAAAGTAGCCTTGCAATAATGCCATAAGCAGTAAAGAGTCTAGTGTCTCTGTCCTCACTGGAGATAAACATTTTCACTAAGAATAAAAACATGTAATGTTGTCCCTTTTTAGGAGTGAAGTCCACATGTTGATCTTCACTTACTTGAAGAACACCATTCCCTTTCAGTGATCCAACACGAAACAGGAAGCTTACCAGCACCATTTTGTCACTTTCATGGCCTTATGATTAAGCCTCTTAGATGCACTCCTTGGGAGGGGAACAAAAAAGGCGGCAGTGACAGTTTTGAATCCACCATACCTTCCCTGCTCACGGTTGGTCATGTTGTCATTATGCCCTGTGTAGTGCCAGTGAGGTAGCTGATCGTTTGATTGTTATGTGCATTCATGCACTGCCCCTCTAGATTGTGGAGGAACTGGCTGGCAAGGAGGAGCCCCCCCAGGCTGGCTCTGTGTGTACTTTATAGTAGGTCTAGCCACTCCACTGCAACCAGCAGGTGAAGCCACACCAAAGCGTTAGAAAACCAGAACTACAGGCCAGCATACACCTACCGTTCCAGGCTGTAGGCAGCGGGTCAGTGGGAGGAGTACAGTCTTTAGGATTTCACTTAACATGCCCCTCCCCAATAGCCACTGGGTTACAGCCTCGGGTTTCTGATGGTGCTTCCTCCCATATGGGCTTCTGGACATACACTAAATGCCATGCTGCTGCCAGCAGAGTGATAGGTGTGGGAGCATGGCATGGAAAGGCAGAAGTGGGCAAGAGAGATGGACAGTGGTGAAAGGGCTGGAAAGGTTTGAAAAATCAGTTCTAAAATGTACAAAATGTAACACATCCAAAAGGTTTAAAATTGCAGAAGGAAGAGGAATTGTATGAGTTGAAGAACGAGGGAGACAGTGGGAAGGAGAAGAGGTGGGGATGGAAGAGAATCCCATTAGAAAGAATGGATGGAGCCAGATGGTTCTACTTCCCGTGGTAGCCACTCAGTTCCACCTCATCCTTGCGACGTCGCTGGGTGAAGAGGGAGCTGAAGGGGTAGAGCTTGGCCTTGGCCTGGAAGCGTTGCCCAGCAATGTCAATCTCGTATTCGCCCCGGTTGATGAAGTCAGGTGTCACTACCTGTGCCTCCCCAGTCTCCTCATCTAAGTTCTGCACAAAGCCCAGGCAGACATGGCGTTCCAGAGTGTAGCTGTAAGCACTGCTGGTGGTCTTTCCCACATAGTGGCCATTGCGGTAAATAGGCTCTCCCCACCATGGCCAGAGGTCAAGGTCTGTGTCATGATCCTCCAGGATGAACATGGTGAAACGCTTGCACACGCCATCTTGCTTCTGCTGCATCAATGCATCCCGGCCAATGAAATCCATACCCTGTGGAGAGAAGGAAAAGCCATCTGATGAAGGGCATGTGACTTCCAGGGTTGGCTCTACCATAAGCCAGCAAGTCACTGGCTTGGGGCACTGGCACCATGCCAGCACCCCTACGCTTGGCATGTGGCTCCCCTGCTCTCTGCTGGCTTGCCCCACCCCCAGGGCAGGGAAAAGCTGGCCAAGGGTGGAGTGGTCCAGCCCCAGTGCTGGGCTTTGCTCCCTCACCCCTTCCCTGGGCCAAATGTTCTGCCCTAGAGGCAAAGAGGGAAGGGACGGCCCAGAGATGGGGTGGGAGAGCAGAGTCCAGCCCCTGGACCAGCCCACTCCACTCCCAGGGTGGGGAACAGCTGGCCCAGGGGACAGTGGGGAGAATGTAGCACGGTTTCTGGACTGGCTCACTCCGCCCCGGGCCAGCTGTTCCCTGTCTTGGGGGCGGGGCAAACTGGCCCAAAGTCGACACCAGGTTCTGCCAAAACCAGCACCAGCTCAGGGAGCCAGAGCCCCTTGAGTCAGCCCTGGTGACCTGTGCCATGCACAACTGCTGGATTTTAGGAACAGATGCTTGGTGACAGCAGACCAACCTAGGGCAAGGGTAGGCAACCCCCAGCACGTGCCAACAGTGAGTGGCACATGGGCTCATCTGGAGCAGTACAAAGCATGCTCTGCAATGCCACAGAAATTGTGGCTCCTGCTACTTAAAGCAACTCTGGCCAGCTTCTTTCAGGGGCAGCTGAGGTACAAAGGGTCCCCGCCATGCCCATGTTCCAAACATGGTGCGAAAAGAAGATGCCTGGAATGGCTTCTCTCCTTTGTGTGCAGCCACCGAGGAGCCACTCTGGGTAACTTTTTTCCTTAGTATGCCTGGGGACCCCCCCCAAGAGAAGCTGCTCCAGGCAGCTTTTTTTCATGGCATCCCTAGGGATCCCTGTCCACAGGCATGATGCCAAGAACAGCCACTCCAGGCAGCTTCTTTCCATGAGTGGCTCCTCTCAGCAGGATGCCAGGGAAGTGCTCCCCTCCCTGCCCCCCAACATCCAGCCATGGCTGCCATCAAATTTTCTGGCAGCTGCAGCTTTTATTTCCATGGAGGGAGCCACCAGCACTGGCTGACAGTTGAGGAAGAGGGGCCGGCACAGGGGTCAGCAAAGGTTGCTGGCCCCTGACCTAGGGCCATGTGACACAGAATCACTCCGCACTGGAACTGGTCCCCTTCCCATCTGCACAGAAACAAGAGCTGGCAAGTCACCCCTGTGTTCTGCCCTTCCTTATTTGCAGCAGCTGAACTGCAGTCAATAAAAAAAAATACAATTCCTGTTTTAGCAGTATTACTGGTTCCAGCAGTCTCCCCATTTTATTATGTATCGGTAATAATTCTAAAAGCAGAATGAGCTTTTGAAGGTACCCACTGTATTTTCTCGGCATTGCATTCAATATAAACAATTAGTGTAGTTCCCACAAAGATGGGATTTGGTTACAGGTGGAAGGGGAGAGGGAACAGAGTCTGGAACAGAAAGGCACACAAACTATTAATATGAAGTCCCCATGCTACAGGAAAATTGAGAACTGCTGTCTGACAGCTCTCGCCCCCAGAAGCATTTTGGAAAGAGGACCAATGGTGGCCAATCACCTTCTCTTTGAATCTCTTGCTTTGCCTTAGTTCAGCTGCAACCTTTCATATGTTGTGTGTGTGTGTGTGTGGTGTTTTCTTTTTTTTTCTTAACAGAGTAGGATTTTATTACATTTTGTTTCTCACCTGTGGTACAGCACCACGAGCACATTGCTGGAAATTATAAAAAAACAAACAAACAAAGAAATCATTCTCTGCTTCTTGGATTAACCTAGAGAAATCTTTTATACTTCTGTAGAAACATATGGCTTGTCTACTTTGTGATATTTATTTGGATTAAAGTAAGACATGAATTTAAAGCAGAAGAAACATTCATGGTGAACTTGCCATTTGGATGCTCTTATTCCAAAATAATGCCTTATCCCAAATTAGCTTAATTGTCTTCCAAAAGGAGAATCAGGAATAGCTTCTCCAGAATCACTCTAGCCTCTACCTGCAAACAGGGACTGCAGAGTGTTTCCCAAAGATCACAAGATATCTGTAAAGTGGAGATAAGAACCCTGGGCAAACTGGACACAGAGGTTCAGTGACTTGTCCAAGTCACATGCAGCAAGTGATAGAATGAGAAAGAGAAACAAAGCTCCCTGTTCCAGTCACTAGATCACACTGCAGGAGGTGGGTGGCCACATCTGCACCCCAAAGCAAACAAGCACAAAAATAACTACAGGGAAGTTACACTCTTTCCCTCTGCTCTGGCTGTGAGGTATTACTCCATTCTTTGTAGAGGTTAGCTGGTCTGAGTGGGGTACATGCTGCTGACAGATGTCAAAAGGGAGCCCAGAATGAAAAAAGAAAATCAAATCTTACAACTCTTGGTGTTGCTACTTTACCAAGAGGGGGCTCACTCTGCAAAATGGACAAAATCAGGCATTCTGCAACCTCTCAATGAACTGAGGCCTCAAGTTTTAACAGCCAGAGAGCAAACATAACAGGTAAGAATCATCACCCAGATTCTAAAAATAATCCTCTCACCCACACCCAAAACACTCCTCTGATCTCAAATTACTCCATCATGAAAGCCATTATTTATGGATGATCCTGCACAACTGGGGTTTGGTGTCTTGAGCTTCCCTAGGGGTTGAACTGACCTCAAATCCTTCTCCATGGGAAGCCTGGCACACAAAGCAGCCACATTAATGTAAACTATGCTAGAAATGGGGGGGGGGGGGGGAGGAAGGGGAATGGTAGGAGAAAGCTAAACAATTGGCTTAATCCTGCAAGGTGCTAAGTGCCCTTCATTCCCACTACCCACAGCTAAAAGGTTGAGATTACCACACTAAAGGCTGTGGGGGGTGCAGCATGTGTGAGATGCCTAGCCTCTTTTCAAGATGCAACAGAATCAGTCATTATTACAGGCAAAACATGTTCACAGACAAGTTCCCCATTCGCCCATGAAAATACTTGCACTGGGCATTTATGCTGGTCCAGAGCACTTTCAGGTATCCTGCCTGTTCTCATGCAAATACTGCGGAGAGAGAGTTGGGTCCAGCCTCATATACAGTACCTTGTCCAGTTTCACCCGAAACTCCCGCCCACATTCCAATGGGGTTGTGAAAGTGTCCAGATCCTGGCCCCAGAACGCAAAAAACTTTTCGATGCGTAAGCTGCGAAGTGCATAATAGCCAGCATTCCGGATCCCATACTTCTGTCCCACGCTCATCAATTCATTGTACACATGAAGAGCATACTGCAGGGAGGAATTAAATGCATCAGGATTACAGGCACCACAGGATCAGAAACAAGAGATTATGGCCTTGTGTACACTTGCCGCCATCTCTGACAGAAGCTGATGGGAGATACACAAGCTATGTAAAATAACTTGAGTATCTCCCTCCAACTCCCACTTACCTCCCCGTTTCCAGCATGCTGAGTTAAAGGGAAATGCTGTCCATTCAACTCAGTGCTACCCTTCTTCCAGAGCTGGCATTACTAAATTAAACTCCATCAAACTCCAGATTAACTGAGCAGGTCTTGGCTGACCACTCAGTTAACCCTGGACGGTCAAATGATTGCAGCAAATGTGGCACTGTCCATGTAGACTTAGCCTACAACACCATGAGGCAGATGGTAGCACCCCATCTCCAGAGCAATGCTTCACAGGGAAGTGAAAGCCTGCACAAGGTACATGCCTAACTACAGAATGATGCACCAAGCTGGGAACTCCTTCCTGTCCCTCGCAGAGATCAGGTCACACACTAAAGGCAGAGATTTGATTACCCTATTCGATGCAGCATTGCTACAAACAACAGACATAAAATTACATGGTCATTTTTAAAATCCAGCCACAGTATGGCACATTGATTCATACACTTGACTAAGTATCAACTCTAACAAGCAAACACATTCAACTGAACATATGCAGCAGTAACTTCACTTCTAGAATTAGGAGCACCTAGCAAAGGCACTTGTATATTTCAGATTACAAAACCCCTGTTCTCCAGGCCAAAGGGGTTAGTGTTATCTATATCCATTACAAGTAGAAAAAAGCCTATTCATCTTTGTACGAAGTGTTACCTTTATAGACTTAAAGACTCTATTAACTGATTTAGGCTTATAAACCACTCTACCTCTATAGGGATGTACAGCATGAATCCAGGTTCTCCTGTGTGGGTCATACTCATCACACGGATTCCATTAGCATACCCCACGCTCATTTCCTGGGAAAAGGTGGAGTTAAAATGAGAAGGGCAAATTTCAGACTGGAATATGGCAACCGAGATCTAGAGTGAAGACCACACACGTACAGTACAAACCCCACTGACTAAACCTTTTTTGCTCACCCAAAAGCATAGTTTGATCAAAATCTCCTTGTTTGAATTAGTTCTTATTTCCTGAGGTTTCAGGGCACTTGCTACTTGCCCTAAGATAGAACTCATCAGGAAAGTCAAAGGAGCTGCTGCCTGATGGGATGTACAACACACACACACACAGGAGGAGTTGCATTTCTAATTCTTTACTCACAAACAGTAGGAACAAGAGGCCCAAATTCATATCAGTCATCATTACTGGCAATGCTGGAGACATTTACCTCTTATTTTACAAAGAGTTTCCTCAGGGGACAAGAGAGTGGATCTGATATTGGTAAGGGTGAGGCATAATTCATATTGCCGTTATAAGGGGCCAAGTCCAGTGGAAAACCTGCCTTGTTCGTGGGTGCTCTCTATTCAGATGCAGAGAACAGACATTGGATTGTCTCTGCTGACACTATATGTGCGCTTTGGAGGCAGAATGGGGAAAGCTGACAAATGTTCCCTAAAAAAATAACACTTAAATATATAAACACACACCAAAACGATCCAGTAGAACAAACAAGGAGTCCTGTGGCACTTAAAGACTAACAGATTTATTTATTGCATGAGCTTTCGTGGGAGAAAATCCCACTTCGTCAGAACCAGACATTCCAAGTCATTCCTCAGGGCACTACATACAAGTATGCCTCAATGACTAGAGTACCTAACTCAGTTCCTACTTTAGTTATCTCAGTAACTCTAAGGTTATACACACTACTGGTGGAAAATTTGTCTCCATCAGATTGATTTTTCCACTTCGACTGAGCAGCAGCGAAGACGTACTAAATTAATCCAGGATCTGATCTAATAAAACTAACTCCAAAAAATGCATAGTGCTGCATCAATGGGAATGTGTTTCACACTGGCACAGTGTAGTTGAAATGGCGTGCTAAAGGGAAGCTACTAGTTGATGGAAGTCACAAAAGCTTTTCTGCATACCTTGCATAACTCCCACTGACTGCCAAAGAATTTTGCTGGCAGCATAGACCTGTCCTCAGCATCTGTATTTACAGATGAAATGACAAGTCACTCACCTTGCAAAATAGAGAAGGGAAATGTTCTGGCGTCATTGGGGCATAAGATAATTCTGACAGGACATCCACTGCACGAGGGCCAATCAGATTGAGAGCTAGATGGAGAAAGTTTTTTTTTTTTTTTTTTAAAGAAACTACTTATACTACTCCCCTGCCCGCACCCCACCCCCAAATGCTGAATAGGGCCTTTCCAGGGCTTGAGGGCCAAGTGGCCCAAATTCCATGGAACAGGCCAACTGCCCCAAAAGCAGCAACCCTCTGTCAGCTGCTCTCCACCCCCAGGGAAGGGTGGCTGGACAGGGGAGGTGGGACAGCAAGGCGCAGCCTCTGGCCTCGGCCGCCTCCCCCTGACCCTCCCCAGCACTGGGGCTGCAGTGTGGCTGCCTGGTCACCTCTGGCCCACATGGTGGGAGGGCAGGGGTGGTGCTGGCACCACAAATTGGGCAGCCTCAGCCAGCCCAAGACCCCTCTAATCATCCCTGGCACTGGGGCCAGCAGGGTGCCCTCATGCAGCCTGGCAGAGGCTATTTGCATCCCACACTTTTCCTCATGCCCCCCATCCTCTGCATCCCCCCTACACAGAGCAGGAGGAGTGGACACAGGCTGCACAGGATGGGGAGTAAATAAATGTGCCTTGGCCCCTGGGTGACAGATAACCTCAGCATGCCACTGGCAGTGGGGAACACCATCACAGGGCTGGGCAGGGGTGCTGGGAGGGCCAGCTGTGCTTCGGGGGATGCCAGGAGCCGGGAGGGCTAGCCACATGGAGCTGCGTGGGGAGGAGAGGCAACCACATGGAAGGAGGGTGCTGCTAGCAGCTGCATGGGCAGGGGAACTCTCCCATTGCTGGGCAGGAGTGCCAGGAGTTGGAAGGGCCAACTGGGCAAAGGGGGATGCTGGGAGCCAGAAGGGCTGGCTGCATGAGGTATGCCAGGCCCAGGAAGGGCCAGGGGGCCCAAGTCAGGACTGCTTCCAGACCAGGCGATGGGGTGGGAGGGTGAGAGGCTGCAGCCAGGCCAGGCAAGGGGAGGAAGGGTGAGGAACCACAGCAAGGTAGAGCAAGAGCAGGGGTGCACAGGGGTGCAGCTGAGTCAGGAACAACTGGGCTGGGGGAAGAGCCAAGGGGCCCAGGCTAGGGCTACAGTCAGACCTGCTGGGAAGTGGGGGGTGAGGAGCCAGAGCTGGCCAGCAGGGTGAGAGCAGGAGATGCAGCTGGGTTGCACAAGGGGGGAGGGAGGAGTGCGGGGGGGCCTCAGCAGGTGAAGTGAGAGCGGGTGGCAGGTGAGGAGTGGAGGAGAGCAGGTATAACCAGACTGGATGGGGAAGCCTAGAGCCATGCAATGCTGTGCAAGAGTGGGGGGCTGAAGATGAGTGGGGGGGGGGAGGGCAACAGCCAGGCTGGATGTGGGGATGCTGCAGCATGCCATGTCAGAGCAGAGGGGAATGGCTGCAGCTTGGCTGGTGGATTGGGGCAGGGAGAGGTCAGCCATGCCATGCAAAGGGAGGGCAAATGCCAGACTGGAAGGTGGAGGGGGCTGTATAGCTAGGGGAGGGGCAGAGGGGCACAGCTCTTCTAGGAGAGAGCTACACCTGTTACGGCTCTCAAAATACTCGTTTATTCAAAAACAAAAAAAATGGCTCTCTTGTCTTTTGGTTTGCTGACCTCGCTCTAGTTCAGCAAAACAAACGGACTCCTGCAGCACTTTTAAAGACTAAAATTTATTTATCGCATGAGCTTCTGTGGGAGAAAATTCCACTTCATCAGATGCTTTGAAGATGGCAAACTTATAGAATGGGGGAAAAATAGATGTAGGAAAGTGTAAGTCATATGATCAGGTCAAACTGTTAAAGCAAATCAATGCAGTAGTTTAGATACAAACACTGGGGAACAGCACATAGAGGAAGATGAGGTCAAATAACCTGTTGCAATGAGAAAAAAAATCCAAAGTCTGTATCTAGCCGTGAAACAACACTGTCAAATCTGCATATGAATTCCAATTGCATCTGACAAAGTAGGCTGGAGCCCACAAAAGTTTATGCCTGAAGAAATGTGTTAGTCTTTAAGGTGCCACAGGACTCTCATTGTTAAGGCTTATACAGATTCACAGAAATTAGAAATGGAAAAAAATCTTCCAAGAGTTAGCTAGATGCTCTCTTAGACACCTGTGTGGAAACAGAAGTAATACTCTAGCTTATGCATATTGGAAGAAACAGTCTGAACTACGCAAACACACTGCTGGGTTCTGTGTGACCATTCAGGAAAAAGACCCAAGTACAACAGTGGACACCTTTAAATTATTAGAGTGCGCGCGCACGCACACACAAAATTTTAGGGCACTTAGTCACCTCTGCCTCCCAGCATGTCTTACCGGTATATTTCCAAGTTACATCCTCCAAGAGCAAGTTGCTGTCATTAGGCATGTGCTTTTTGAGCCAGGCCCAGCAGTGGATTTGCTGATCAGTGGGAGAAATCATGAAGAAGCTATAGGAGAAAATTAAAGAAATTAAAAAAGGAAGCAGAAACTGGATGACCTCAAGGTGAACCCATTTCATTCCCTTGCAGGGTCATATTACCAAAACTCACTTCTCTGACCTATGGAGTCAGGCACTAAACTCCTGAGTAAACAAGAACAGAGGCAAATTGGTTTGCCAAGATAATGGACAAAGTCAGTGTCATGTTGGTAAATCCCAACTTTGGAGTTAAGACTGCTGGTGATTCATTTAGGGAATAGAGGAACAAGAACTGGACTGCAGACAACAATGCCAATTAACAAAATGACATGGGGCATCTAGAATGCCATGACCACAGTGCAAGGGTGCTTAACTATTCACAATTCTACTGCCATCAAAAATCTAGCTATTCAATAACCAGTAACTGTTTAACTCCCTGCATAATTTTCTATTTCACGAGAAATGAGCGAAACCCCTCTCTCAGGACATCTTGGTAGTTACTGGTATCAGTAGAACTCAATTTGATAGGATAAAATGAATGTTATTGATATTCATATCTCTGAAGCTCTACATCTTTATTTGGTTTAGTTTGTTGGGTTTTTTTTTTTTTTTTTTTTTTTTTTTTATACAAAGTGAACTTCAAAGTGCTTTACTGAGTTAGCCTAAAAAAGCTGAAAGATGAATAGGAGGGAAAACAAAGGTCTCAGATGCTTTCACCTGACATTTGAAAATAAAACTCAGTTTGTGAAGTAAAGGTATAAAGAGTGGCTGTTCCAGATATCACGAAAAAAACCAAGGAGTCATGTGGCACTTTAACAGATTTATTTTTCGCATGAGCTTTCGTGGGAGAAAATCCCACTTCGTAAGATGCTTCGAAGATATCAAGAAACTGCAAAGGAAAAAGTTCCTCACAATACAGAGAGGGAGACTGTACAGATAGATAGAAAGAAAGCTCATGAGCTGAGAGGGGAATGGAGTAAAGAGATGTAAGCTGTGTGAGGTAGACTGGAACAAATCCATGAGACAGTTGAGAAGGGAGTGAAGCTCTGGACTAGATCCAAAGCAAATGAGAAATCTGTGGAGCTCTCCGAGACCTGTGGTATACGATCGTGCTATGCTGTATGTATGGGGCAGGAAGATGCAGCAGAAGTCTGCACAGGCTACAGTCCAGAGCTGGTGACTGGGGCAGCAGTACTGCAACATATATGGAGTTAAAATAATCAAGGTGAGAGGAGGTAGGGGCTTCAAGCACTATTATGCAGGCACCAGGAGCTTTGCTGGATAGCAAAAAGACCCGGGGCACAGGCCCACAGGCTCCACCTGTGCTAAACCCTGCCCCTGTCATGGGCCTGCCCCCAATAAGCCACACCCACAACAGACGACCCCATCCCCCCATGACCCAACAACAGGCCCTACCCCTATCCTGGTCCCCACCTGAAACTGGAATTCACATGAAATATTTTGAAGTGGGGAAGTTCCACATGAAATGGAAATTTTGGAAACATGGAGATGTGATGTTTCTGAAAGGAAATATGCTCCCTGGGGCCATGTCAGCTGATGACTAAAATTGAAGCTGTCAGTTTCTAGCTAGCAGCTGTCTAGGCACCAATGCAGTCTGACCATGTAGATTACCATGGATTATCTTGGTCCAGAGTGTTTAGCTTCTGTACCACTCTCACCACACAGAGGCCCCATGCCATGTTGTGATACAACAACTCCTTCATACCCCTCTGCATTCAAACTGTAAAATGAGCAATCATTCACCTCCAGTGTTCCCTACAAATGAATTAAGGTGCTGGCAATATCCTCTTAAAAAGCTCACAGACCATGTGAGGAGGACATATAAAAATTCTTCTCCTCTGACAAGGCATATCATTCCCTATCTCCTACAGGTTTCTGTTGCTAAACATCAGTAGTCAGGGAAATCAGAAGATAGAGTGGAAGGGAGGTTCCCCAGATACTGGAGAAGTGGATGGCATCTGGGTGTCCAGATGAAAGATGACACCCTGCTGACCCACACTGAAGACACCTATCGCTGCAGTTCTCAAGCTTTTAAAATAGAGCCTATGCCTCTCCTGAACTTTGCTGTAATGCTTTGGCCTCCACTTTGAGTGGCAGCATGAGATTGTGGAGCAGAGGAGTGGAGGGATGGCAGCACAGCAGCTGCAATTTGCCATGCTGGGCTGCTTATGCCACAGGGCAGGAAATTTAAAAAGGCTCTGACCCTCTCCCAGCTTCCAGGTGTATGCAATCCAGGTAGGGGAAGTTGGGAAACTCATGAGGCAAGCAGGCAGGCTAGCTGGGGCTGCCAGTGCAGTGCTGTGAGCAGGGTCACAACAAACTGGCTGACCCAGCCAGACAGCCTGCCTACTGCCTCCCCTGCAAATAGCCAAAGAGGACAACAAAGTGAACTGAAAACAAGGAAGAGAAGCCTCCTGCAGTATTCCTCCTACCCTGCCCTTAACTCCTGCCAGACAACCAATCCCCCTTCTTGGGAAACAAATCAGAGAGGATTTAGCAACAAAAACTAAGTAAGCCTACTCTTACAGGAAAGAGCGAGACCAAACCAAAAATACAACATTACTGGGATCACACTATCCAGTGAAAGACAGACATTACAGGAATTCACAATAAAGTATGGCAACTGTAAAACAAGCAAGGCACTTTCAAAGTGTAACAAATTTATTTATTGCTAGAGCTTTCATGGGTGAAATCCCACTTTGTCAGACACTTGAAAATGGTTTCCAAATGGGATTTTGCTCATGTGATAAATAAATGTGTTATTCTTTAGAAGTACCACAGGACTCTTTTCTATTTTTACCGGATTAGACTAACATGGCTGCCCGCCCCCCCCCCCAAAAAAAAAAAAACTTTTTGGTAAAAGGATGGTTAAGTTTGTGGCATGCTGCCTGGTAGGTGTACTTATGCTGTGCACAATTCATAGGAGGGCAAAACTGAAGAGCAGAATAAATAGTGACATTACGAAGCACCATTATTGGTAGGTAAAGCCTCATGCATGATCTCCCAACAGAACTCAAAATCTCAGGAATTTTTTCCCCAAACCCAGTCTATTAATATTCGCTCAGTCTTCTGTAGCCACAATGTAGGGACACAGATAAAATGAACAGAATTTACCTTTAAAGCAACACTGTATCTGTTCTTTAATATCATAACTAAAATATTTAACTCAGCTTAATAGTCATTACAGCCAATATTTAACAAAGCTCCATATTGTAAATTTGGAACTCATTTTATATTCTTGATGAGATTTAAGATGTAACACTGTGTAATTTCATTTAAATATGTATGAAAAAGATGTGTGAATGAAGGGTGTGTGATGGGATCAGTTGCCAACTTAATGGATGAACAATTCAAACTAATCTCTGAAAAGCAAGAAGAAGAATCCACCCCAGAAAGAGAAAAACAAAATACAAGATCAAAGTCATGTCTGCAAATGACTGGTGATGAATAATTATCAGACAAGAGCTTTGAGGCAGCAAGACACAGTAAGCCTCAGCAAATACAAAACATGAAAATTGTGTCTCCTTCTCCAACTGTCATCTTAGAGCCCCAGATTCATGACCTAGAGAGACCCGGCTACCTCCTTGTGCCAAGCTTAGTTGCCCACTGGGCTGGCTCTAGCAACACGCAGAAGGACTGGTAATTATATCATGCCAGCTTCCAAAATTTCATGGGTATCAGTGTGTCTCTGTTTTTTGCTATTTTCACATTTACAAATAAATGTGGCATATTGCGTTCTACCCTGAATAAGATCCTGCTAGTCTTTTCTAACTATTCCATTTCCTCTGTTATACCAAAAGGGCGCCTACTAAAATGATGTGCAACAAGAACACCCAAAAGAAAAGACTAACAGGATCTTATTCAGGGAACAAGCCAATATGCCACATTTATTGTAAATAAGTAAGGATAGAAAAAGCAGTCACACACACACACACAGTTCTGCAACCTGGTATGTAATTACCAGTCCTTTCATGTGTTGCTTGAGCCAGCCTAGTGGGCAACTAGGCTGGGCACAAGGAAGGAGCCAGGCCTCTGTCGGTCATGAATCCGATGCTCCAAGATGACAGCTGCAGAATTAGACCCCAAAGTTTTCATGTTCTTATCCATCTTTTATACTTGCTGGCCCTCATGTAAGTCTATGGGATTTGCCGTGTCATGTTGCCGTCAGGGTTTGTTTCAGATCATCGGTCAGCAGTTACTTGCAGGCTTGATTGTATTTTGTTCTTTTCTTTCTGGGGTGGCTCCTTCTGTTTGCTTTAATCAGAGACGCCTGCATTGTTCAGTCAGATGGTAATTGTGCTCCATCAAGATAGGCTGGCAATTGAGACTGGTCCCTTCTCTCTCTCTCTCTCTCTCTCTCTCTCTCTCTCTCTCACACGTCCCTTCTCTCACCCACCCACCCCTTTCATTCACCTATTTAAACGAACATGCAAAGCATATGCCTAAACCAGGTTTCATCAAGTATACAAAATGGAGTACAATGTTTAAGCAGGAGCTCCAAACTGGCACTATGGAGTCTTGTTGGACATTAGTTATAATACCTATTTGTTAAGGTTACAGTATTATTTCACTTATGACACTAAAGGACACATACACAACATTAATTAACATGTACTTTAAAGGTAAATACAATTAATTATCTCTGTCCCTCCATATTATCCCTGTCTCTGCCCCACACTTCCAGTCACTTTCTGCTTAATGCAGAACAATCTCTCACACAAGAGAACAATTTCAAGCACAGGATAAATATGAGGCACAGCATATGGTGGTGTTCAGCAGAGTTCATTGTTGATGAGGTTACCCTCCCAGACCACCTGCTGCCCCAACCTCACAACTGAGGCAACAAGGCAAGGGCAGGAGACCCCACAGTTGTGCCAGGCCAGCCCCACCACCACATGAGATCCTGTGCTCAGACCAGGCAGCTGCATCACCTGTGCATGTGGTGAGGGTAGGGGACCCCAGGCCAGGCCAGCCCTGACACACGGGCATGGGTAGAGGGCAGGAGACCCTGGGGGGGGGGGGGGGGGGGGCAGCACCATGGCCGGAGCATGGGCTGAGGGCAGGAGACTCTGAGTTGGCACCTGAGCCTCACCCCCTGAGCTGTGGGGGTGCTCCCTGGCCAGGGCTGCATCACAGCAGCCTGGCCACCAACCTCATCCCCAGGGACCCAAGGCTGAGGGATGATCCCTGGCTCACCAGCCTTCTGGCCTGACCCTGGCCCGGACAGAGGCTGAGAAACATCCCTTGGCTCACTCGGGGCTCACGTCAGGGGCTCCATTCCCTGGCCAATCCCCCCTCCCCCAGGTCCATAGGCTATGGGGGGGGTCCCCCCTGCAGGCAATGGGGAGATACTCATGGACCCAGCTGGGACCTAGAGGCCATGGGGGGAATGCCCCAAGCCCAGGGGTACCCCTTGCCAATCCCAGCTGGGCCCCAGAGGTCTATGGACACCACCCCCCAGTCCCAGCACCCTGAGTCCCACCTGGGCCCCAGAGGCCTAGGGTCACCCCCACCAGTCCCACATGGGCCCCTGAGGTTTGGGGACACCCCTGCCCATCCCACCCGGGGCCTAGAAGCCTACTGGTACCCCCCACAGCCCCACCCAGGTCCGAAAGGCCTGGGAGAATCCCCCCCGCCCCAGTTGGGGCCCAGAGGCCAGGGACTCATTCCCTGCTTCCACCCAGGGGCTGAAGCCCATGCAGGGAAGCCCCCCTTGGCCCCAGTCAGCCCTTCCTCTCTCTCCCCCACCTGACCAGGGGCTCCAGCTCCCCCCACAACTCCTACCTGCTCCGTCCTCCGGAGAGAAGCCCATGCTGGAGCTGCTGCCTGTTTGAAACTCCCTCCCTCCCTCCTCTTCCCTGGCTGAGCCACAGACGCTGCTGCAGCATGTGGGCAGGGTATGGGCAGCTGCAGCTCAGAGGCTCAGTGAGCTCCCTCTCGCCCTGCGCTGCCGGGGACTGGCCGCCTCCCCCTGCCCCAGCACTGGGGGTCCAAGGAAAAGACTGGGGGCACAGCTGGGGAGATTCAGGGCACAGGCCCCGTGCCCAGTGCTAGCGATGCCCCTGGCAGGCACACCTGCCTAGGAGTCAACATGTGGATTTTGTCTATATTTTAAATAATTAGGAAAACATTATTAATAGCTTTTAAAGATTCCCTTTGAGACAGAAATTTAGAACTCTGTTTGGGTGGAGAAATCAGTCCTTTCCTGTAATTAATTCTATTAAAAGGAAAAGAAAATGAAGCAGCTGATTTATCTGCCATAAGAGGTACTAAGGAAACAGATTCTATGAACACAGAGGGGCTGACTGTGAAATAAGAATGCTGCGGGACAGACTCACCTGCGCTTATTTAATCGTGCAATGCTGCAGTCATTCTCATAACCCCCTGTTTCATTCAGCATGCCTGTGTGCACAATGTGCCCAACCGGCACATCCAGGTCATTCGAGAAGAGATATTGCAGAACCTCCAGTGCCTGATCTCCTGTTGACTGCAAGGATTGAGAGGGGGAGAGAAGATCAGGCCAGGAACAATGAACTCTTGCAGGGCATAGGTGCTATGCAGAACATCCTGTGTGATTCATCCCAACAAATGCCCCTCAATTCATTACACAGATGGCTAAGGCTTTCCACCGAACACCACAGCAGCCAAGAACTTTCTGAAAGCTATGTCTATTCATTCTAATTAATAAGCATCACAAACACTCTAAATCAGTGGTCCCCAGCCACTAGATCACAATCTACTTCTGAAGGATAAGTGCCATTGAAATCTATGAGTGTTGCACCATCTGCTGGCAAAAGGTTGGCGATCACTTCTCTAAATTAAATTACAAAAAAGTAGTACAAATAAATGCTAATACTACAATCAGAATGTTAGAAGCATGGAGTAAAAGCTGAAATTGGCCACACAGTTCTTCGTCTCGTATTTATCTCCAGTGGTCTGTACAGCATTTCTAAAAAGCAGTGAATAGCACACAAGAGACAGCATTTTCCAGTCTGTCCCTTTGTCATCCCTTCAGTACTTACACTTATTTCAAACTTGGTAAAAGATGACATGTCAATTACACACACTGCCTCCTTACAGCACTTGACCTCTGACCCAACAATGTCAAACCAATCTGGTTTGTAAAAGGTCTTGCTCTGATCCAAGGCCAGTAGATCTGTGGAAGGCAAAAGAACAATTCATGAGCTGACTGCAAGAATGCACATTAAATCTACACAGAGCAGAATATAATCTCACCTTTCCCTGGTGGGACGAAGTACTTGGGTCTCTCAAATCCATGCTTCTCCATCCATCTGGCTCCCTGGGCATCCAGGCGATCATAGAGAGGGGACGTACGCAGCTGCCTGCCAGTCTGGAAGTCCCACCGGGGAACCTTCAGATCATAGATCAGGGCTGTAATGTCAAAGATGCCAGTTACCAGCTAAGCTGTAGACTCCCCCATCCAGCTTCATAATTAAAGCTGCCCTTCCCTACGTGTATTCCTTTCTGATAGCTAAAATGGACACATTCTACAGTACTTCTAGAAAGCTGATAAGGTAGCAAAATCATAGATGATAAAAGATCCCCAATATTTAACTGTGGGGTTGCTGCTTATGGTAGCGTGCTTCCATTTTTAATGCTGTTCCTTTATATCAATCGCATCACTTCTCAAGTGCTGTCAGTCAAATGTCAGCTCTTCAAAGGACACTGATATGTTTGATGCAGGACAGAACTGTGTCACTTCTCAAGCACCACCAATCAAATGCCATCAGTTCAATGGACACTGGCATGTCTAATGCAGGGCAGAAGCTGAAAGGAGCAGCAGCAGGGAAATGGTTCATAAAATTGCTGAGCACAGGACTGATCTCATTTCTAAGTTCTGAACTGTTTACTGCTTACAGGACAGCACTATCCTTTTAGTTTGTGAAGCAGCTTTATCACATTTATCAGCAGATGGCTTGATTATATATGATGATGCATCATTAAGAGTAGGGCCACCAGCTGTGTAGCTCAAGAAGGCATATCTAGTCTTCTCTCACCAACCTGCCCTCAAATCCTATGCCATGGTAGATGGGTGCATGTGTCAGATTTTAAACACCAGAAGGAACCACTGCAATCATCTACTCTGATCTCCCACGTAACGAAGGTCATAGAAAGTTACCCAAGAATTTCTGTATCAATCCCATAACGCCTAACTGATCTACAGCACGTCTTCTAGAGCAGGGCTTGACAAATGCCATGCACCAGCTGCTGTGGCACCCAGGACTTGACTTTGGCACCTAGCTGCGCCACAATAATCAGAGCTGAACACTCCCTGGTGCCTAAAAAAGAGCAAGCAGCATCAACACTTTCAGTGTGGCTGCTTCCTTCCCACCCAGTGCTGCCAAACCCTCCCAGGGCCGCAGCATTTATCGGTGGCAGGGGGTCTTTTGCTCACTGCACCACTGCTAAGAGCAACTGCAGCCACAGTTTTTCTGCAACAGGGGTACCTCACCTTATATGACTCATTTTTTGGGCTGGCCCCTAGGAGCGTGGCACGTTTGTCAAGTTTCAAAGGGATAGCCGTGTTAGTCTAGTCCAGCCAAAAAAAAAAAAAAAAAAAAAAAGGAGTCTTGTAGCACTTAAAGACTAACAGATTTATTTTTCGCAGGAGAAAATCCTACTTCATCAGATGCTTCAAAGATGGGTGAACTTAGTGGGATTTTCTCCCACGAAAGCTCCTGCGAAAAATAAATCTGTTAGTCTTTAAGTGCCACAAGACTCCTTGGGTTTTTTTGGCTTTTTTTTTTTTGTTTTTTTTTTTTTTAAACACACGTTTGTGAAGGCCTGTTTTAGAAAGACATCAGGTGATGGAAAATCCACCAAGTCTCTATGTAATTTGTTCCAGTGACTAACTAGCCTCACTGTCCAAAGTTTCCATTTTCTTTCTAAGCTTGAATTTTGTCTTTTAATCACAGCATACAAGCCTTTTCAGTTAAGAGTGTCAAACATGTGGCTTGTGGGCCATCTCCTCCATTCAGCCTGTGACTGGTCTCAACAGGACCACACTTTCTCCTTAACAGAGAGAAAGTGGTATTGCGGAACTCAATTTTGCACATGCAGTATCCCACAATGCTGCAATATTGTTGTAGTATTTTGATTTATGATATGTATGGCCCACTTGAAGTACATTTCAGTCAAATCCATCCTGTGACACTACTTGAAAAAGTGGAAACACTCAGGTACTCCCTGAGATCTGTCAGTTAACTTGTGTCAGTTACACTTTAATCAGTGCAACAGGAACTACATTAAAAAAGCACCACTATACAAAAATCAAACCAGAATGTCATTTGGCACTAAATTAAATACTTTACAGAAATCTAAGCATTTTATATTTATATCAATCCAATCTACAATCTATTCAAAACAGGGTATCAAATTAATTTGAGAAGACAACCTACCTTCCACGGAACCATGCTAAATGCCACTAATTATGCTACCATCCTTTACGGATTACATAACCTATTGGCTTTTCCATGATTTTGCCTTGGAATGTTGTCAAGATACTCAGCCTACAGTTACACAAGGTTCTTTCACCTTTCTTTTAAACTATTTATAATTAGCTTTTTTCCACTCCTCTGAAACATACCCAGATCCCCAAGATTTGTTAAAGTCCTTATTAATAGTTCAGAAAACTGCTTAGCCATTTCTTTGATACTCTTGGGTGCAACTTAGCTACGCCTGCTGATTTAAGTATGCTAAATCTTAGCAGTCTGTTTAACAACTTCCTAGTTCCTAATGGAATAGAAAGTATTTGCTTACCATGGTAAGACACAAATACAGCATCTTGCTCCTTTCTAAATACACGGAAGAAATACTTAATTGAATATATAGCTATCATGCCTGCATGATGGCCGGCACTTTCGCCATTTTTATATGGTACCAGACCAGATTCCAGATTGGGGGGGGGGGGGATGTTTGGATTAGAAACCAAAATGGGACAAGATCAAGGACTGACTACTGATTTAATTTACCCAATATAGCTACAGCAACTCAGTGATGTTACTCAAGATGCACATTGATGTGAATGAGTGTCAAATTTGGAATCTGCAGTGACTCCATATGGGAGAGGAAGGTACTGTAAACATGGGGCAGGGGAGGAGTTTGACATATAAGTGACCCAAGAGTTTTACCCTACAGCTCTTTTGCTCTGACCTTAACACACACATTATAGATCAGGCGTGGCCAAACTGTGGCTCGCAAGCCACATGTGCCTCGCTGGCAGGGAGCTGCTTCAGGCTAGAGGAGTTAAAATCTCCAGCCTGTCCCCAGCAGCTCAGAGGAGGGTCAGGGAGGAGGGAGCAGCAGCCCTGGCAGCCATGGGGGGCAGTTCTTAGGACAGAGGAACATCAGGGAATGGAGGCAATGAGGGAAGTGGCTAAGGGGATTAGGGAGGAGACAAGCTGTAAAGGACTTAAAGACTAACAAATTATTATTTTCTGTTTCCTAGGTTTCAGAGTAGATTTTATTTTGCTTTGATTTATTTTGTGTACTTTATCTCTTTCTATTTTCTTTTGGTCTGGTTGGTTTGGGTGGGTTTGTTTTTATATTTACCTTAGACCACATACCATGGCAGTCTGTCCTGTCCACACCACTTTACAAACTTAGGGGCACTTCATGCACTCCCTTTACAAGTATGGTGGTCAGGAAAACAGCTTAAAAAGTCTTCTATTGTATCAGAGAGAGAAGGAACAAGCCAATGAAGAATCCTGCTCCTTCTTGCCAACTCTACATAAACCTGTAGATCGAGTTCTGGACAGTTCAACAAGGAGTTTTGTGGAACTTTTACAGACTAACCCATTTATTTATCATGTTTCTCCCACGAAAGCTCATGCAATAAATATGTTACTCTTTAAAAGTGCTGTAGGACTCCTTGTTTGTTTTGCTGAACTAGACTAACATGGCTACCTCTTTGGAGCTCTGGACAGTTGAAGCTCTTCAGAGACCCTGAGGCATTGGGACTAGGGATAAGCTGTCTTCCAGAGCATCCTCCCCCATCAGAATTATTTTATGCAGAATCCTATTCCACAAAAATCAAGCCTCTTTTGAAAGGCAAGTGCTGGGCCATGTACGGAGTAGGAAAGTGTTTCTCAGGGGAGCTGAGTTGTCAAGGGAGACAGGAGCAAATGTTCCTTCTAAGCTGATGATACAGCTGATAAAGTTATGGATGCACTTGGGGAGCCGATGAGCAGGGGCTGGCACTGGGTCAAAGAACTTGCTCAGCAGCTTCCAAAAGTTGCTGATTTGTATGATCAGCTTAGAAGGAACATTGCAGGGAAGGGCAGTATGTTGGGAGAAGTGAGCAATAGGCAGGGACAGCAGAGAAACACTGACATAGTAAGAGATGGCAGGGATGTGGCAACAAGGGGAGGGGAGGACGTGCAGCATGGTCAGGGAAGCTATGGCATCTTTTGAGTTTCTCACAGGCCCTAATGCAGCTCACTCCTTTGTTAAAATTATGTTTTACAAGTCCTAAACATGACATAGAACACTAAGAAATGAAAATACAAAAGAGAAAAAAACTATGTAGATTACTTTCAATTTTTAGCACAACTTCCTGCTGTGAAGCACTGTCTTCCACAATGAAATTTCTTAAATCAAAACATTGTGCCATAGAGGTCAGCACCTGTGAGAGCTTTTATATACTGCATTGACAAGTTACTGCCCAGATTTATTCTACATCCAGCAACAGCTAAGTTTTCACTGTATAGGCCTAGTTTTCATGGTAACCTTAAGTAATTATTAGAATCATAGGGTTGGAAGGGACCTCATAGGTCATCTAGTCCAACCCCCTGCCAGAGGCAGGACCACTCCCACTAAACCATCCCAGTCATGGTTTTGTCCAGCCAGGCCTTAAACACCTCCAAAGATGGAGACTCCACCACCTCCCTTGGCAGCTCATTCCAAGGCTTCACCACTCTCCTAGTAAAAAAAGTTTTCTAATATCTAGCCTCGACCTCCCTAACTGCAACTTGAGACCATTGCTCCTCGTTCTGTCCTCTGTTATTATCGAGAACAGTCAAGCTCCATGTTCCTTAGAGCATCCCTTTAAGTAGTTGAAGGTTGCTATCAAATCCCCCCTCAATCTTCTCTTCTGCAGACTAAATAAGCCTAATGCTTTCAGTCTTTCCTCATAGGGCTTGTGCTCCAGCCCTTTAATCATTTTGGTTGCCCTCCTCTGAACTCTCTCCAGTAGGTCCCTGTCCTTTTTGTAGTGGGGAGCCCAAAACTGAACACAGTATTCTAGATGTGGCCTCACCAGTGCAGAATAGAGGGGAATGATCACATCCCTTGATCTGCTGGTAATACTTCTTTTGATGCAGCCCAGTATGCCATTGGCCTTTTTGGCAGCAAAAGCACACTGCTGACTCATATCTAGCTTCCCATCCACCATGACCCCCAGGTCCTTTTCTACACTGCTGCTACTTAGCTGAATGTTTCCCAGCCTGTAGCATTGCATGGGGTTTTTTCGTCCCACGTGCAGGATTTTACACTTGTCCTTATTGAACCTCATAAGATTTCTATTGGCCCACTGTTCCAATTTATCTAGGTCTCCCTGAATCCTGTCCTTGCCCTCCAACGTGTCTACTGGTCCCCCCAGCTTGGTGTCATCTGCAAACTTACTGAGAATGCAGTCTATTCCATCATCCAGATCATTGATGAAAATGTTGAACAGAACCAGCCCCAGGACCAACCCCTGGGGCACACCACTCATGATTGGTCGCCAGCTAGATATGAAACCATTGATTCCTACACGCTGAAACCGTTGATCTAGCCAGTTTTCTGTCCACCTTATAGTCCACCTATCCAACCCATACTTCCTTAATTTGCCAATGAGAATGCTGTGGGAAACTGTATCAAAAGCCTTGCTAAAATCAAGGTATGTCACATCAACGGTTCTTCCTGCATCCAGAAAACCAGTCATCTGATCATAGAAGGAGATGAGATTGGTCAGGCATGATTTACCCTTGGTAAATCCATGCTGACTGTTCCTGATCACTTTATTTTCCTCTAAGTGTTTGAGGATGGATTCTTTGAGAACCTGCTCCATAATTTTCCCAGGGATTGAGGTGAGGCTGACTGGTCCATAATTCCCCAGATCCTCCTTTTTGCCTTTCTTGAAAATAGGCACTACATTTGCTTTTTTCCAATCCTCTTGCACCTCCCCTGTTCTCCATGAGTTTTGAAAGATAACAGCCAGCGGTGCTGCTCTCTCATCGGCCAATTCCCTTAGCACTCTTGGATGCAGTTCGTCCAGCCCCATGGACTTGTGCACATCCAGCTTCTTTAAGCAGTCCCTAACCTGACCTTCCGTCACCAAGGGCCTCTTTTCTTCTCTCCCATCTGCCACACCCATGGTAGTGGGCTGGGAGCTGACCCTGCCTGTGAAAACTGAAGCAAAAATGCATTGAGCACCTCAGCTTTTTCCTCATCCTCTGTCACAAGGATGCTTGCCCTATTCAGCAAGGGACCTACACCATCCCTGATCCTCTTCTTGTTACTAACATACTTGTAGAACCTCTTCTTGTTATCCTTTACGTCCCTCGCTAGCCGCAACTCCATTTGTCCTTTGGCCTTTCTGATTTTATCCCTGCAGTCCCTAGCAATATCCTTCTATGCCTCCTTGGTCATCTGACCAAGCTTCCACTTCCTGTAAGCTTCCTTTTTATGTTTAAGCTCAGAGCAGAGTTCTCTGCTAAGCCATTCTGGCTGCCTCACATGTTTGTTCTTTCTCCTAATTGGAATGGCAACTTCCTGTGCCCTTAGCAGGGTTTCTTTAAAATATAACCAACTCTCTTGGACTCCTTTCCCCTTCAGATTAGCATCCCAAGGGATCCTGCCCATCAGCTCCCTGAGGGAGCCAAAATCTGCTTTTTAATCAATATTTCCCCATTTTTAAAATAAAATTAACGTGCACAATAAATCTGAAGCTTAGTGATTTTGGAACAGGTAAAAGTATGTGGTTATATGCCTCAGTGCGGCTCTTGAAGTTTTAATAATCGACTCATGCAGCTCTTGAGTTCCATAAGTTTGGCCACCCCATTATAGATCTTTCAATAACGTTTAGTTGCTCTTTTGAGTGTCATTTCAGTTCAATCCCTTACCTCCATCTTTATAAACAGCAAGGCAGGACTCTTCCCATCTAAAGCTATTCTTCACTGAAGCTCAGTTTTCTTTCATTCATGATTGCCCAATGACAGGAAGCTGCATATAGTTTTGGACCTCACGCCTACAAGTACAATACGCAAGATCATAGCCACAACTGTCACAGGATGCACATTTGTGCGTCCCTAGGGTATGATCTGTGTAACTTTTCCATTCACTTTTGCGATGTGATTGTGTGGTTTGATGCCAAAGGTGCTATACAAGGTTTCTTTATGAATGCTCATAAGATAGTCTACATCATCACTACTGTATCATGTTTCCTGAAGCATTACATATGTGTATAGATGTGCAGCATGTTTTGCATGACTCAGGGGGGAGAGAGACAGAGAACTCAGCCAAAGCTGGGAGCAGAGGCTGGAGAGGTGTGTAACAAAAGTATAACCTCAGCCCAGGAAGGAGTGGCAAGGTGGAGACAAAGAGACACTTTGAGGAGCTTCTTGCTTGGAAAACTCCATCTGAAAAACCTACAGAAAGAATTGGGCATTACCTTGGGAGAGGCAAAGACAGATGCAAACCATCACTTCCAGACTCGGGGGGTGAGATAAGCACATTTCTAGTAGTGTGTCAGTGCAGTGTGTGTGTTTTATCTGTTATTTTCTCATGGTAACACCTGAAATTTATTAAATGATTATGCATTGATTTGCTATATACTCATTTAAAATCATGTCCTAGTCAATAAACTAGTATTTGTTTTATCTAAAGTTGTGTGAACTTTAGAGGGAATGACTGAGGGAGTCTGGACAAGATCCATTTCTCTGTTAAATGGATGGACTTGAGTGTATGGTGATTGGAAAAGTCTCCCGATCCTTGTAAGACAGAAGCTCCCACTGTGGCATCTGGGGCTGCGGGTGCTTGCTAGGGGACCTTTGCCTCAGCAGCCAGATCATGCGCGCTCGCTACCTGGGACCAATCACATGCAAAAGGCTGGTGTGGACTGACTCAGGAGTGAGTGGTCACCTGACAAAGCAAGGTGAATCAAGGTTCAGGAGTGAAGGTCTTGGGGGGTCACAGTGGCCCACCGTACTGGATGTGGAGAGCAGCCTGTCATAGCAACTGATTAGAAACTGTGACATGAGGAGAAATACAGACAGCAGTTGAGCCATTTTCCCCCCTCTGACAGGATATATATAAAACCTTTTGCAACTCATAAAAGATCACTAGACTCAACATCCCTAAATTGGGACATTTGCATTTTCACATTATGGTGACACACCAAACATCAGGATGCTTGGGACAGCAGAGGGCTTTTAAGTAGAAACTTTCATAAACTCAGACTTTCAGGACATATGGGTCCTTCATGATCACGTAGTCTGACCTTTTGCGCATGGCAGGCCACAGACTCTCCCACCCTCTCCTCTAATAGACCCATAATGTTAATGAAGCCCTCAAATCAGAATTAAAGACTTCAAATTACAGGCAACCCACCATTCTACTCTCTCTTTACTCTACAGGAGTCTTCGCCAGCCATGTACAGCAGTCCCAGGCAAAAGATACGTTGACCAGGGGAAAGAAAAATCATGGTCCAAAGAGTGTTGAATGAGCAGAGAAGTACAAAGGTGTCCGCAGCACCAATGCAGAACCATCAATATGGAACAGATTTGTGGAGTGCTACCAACAATCAATGAAGAAGGCTATTGGGCAAATGATGCAGTGCCATGAGAAGCACCAGAAGGGAGAAAGTAGCCCTCAGAATGACTGAAATTCAGCACTGGGAGTAGAAAAAGTGCAGCAGAGAGACTCCTACACACCTCTGTGAATGCTAGTGAGAGCCATCACAAACCTATCCACCTCCCCCATCAAGGGGAAGGTGCAATTCTTCAACTTTGCCTTCTCTAACTAACACTGTGCAACAAATACGTATATTTTTACAAATGTAAAACCCTATCAAAATAAGACACCCCACTGAGTAACCCTTCTCCCACCAGGGAGAGGATAGGAGAACTACGTGTGACCAGCATTTGGGTACTACAGCGATAAGAACAGTTTAAGAACCTGCCTAGACTAGAACAGTGAGTCAACTGGAAGGTTACTCACGCATTACTTCCATGACACGGTGACGGAGGAAGGTGCGACTGCTCTGAAGGGCACCAAAGCGCTTCAGGTCCAGGGGCCAAACATTTTCTGATGGGCAGCCATTTACCATCCATTCAGCCAAGTACCTGATTGTAAGCAAAAAAACCAAAGAATTTGCATATTAATTTAAGTACTACAGGTACTAGTCTAGCTCTGAAGTCCAAAAGTAATGGAAATTTGGACACCAGCATTTCTTCAGTAGGAACAGCTTTGAATGAAAAGATTTCCATAATACAGACACCAAAAAAAAGCTGCAAGATTTCAACCTAAAACAAAGCCAGCCACCAGATAATGAAATTACAACATCCCACTGCAATGCAATTTACCACATGTGCAATGGAAGCTAAGGGCACGGTACAAGTAAAACTAGAGCACTAAACAGCTAGCATAGCTGACATCATGCTAAATCCTTAGGCTATATAATAACCATCAAGGACTGTTGAAATATGATTAATCTGGGATTAGGAGGCCAGCTGCTTTGCCATTTCCAGTACTTGCTGCGGGCTGCTCCTGGTAAATCTGAGGTTACATTTGGCAACATCTTTGGCAGTGACTAATCAAGGCATGGAGGGTGTATTCCAGACACCTGTCAAGTCAGAATGACCAAAGCTAAAGGAAGAGAGCAGCTCAAACCAAAGCAGAACAGAAGAGGTGGCCACTTTCAGACAGCAGAAACAGCAGCAAAGGGATTTGAAACTGGTCAGTAGAAAACAAGCAGACTGCTATGTTAATGCAAAGTCAAGACAGCTTGAATGGACAAACGGACGGGTCAGGTTCTGCCCCCAAAGTTGCAAATAGGCTGTAGATCTTACTGTAATGGTTCTGTGGATCTTGTTATGAAAGAGAAAAATGGAGAATTCCCATTTTTTGTGAATATTCTGACAACAAAAGGCTAACAGAATCAAATGGAAACCAGATCTGGGTACCCAACAGCCATCACAGAAGCACGGAGAAACAGAGGTCACTCTGGCCTAGGATAAGAGAAGGATCCTGGCTAGTGGCAGGCAGTGGGGTGGGAGCAAACTCTGGGACAGATCAGGGTGTCAAGATGCAGCCACAATAGGTAAGAGTGGGCAAGGGTGGACTAGGTGAGGGACAGCCGCCATTTTAAACACAGCTCTTTGCCCCCTACATGTGACTCATACAAATCTGCCAAAATCCCAGATTTGTGGACAAGCCTAATTTATCAGCGAATCATCACAACCCCAGCATGTTGGCAAAAGGAAGTGTGGGGGAAGTTTATTTGGGGAATAAATAAAAGACTCTTTGGCTGTGAGTTTAGCACCTTTAACCCACGTTCACCTCACTTTAGTATTTATAGTACAAAGTACTTTTATCACCTTGGTTTAGTGAAAATCAATTCTCTCAAGTCACTTGAACAATCTGGTCTGAGAAGGGCTAGCCTGCAGGTCTAGGATTTAGGAATTTCCCCTAATGTGGCAGCACCAAAGAGGCAATGCACCCAGCCTGTGCACAGGGACAAAGTGAGCTGTTCTGTGCTCAACATTTAGTTCTGGCAGCTGGATAAAGGAACAAGACAGAACAAGGCTGTTCTCAGTGGTAGTACATGACAGAACAAGGAGCAATGGTCTCAAGCTACAGTAGAAGGTGGCAAAATTGGATATTAGTAAAAGCTTTTTCACTAGGAGGGTGGTGAAAAAATGGAATGGGTTACCTAGGGAGGATTTTAAGGCCCACCTCAACAAACCCCCTGGCTGGGATGATTTAGTTGGGGTTGGTCAAGCTTTGAGCAGGTGGTCAGATTAAATAACACCTGAGGTCCCTTCCAACCCTAATCTTCCATGAGCCTATGACTGGTGAGCCCTACAGGGATCCTCACTGGTCTTCAGCAAGCTTCAAGTCCTTGACACGTAGAACCTAAAGAAGATGCATAGGGTAAGACAATGTTTTGATTATGAGTCCAAAACCCCACAGAAAAGGGAACTCGAGAAAACAAAATATGCCCTTCATCCTAACGCTGTGTTCTTTAGCAACCCAGTGTCATGGGCTGCACATCCGTGCACCCCTAGAGTATGACCTCTGTAACTTTCCTGTTCACTTTTTCAATGCAACTGCATGATTTGATGCCAAATATCCCATGCAAAGGGTTCATTTATGAATGCTCATAAAATGTTCTACATTATTGTTGTAGGATCATGTTTTCTGAAGCATCATGTATGTGTTCAGATGTGAAGCATATTCCCAGGTATTTCACATGGCTCAGGGAGGAGGGAGGCAGAGCAGCCTCCTAGCAGCATGGGAACAGGCAGCATTGCAAGCACACATCCAGAGAAGACAACAATGACAAAGGTCTAGCTAAATGCCTGAGGCACCTTGGGCAGACAGGGAGAGGTCTCCCACCATTACTGAACAAAGAACACCTGGAAGAGGAATGAGAGGTGACAAATACAGACACTTTGAACTGTGAGGGTGTTTCTCTGGCAAAAAGCCCATCTTGAAAACATCTCTAGCTTCAAGCAAGATCTGGGCCCTGCCTAGGGATAGGCAGAGATTGGCTGTAAAACCATCATCAGCCAAACATTAACAGTGCCGTTCAGGTTTACTCATAAGTCACAATGCAATTCATCTTTTATTCGCTTGTAACCCCTGACTCCTTCATTAAATGATTATGCATTGATTTACTACATACTCACTTAAAATCACATTCCAATCAATAAACTACTGTTTGTTTTATCTAAAGCTGTGTGAACGCTGAAGGGTGCGAATGAGCATAGTTAGGCATTCTAGTTTCTTTGATAAACAGGCAAACCAGCATTTAAGAGCCTACAGTAACTGGGGAAGGGCCCCAGTCCCCGCAGAACATAAAAGTTTCTGGCCCAGCATCTGGGGGTTGGGGGTGCTTGCTGAGGGACTGTGCCCTGAGTGGCCAGAGAGCAGATGTCCACTGGCTGGGACCAACTGCATGCAGGAGGCTGGTGTGGGCTGACCCACAGGGATGGGGAGGGACACCTGGCATACCAGGATCAGTCTAGGCTCAAGAACAGCAATGAGGAGGAGGAGCGCCCAGCAGCACACCGGACCAGATTCTGGAAGGGGAACATCACACCCAGGATATTATAACAGCAGGTTCCCATAAACTGACTATGACCATCACCTTGTGGTACGCAAAACGCCACTGCACCTCTGACTTGTGACAGGGTCAGACTGGAGGACTTCCTGAGAGCACAACAAGGCCAACATCAGCCTCGCTGTCAGCAAGTCCCTTTTCTCATTGTAGCTGAGCAGAGGTTACTCCAGGTTAATTAAGGCCCCACTCAGGGCTTATTAAAAAGTTTTCACTCCAGGGGAAAGGTGTGGCTGGAGTGTGAGGAGTATGTGATTAGAAGGCAGATGGATCTAAGAGAAGGAGCAGAATACTGGTCAATAAGAACCTTGCAGGTACAAAGATCGGGGGCAGGAAAAACCCATGCCTGAAGGGGGCAAAGAACCTTTCCCAGGTCTGGAGGCCTGAGGGAAACAAACTTGTCAAAAGGGGTTAGAATTAACTGTGCACTACCCCACACAGTGGAACTGTCAGAGGCCAAGAGCTTCCCCTGGCAAGGAGGCCAGGAAAGACCCCTGGCTGAGCAGAGCCTGGACACTACATCTAGAGGGCATGAGAAAGTAACCCAGAGAATCTAGCCAGTCCTAAAGCAGCAGAGCAATGCTGGGGCTTGTAGGGTACCTGGGTTTGGACCCAAAGTGGGAATGGACCCACCCCAACCCCACTGGCCAGACAAGAGCCCTAGTAAAGAGGCAAGCCCTAGGAGAAAACTTGGGGTGAAGCAATATCTGACCTACTGCTAGAAACAAGCACTTAACCCACCAACCAGAGCAGGAGCTTTGTCACACACTGTACTAAGCAAGTCACTTACTTGCCTGCTCCCCCACCAAAAGAGACACCAGCAGAGTTCATTCCAGCCAGAACAAAGTAGCCCTGTACCGTAGGTGACTCTCCCATGATGCACCGCATGTCTGGAGTGAAGGATTCCGGGCAGTTCACTAATTGCATGATCTCCAGAGCCTCCAACCCTGGCATCCTCCGCAGAAGAGAACTCAGCAGTGGCTCTAGTCACCAAAAGAAAACAAGACAATCTAATCCTGATAAGCCACAGCCTTTAGTCTACAGGTACTTCAACCATTCCTTCTCCATCCCCAAGCCAGACACAACATCCATTTACACCAAGGCAGAGAAAAAACAGTGCTATATACTCTTAATAGATATCAGCATCTTCCACATCTCTATGCATCCGTGGGAAAACCCAGCTATTGGCTGGGAAGTACCATAAGTATATATTAGCAAAAGGAGAAGAAACATAGTAGATCTTGCTTTCTCAGGTTAATTACAATGGATTAGCCCTGAAAGAGAACCCACACGGGTGTATGAAGAACTAGCTATTCCCATAAAGCAAACTATTTCACTTCAATATTTTTCTGGCTCAGGGTTTCCCTTCATAAGATATTTTACATAAAAGTTCTCACTTTTCTTTGCTCAAAATTCAGCAGCTGCAGACACTAAAAGAGTTACATTTCATGATCCCTTAAAAATATTTGAATGGGTCATGTGTCCATTCCCCAAGCACATGAGAATTTCAGCATGGGACTATAGGGTCATGAATTTCACTCTGATAATAAGGAACCAAGGGGAGCCAGTGAACAGGGGACCACAGACAGGAGAGTTTGAGAGGAGGTTTGCAAGAGGGAGTGCTAGCGAAGTTTGTGGTTTGCGCCATCACTGCTTCTGCCTCCTGTACCTGCCCCCTATATTCAAACAGAGAATGTAAACATGGATGTCTCCACCCAAATCCTGGTGTGGATTTGAAGACTGTGGCCTACATTTCCCGATCTCCGAAAGCCAAGCTGGGGAGATTGTTCAATATGGAAAGCATCTGCTAGTGGTACAGAGTTACAAGAGGAGGTTGCTAAGCTGAGAAACATCAGTCCCAACAATGAATTCATTTGGAGTATTAATGAGGAGACATCCAAGGCCACCCACCACAGTGATGAAGAACTGTTATGCTCCCCCGGCAATGAGTAATGAGCAGTTACCTTGGGGGGGGGGGGGAGGCACCTGTTTGTCAGCCTGACATGGCATCCCAAGAGGTGTGCTGCCTGCCAGGCGCCTGTATCTGAGATATTATGAAGAGACTGCTGAGGAGCATACAGCCCTCTGACTACTACCCCATGCTGCTCATCTGTGTGAACACTTATGATGCCACAAAGTATGATCCTGAGCAGCTAAGAACTGACAACAGGGTTCTAGAATTAAGTATGAAAGAAGCAGGGGAGCAGGTGCTGTTCTATTTTTTGACCAGAAGGATCAAAGAGGGGCCTAAGGCAGACATCGATACACCCTGTAGGTGAACGACTGGTTACGAGGCCGGTGTTGCCACGAAAGCTATTCCCATGCTATTCTGGAAAGAAGGACTGTTAGGCAGAGATGGGGTCCATGCATCAAGGGAGAAGACCACCATATTTGGATGCAGACAGGCTAGCCTATTGATGAGGGCTTTTACTAGTTTTGATGTGGGCACGAGAAGCCCCCAAGTAAGTAAAAAAAACACAGATCTGGGAGAAGGATCAGAATGTGTGGGAGCATGAGGCATTATAGCAGAGACAAGAGAGAACAGAGAGGGGAAACCAAATCAGAGTCTTAGATTTCTGTATACTAATGCTAGACAAACGGGGAATAAACAGGAAGAACTTGAAAAGCTAGCTACTAAATGCAACTGTGACATATCTGGCATCATAGATTACCTGGTGGGATACTACACATTCTAGGAATATTAGTACAGAAGGATACAGCTTGCTCAGGAAGAACATGCAGGGAAAAAAGGAGCATGTTGCCTTATATGTTAAAAATGTATACACGGACTGAGGTTGAGATGGAAATAGGAGGCAGATTTGTTGGAAGTTTCTAGGTAAGGATAAAAGAGGTAGAAAATAAGGGTGATATCATGGCTGGAATCTACTACAGACTTTTTAAATAAATAAATCATCCAAAGCACAGGACTTTGTAGTGATGGGAGACTTCAGCTAGGGAAATAATGTGGCAGGAAACAGATTATCCAGCAAATTCGTGGAATGTATTGAAGACAACTTTTATTTCAGAAGGTGGAGAAAGTTAGTATGGGAGAGGCTGTTCCAGATTTTATTTTGACAAACTGACAGGAACTGGCTGAGAACTTGAAAGTGGGCAGAAGCTTCAATGAAAGAGATCAAGGAATGTTACAGTTCATAATTCTACAGAATGATAGGGGAAACAGCACAACAAAATCATTTTCAAGAAGGCAGACTTTAGCAACCTCAAAGTTAGTAGGAAAAATCCTATGAGAAGCAAGTGAAAGGGGAAAAATTTTCAAGATAGTTGACAATTTTTAAAAGGAGACATAATTAAGGGCACAAGAGCATACTATCCCACTGCATAGAAAAGTATAGCAAGAGACCACCTTAACCAATGATGATCTAAATCTATTTTTAAAAAGTACTACAAGAAAACTACACCAAATTACAAAGGATGGCTATAAACAAACAACCCAAGTACGAAGGATCAAAATTGGAAAGACTAAAGGCACAAAATGAGATTCAACTAGCTAGAGATATAAAGGGTAACAAGAAAACATCTACAGATATGTTAGAAGAAAAAAGGAAGATCAAGGACATGGTAGGCCAGTTGCTCAATAACAGAAAATACAAAAATGGCAGAAGGGCCAAATAACTATTTTGCTTCTGTTTTTCCACCAAAAAGGTTAGTAATGACTGGACATCCAAAATAGTGAAAATGAGGTAAGATATGAGGCTAAAATAGGGAAAGGAGACATTAAAAGTTACTTAGACAAGTTAGATGTCATCAAGTCACCAGAGCCTGATGAAATACGTCCTAGAATACTGAAGAAACTGTGAGAAGATATCTGAGTCATTAGCGATGATCTTCAAAAAGTCATAGGAGATGGGAAACATTCCAGAGGACTGGAAAGGGGCAAACATAGTACCCAGCAATAAAAAGGGAAATAAGGACAACTTGAGGAATTACAGACCAGTCAGCTTAACTTCAGTACCCAGAAGAATAATGAAGCAAATAATTAAGCAATCAATTTGCAACTATGTAGAAGATTAATGGAAAAAAGGAAAGAAGCAAAAGAGACCCTGGACTTCAGAAAAGCAGATTCTGGCTTCCTCAGGGAGTTGACGGGCAAGATCCCTTTGGGAGGCTGATCTGAAGAGACAAAACATCCATTTTAAAGAAATCCTCCTAAGGGCACAGGAAGATACCATTCTGATGAGCAGAAAGAACAGGGAATGTGGAAGGCACCCAGAGTGGCTTAATGGAGAACTCTGCACTGAGCTAAAGCATAAAAAGGAAGCTTACAGGAAGTGGAAGCTTGGACAGATAACTAGGGTGGCATACAAAGATATTGCTTGGGACTGCAGGAACAAAATCAGAAAGGGCAAAGGACAACTGGAGTTGCAGCTAGCAAAGGATGTGAAGTATAACAGGAAGAGGTTCTACAAGTATGTCAATAAGAAGAGGATCAGGGATGGCAAAGGTTGTTTACTGAATGGGGCAGGTATCCTCATGGTGGAGGATGTGGAAAAGGCTGAAGTGCTCAATGCTTTTTTTTTTTTTTTTAAACTTCAGTCTTCACAGGGAGGGCCAGCTCCCAGCCCACTAAGCTGGGTATGGCAGATTGGAGAGAAGAGAGGCCCATGGTGATGGAAGGCCAGATTAGGGACTACTTAAGAAGCTGGATGTGCACAAGTACATGGGGCTGGATGAACTGCATCTGAGGGTGCGGAGAGAGTTGGCCAGTGAGATAGCAGAACCACTGGCCACTATCTTTGAAAACTCATGGTGAACTGGGGAGGTGCCGGAGGACTGGAAAAAAGCAAATATAGTGCCTATCTTCAAGAATGAGGAAAAAGGAGGATCCAGGGAACTAGAGACCAATCAGCCTCACCTCAATCCCTGGAAAAATCATGGAGCAGGTTCTCAAAGAATCCATCCTGAAACACTTGGAGGAAAATAGAGTTATCAAGAACAGACAGCATGGATTCACAAAGGGTAAATTGTGCCTGACCAAACTCATCACCTTCTATAATGACAAGACTGGAATTGTGGGTGTAGGAAGAGCCACTGACGTGATATACCTCGACTTCAGCAAGGCTTTTGATAATGGTTTCCCACAGCATTCTCGTTGGCAAGTTAAGGAAGTATGGGTTGGATGTGCGGACACTAAGGTGGATAGAAAACTGGCTAGATCAACAGTTTCAGCGAGTAGAAATCAATGGCTCAATGTCTAGTTCGCAACCAGAAATGAATGGTGTGCCCCAGGGGTCAGTCCTGGGGCTAGTTCTGTTCAACATTTTATTAATGATCTAGATGATGGGATAGATTGCACACTCAGTAAGTTTGTAGATGACACCAAGCTGAGGGGAATGACAGGATTCAGGGAGACCTAGACAAATCAGAGCAGTGGGCCAATAGAAATCTCATGAGGTTTGACAAGTACAAAGTCCTGCAGTTGGGACGGAAAAACTCCATGCACTGCTACAGGCTGGGGAGCAATCAGCTAATTAGCAGCACCGTAGTAAAGGACCTGGGGGTCATGGGGGATAGGAAGCTGGATATGAGTCAGCAGTGTGCTCTTGCTGTCAAAAAGGCCAATGGCATACTGGGCTGCATCAGTAGAAGTGTTGCCTGCAGATTGAGGGACGTGCTCAGTCCCCTCTATTTGGCACTGGTGAGGCCACATCTGGAATACTGTGTCCAGTTTTGGGCCCCCACTACAAAAAGGACATGGACAAATTAGAATGAGTCCAGCTGAGGGCAACAAAAATGATCAAGGAGACAGAGCACAAGACTTACAAAGAGAGACTGAAGGAACTAGGCTTATTTGCCCTGAAGAAGAGAAGACTGAGGGGGGATTTGACAGCAACCTTCAACTACTTGAAAGGATGCTCCAAGGAGGATGGAGCTCAGCTGTTCTCAGCAGTAACAGAGGACAGAACAAAGAGCAATGCTTTCAAGTTACAGCTGGGGAGGTCGAGGTTGGATATTAGGAAAATCTTTCTTACTAGGAGGGTGGTGAAGCATTGGAATAGCTTACCTACGGAGGTGGTGGAATCTCCATTTTTGGAGATATTTAAGGCTGTTAGACAAAACCCTGGCTGGGATGATTTAGTGAGAGTGGTCCTGCTTTTTCGCAGGGGGTTGGATTAGATGGCCTCATGAGGTTTCTTCTAACTCTCTTCTACATTTATAGAATCATAGAGTTAAACTGAGCACCTGGCCTCAATGATAGCTACTACAGTACAGGCAAGCCCTACTGTCCTGTAAATGAGACTCTAGTTAAAAGTTAAATTCTAAAGGGGTAACCATGTTAGTCTAGTTCAGCAAAACAAACAAGGAGTCCTGTGGCCCATAGGACTTCGCTCATGAAAGCTCATACAAAAAATACATTTGTCTTTAAAAAGGCCAAAGGGCTCCTTTTTCATTTTAGATAAAAGTTTCATGTTATCTTCCTTTTTCCTCTCCTTTCCCACAATTTGTACAAGAAATGTAGCTAGAGGGATGTTATCTTTCCTCCCTGCATAAGGTCCTGGATAGGAACATCGCTTATCACCTTTCTTCCCCTTTCCTCAGTGCTTGTTAAGAAACATGCAATTTTTGTTGTAAAACAATGAGTTTGAAGGTAAAGCACCTGCGTGCTATATGTTGAATCTGTAAACAACAAACAGAGGTGTGGATAATTATATTCACCACATAGTTATTAATTCCAGAGCAGCAGCTGTGTTAGTCCGTATACAGCAAAAATGAGTCTTGTAGTGCCTTAAAGGCTAACGAATTTCTTTAAGCATAGCCTTTTGTGGGCTGCAATCCCTATCATGCGCTCCAGCCCATGAAAGCTTATGCTCAAAGAATTTGTTAGTCTTTAAGATGCTACAGGACTTGCTGTTTTATATAGTTACTAATATTCATTTATATTAGGTGTTAGTGTAACCAAATAAGGTCTGTGCAGTTGATGGGAGTGGGATTCTCACACTAATTTGCCCACAAATTGACAGCTGAACATATTTCAATAAGCATCCAACTTCCCCCATGCCATAAGGATGGAGAAATAAGTGTTCTAGCACATCCACAGCACTCTCCCCCTTGTAGCCACCTCTGCCGTCCTATTGAGCCCTCTGTTTGGCTGCTGTAGGAGCCTGCCGTAAGTCCTTCCCAACTAGCATACCAAAGTGATCCCAGTCCTCATGCAGATTCTGAATCTCCAGCTGGTTCCGGCCCTCAGTAAAGATTGGCTTGGGGTTCTTCTCAAAGCCCCCTGACAGGATCCCACCTTGCCAATTGCGGATATAGATTCTACCATCTGGATCTACAACAGCTGCAAAGGAAGGATGAGATGGTATGGGTGGATTGGAAAGTGCAGGCCAACTTACAACTTAGTTTGTATGAAAACTGACTGTGCCCCACACACACATAGAATGGTGGGAATACAAAAAGGACCGCAAATCAGTCAGTGACAGGAATTCACTAAAGGGAGACTCAGGACCTCTGGTCAGAAAGTGGGTTCCCAGGGAAGTACAATTATTCATTAGCTGTGGAAAATCAAGTGGGGGGTGGGGGGGAGCTTTCTACTGCTATCCATATGTGAGCTCTCCATCAAGGAAGCCAAATGCCAGGTGTGTGGGGAGGAAGGATTGTTTTCTCAAGGGCTTCGGTTGCCCCCTACTCCTTAATGATAAACAAATTCCCTTGTAAAGCCTTAACGTCAGCGGACAGAGAAGAATACTGTACATGGCCCGTTTGGGCACAGCAGTCTGCACAGAAAACACAGTAGCAAGGCTACCATCATCCCTCAAGAGCATGTGGTGCCCAGCTGATTTGTCCCTCAGGCATAACCACTTGCAAAGCAAAAGTCAAAATCATTCCCAAGCGACAATCTCTGCTACCCAAGTTGACAAACCCCAGAGAGCTAATTTTTTGCAGCACAAGTTTATCTTTGAACAACAGACAGCTACTCCCTCCCCCCAACTCTGAAAAAGAGACCAGTCAAAGCAAGCAAGACCCAGTGCAGGACACATTTCTGGCATCATTCAGGACTACAGAAAACACCTGCACCCCATCAGCTCTGCCTCTCCAGCCTTGCCTTTGGAAGAACAAATAGTTCATCAGAAAAACAAAACTGTTTCAGAAAGTCCTCACTTGGTGTATCGCTCTCCAGTGGTTTCTTCAGGGGGCGTGTCAGGAGGTAAAAATGTTCACAGGCATGCAATGGGATACTGACTGGCTCCTCATTTGAGAGACCAAGCTCGTAGGCCCACTGAAACCAGAAAACATTAGTTAGGGTGGAAGCAACAGAAAGAAAGCTGGCTCCCCAGGCATGTTTTTTCTTCATCTGTGTTTTTGCTACAGCACCTAGAGAGGTCAAATCTGTGTTTCTGTAATATTACTTTCAACAGAAAAGGAACTATTTACATTCCCCACTTCCACTTACTTGGTCCCTTGCCCAAAGTGGTAGGCTGTCTGGGCAAGGTAAGGGACTGCCTTTTTGTCGTTTTTACAGTATCTAGCACAAAGGTCCATGACTGAGGGTGCTAGGGGCCACCACGATATAAAAGAAACAATTTACACATTTGTCACTACTGTTTGAGCCTCTGAAGAAAACAAACAATGATTCTTCTACTGGGATCCTGTAGTGCTGGGGTCCCATGGCATCACCACAGCCCAGTTACAGGCTGAGAAACATCAAAAGTTAGACATATCTTCCAGTCCTACAAACTGTAACCAACAGAACAGGGTAGGTTTCCAGAAAAATCATGGAGACTCAAAGGTCTCAGTAAGAGACACAGCAAAGTCCTTCATCCAAGAAGGACATGTCCTCCCTCCTAAGAAAGACTTGGCAGGTACGTATTGCCACACTGCAGGCTGCTTCTCAGCAGGTTGCCCCTTAGATTACAATGCCAAGCAAACAGCATGCACTAGTCTCCTCTTACTTATAACTATTGTTCTGGGCATGACTTTTGACTACTGTCAAAGTTAACCTTAAAATTCTATTATAATGTATGAAACCACAGAGAAATTGCAGAACACCCATTTTTATAAAGGAAAAATACTATTAAAAGCAAACACATACATGGCAAAAACTTAGCTGTGAAGGCAGAGAGCTTGCAGAGCATGTAAACATACCTTTTTGGGGATATAACCAACATTTTCCTATTTGGAGGGCCAACAAGTATTCATTCATTATGAAGAAAGTGTGATGAGGTCTTTTTACTGGTCACTGAAAGATCTTCTCCTAAGTTCCTCTTAGCCTATACCGGAGGCCTTATAAAAAAAAAAAAAAAAAAAAAGACAGACACAAAGTCCCCCAGATCTAACCTGCCCAGCACAGTTGACAAAATACTGGCATTCAATTGGTCCTCTGTCAGTCTCCACTCCAGTCACACAACCCTTCTGGACCATGACATGGCTGATACTTGTCCGCTCATGGATCTGGACACCTGTGCAGGGAAGTCACAGGAAAGAGTCAGGACATCACAGGCCTTACAGTTATGGTGAAACATCAGGCTGCTAAACCCAAAGCCACATTAACAGCTTCTCCTCCATTTCAGACAAAGATATCACCTTGTCCTAGATCAAACTCTCACATGGAAAACATGAGCATCGCCTTGATGGCTCATGTACAGCAAAGCAGGATAGATGCTGCAAGCAGTTGGCCAAAATAACAGCCTGTTTGGCATGGGACTTATACTGGATGACAGGAGCAAACAAACAGGGAGCACAGGCAACATTTGAGAAATGTGGACGAGGAGCTCCGTAAGCCAGAATAAAGACTCCTTCAAACTTTATCTATAAATGAAGCCTCAAGTTTGGATAGTGGCACAGATACAAAGATCTAATGGCTATTTCAAGGGCACACACTCATTTTTGCTCCGTGTAGGGAATGGCACTCTGACAATAAGCAGGACTTGGAGAGATATTCAACTGGCAACAGAAGCTCCAGTCAATGCAGCTCTGGGGCACCAGGTCTGGCCACATTTAGTGAGACTCCACCACAGCTGTTTCAATCAAAGGCAATGCTATTAGGACATGCTAAAATTATAAAAATAGCACTTCCAGAGCATTGGACGTAACTGACTGTTGGTCTCTTGTCTCGCTCTGCACAAAGGACATACAGTCTCCACCTCAGTGCCTGACTCCACCCTCATTCTCTAGATAATGAGTTCTACTCCACATAGGTCCCACCTCCTTTGCTAAATAATGACTTTGCCCCATCCCTCAAACCAACCCAAGCTCACTAAACAAGCTTCCAACCAGCATATGTCAGGACAACCTACAAACCCCCCAAAACCCACATATTCAGTTCTCTAGCTCCTAACCACAAACCCCAGTTAACTCATCTGTAATGAAACTGCTCATATTGGTTTGAATCCACTTGTGCCTTTATACTAAGATCCTGTCCAGGTTTCTACCTACAGTACAGCGTTGTGTGGACTCGTGGGGTTGTGGATACATAATGACTATAGCAATCTGTGATGTGTGCGATTCCTTACGCTAAAGAACTCTAAAGATATAGAATTCAAACAAAATCTGACCTGGCTTTAGAATGGAGAAAAATGGATTTAAAGAACATTTTGTTTGTATTGTATAAATAAGTAGACTTTGGTCATCAAAACAAAGTTAAGATGAATGCCAAATCTGACACCAATCACCACCAAAGGGTTGTGTTCCTTTATAACTACAGAACAGACAAAAAACAAGGGAGCAGCCATGTTATAGAGTAAAAAATTCATACCGTTTTGAGAGGCAGCACTTGCTAGAGCCAGACTCACATCAGCAGACGATACAACTGCATCATCTGGCACATACATAGCGCCCACAAGGTCATGAATGTTGATTAGTGGGTGTAGTTGTGCCACTTGTTTTGGAGCCATGATTTGACACG
Organism: Podocnemis expansa; assembly: GCA_007922195.1. Lineage (NCBI taxonomy): Eukaryota > Metazoa > Chordata > Testudines > Podocnemididae > Podocnemis > Podocnemis expansa. The sequence continues at coordinate 2,654,491 of ML682104.1, forward strand.
GTATCCCCATTACACTGCCACAGAACACAAAAGGATCTTTGTCAGCCTCTTGGGAAAGGCAAGCACAGGAAGGGTTTAATATTGGGCATGGTTTGTTATATGTACCTGAGCCTCGAAGCAATGCGTTTCAGGGAGATCAGTCGATCCTGAGTCTGAGCCAGTGAGATAGAGCCTGTCTTCACGTAACCTACAACAATGATCAACCAAAGCCAAGTCAGAGCTGGGCAGGCTCCCCACGCCCATCACATCCCCAGAGGCTAGGAATGCCAGACAAGACAGATCAGTTAATAACCTGCTCTGCTCATCCCCACTGAATCACCTGGCACTGGCACTTTCAGAAGACAGGATACTGGGCTATATGGACCTCCAGTCTGACCCAGTGTAGCCAGTCCTATGACTCTTGCAGAGACTCATTGCTTCCAATATACAGCAGGCAAGAAAATCCAGCCCCTCACATTCATAAAATGATTAGCTATTAATCCACAAAGCTTTTAGAAGGTACAATTTAAAATGAACTATTAAGAGTATTTTAATCCTGCGTTATAGTAAAATTCTCTCTGGTTCATAAATACTTTCACAGATTACATTTCACACTCTCCAGCCCAGTAAAGGAGAAACTGACAGGACAACAGGTTAGAAAAACAGGGATTCAAGACACTGCTCCATGTGCTCTGACAACTGCTTAATAATCTGAAGAAAAACCTAACATTTAATAGCTAAACATATACCTTTTGGAGCCCATGCAACTCCACTGGCTTTAATGGAAAGATATGACCCTTTAAATTAACCTTGGTTATAGGTAGGGTTGGTAACACCGCCTATGATTAAAATCCAAAGGGGTAGCCGTATTTGTTTTTACTGAACTAGACTAACAAGGAGTCCTGTGGCACCTAAAGACTAACATTTATTTTTTTGCATAAGCTTTCGTGACAGAAAGTTCTCTCATGAAAGCTCATGCAAACAATAAGTGTTACTCTTTAAGTGCCCCAGGACTCGTTGGCCTATTATTAAAGCTACCTAACAAATTCTACCAAAAGACCCTGTTTTCCACTGTTTCTAATTCTGCCAAACGTCAACTCTTCGGGCTGAAATCTTCCATGTCAGGTATCTCCGTCAAACTGCGCATTTTTGGAAAATGTTAGCCTAAATGACTCAGACATTCTGAGAACGAAGCTAAAGAAAAATCTGTTGCATTGTCCGTGTTCAAAATCTGGGTAACCTCTTTTTTGAGGAGCTAAAATTCCTGCAACTTTGGAGGAGGGACTTGAAATGTGTCAGAGTGAGGTTTGGGGATAAGAGGTAGAAGACTGTGCCCACTAAATGGCACAGGTCTCCAGATTCTGGAATGGAACCTCACTCCCGAAGTCTCACCATTCCTCTGGTATCAGCAAATATTTTGTGAAAGCCACTGGCTTTGTCCCATCCCCTCTAGTGCTGTTTCAATTACAGCTTTCAGTTACTTCATTAGCTCAGGTAGCTAAACTAATATGGTGGATAGAAAGGTTTTGACGCCGCTCATGACACATGTGGGTTTCAATATTACGCCACACAATAGAATTTGGTTTTCCAGCATATGTACTTTCCTAGGTTTTTAAATATAAAAACTGTTAAAAGTTAAGTACTCAGAACTTAAGAAAGGCTAAAATCACTGAAACCTTAAGTCAGCCTCCTTGTGCACATGCATCAAGATAAGTCTTTCATTACACAGTCATAACATGTTTGCCATAGGACCACTGCCCCACTGCATGCACAAGTAGGACCTGCTCTGGGGCGAATCGGCAGTGTAGTGGTGAACAGGCACAGAAAGACTGATTTCACAGTTCAGGCAACCAAATGCTGGCCTGGAAAACAGGAATCCATCTCTGCTTCTGCCACTAAGCTCCCACGTGATGCTTCACAAGTCCCTTAAAACTTCTCATAGTGCTCACTAACTGAATGCTTATCTTCTGTGTACCTGACTGGAGAGCCTGGTGTCTGATCTGTTGAAGTGCTGAGTGCTCACAGCTGCAATTAAAGTCAAAGGGACAGAGAGCTACATTTAGTGCTACATAATGCTATCTGAAAAATTTAGATACTAGATGTCTGCATTGGGCACCCAAATTTAGTGGATACACTATACCAGTGGTTCTTAACCTGTAACTGACTCACGGAGCTTTCAAAGTGGCCTGTGGCTCCCCTCCTGATTCCTGCATGAATGTATCTCTGCTTAAGAACACAGGTGGAGCGCATTTCCACAGAATTAAAAGACCAGAGCAAGCTCCTTGCTGCAGCCATGGATATGGAACATATTGCTCTTCTCCTTCTGGCTGTAGCAGGGAGCATGGCAAAGCACTCTGCCTAGGTCCACAGGCACTGGGGTTCCTGCCAGAGTGACGAAGGCGGGAAACACTAATCTTCCATCCCCCTGGCTGCAGAAGGAAGCCACTGCCTAGGGATCCAGGTGGAGCACATAGGGCTACAAGACACGGACACAGCAGATCAGCAAGGAGGTGGCTGCAGTGGAAAAGGGGCCAGCTAGCAGCCCTTCAGAGTCGTAAAAATGGTATCTGTGGTCCTCGAGACAAAAAGAGTGGGAACCACTGTGTTAAACCTTATCTGAAAGAGGGAACTAATGCCCCACCACAATCTCACAGGAGTGTTGTGAAAATAAAGTTCATTAATGTCTGTGAAGGACTCAGATGTTAAATGATGAGCATCATGGAAAACTGATAAGGAAATTAACAATTCTGTCTTCAGAAGAGGTAAATGAGGCATGATGCCATCCAATGAACAGCTGCTTGTTAAGAGATCATCATCCATTCTGTGCAGTGAACGAGGCATGCTGTTTCACAATGCACACATACAAAGCATTATGGTTCCACAGGAAACAATTTTGGCATACCTTAGTTTTTAGCACTTGACTTTCCAAAGTTAATTATGTTCTTTTGACAAAAGCCTGGGGAATATGGGAAATTTCTGCATTTGTATGAATAATGTACTACTTTTTCTCCACTCACTTTTATATCATGCTCTACTTTGACTTCAGGAGTTGTCATTGTCTCCAGGACAGGGGGCTAAGTAGTATGTAGGTCACATAAGCAGGTCTGAATTAGTATGAATGAATTATCAAGAATTGCCAACATATCACTGGCTTCCATTGGAGACACAGAGGAAGACCATGGACTAGATCAGAGGTCTCAAATTCAAATTACCACGAGGGCCGCATGAGGGCTAGTATGTTAGCCCAAGGGCTGCACCACTACAACCTTTTCATACAATGATATTGCAAATATTGGTAACAATAGTGTCATTGCACGTTTGAAACCCCTGGACTAGATGTTAAATTTTAATGACTGGAGACCAAAGGAGGCAGATTATCTGCAAATAGGGTGACTAGTGCTGGAAACAAAGAACTGAGGTATCAGAAAACTGAAACAAGTACTAAACTGCCCTATCCAGTGAAAGACATAGAATCCTGTATGCTCTGAGAGAAGCTGGTTGCCGTATCAGCACATATATGTATATAAGGTTTGCTCTTCCACAGTAATTTAAGGATCCTAAAATACTGTATTCTAGTTGACTAATAAATAGTCCTGAAAAGACTGCACTGTGTTGCTGCAAACATCTGATGGCTGTATTGTTCCCAAAAGGGTAATGTTTCTCTCTATCAGGCACTCTTTTGGATTTGCCAAATGAGTCAAGATGAGAAACAGTGGTGCTAAGCCAGGACCCAGTCTCAAAGCAATGGACCTCCAGAACTGCCACTTGCAAAAAGTGGAGGCCTAGGGACTAACACTAAGAGGTACACTCCCTGAGAGATTGTTTAAAGGCTGGAAGCAAAGCTGTCTGTTGATCTGGGACAGTATATTTTTCACATGTGCTATTATTAAAGCTGGTTGGAACAGGTGTGCAGTTCCTGTTACTGAGCTTTCATCTTCTGCATCTCCTTTAACACACAGGTGTGTGTGGAATACAAACAAGTACTTTACACCAAGATCAGTGCCCCTGCAGAAGAAATAAATGCACCTGTATAGGCTTCATCATTCATTCTAATTAACTCAATTAATTGTTTATGCTGCTGATTGGAGCATAATGGGTGCAGTTTTCTTTCAAAAATTCTGTCCTGACGTGTCAAAACCATTGTGTTCAAATGCAATGTTGTCATGGGAACATTTCCAAGCTGAGAAGAAGCCAAGAGAGCAGAAGCCCCACTCCGTGCTTTGAAAACAGCAATCTGACATTCTAGTGTTACTCTCATTCCAAGGCCCAGAAAGCAGTGGAATTCATGTAAATCTAGTTCATGGGAAACTGAGACAGAGGTTTCTTTTCTTACCTGTTTTGATTCCCGTCTCTTGTTCTAACTGCTGATACAGCTTGTTTGAATAATCCACCATCTTGAGCTCTATGGACAAGTGCCTGACTGTACTCACAATGCCAGCACAGAAGCGAGTGGAGCCAGCAGCCAGCCTGCAGAAATTATAGCAAGGCTCAGAAAACGTTATCATACTAGAGACTCCAGTTCAGACGACGGCTCAGGACAAGTACCTTTCAGATGCACAAGGCACTGCAGCCCTTCTTACTGGTGGCCAGAACACACTGATCGCGTGTAATAGCTATACGAAAGTGAAACCACAGTAAGATGGGGAGGGGGTGAGCCCAGAACTGAGGTATTCCTGATAATGAGCTCATATCAGAGTAATAAACCCTGTTAGTTAAGATCCCTCTCTCCCTTTGGAGCACCCCACTGAATGGCCAGATGCCACAACCAGACACCTGCAACTCCTGCTACAAACAAACCCCAGTGGGCCTTTCAGATCCAGAGCATATTTTTAGCTGCCTGTTGGTAAGATGCACTCTATATTTGTATCCCAGTAAGAGAAGCAGGTGCCAGGAAGAGTGCTCTGCCAAATGAGACTGACCTAAAAACTGAACATAGAAGGTGCTTTTACCATGACCTACATCTGCATAGAATCCATAATACAGACCTGACACCACTCCCTAGAGCATCAGCAAATAGTCTTCAAGCAGCAGAAGCATGTTCCCAAGTCAAAGATGCAAAGGAAATCACCACAAAGCAGATTGGATTTGAGCAGCTTTCTCACAAAGATGGAGCAGCCCATAAAATGATGGGTAGTTTACTATGCTGTACACAGCTCAAACTGCTAATCTGATCTATGAGCATGATGACTTCATAGTAAATTAAAACAACTCATGACTCCAATTAAGGCAACTGATGGAACACACCATGCAGGAGAGGGACCATATTCAGGGAAATTATTGTCAGCCACACTGTCATGTATATCTCTTGTAAAACTACATGTCCATCTGGTATGCTCAGTCTCCATTTACTCAGCAATGCCAGCATTTAAAAAAAATGTACTGCTGAGTAAGCAAAACATTTTCATTTCATTCTGAATCTTTTGGAAACATCTGCTAAAACCCAGTAGTTTAATGAGTAAACAGCTTTTTTAGCTTCAGTTTAGTGCTCTCTCTCACCCTCCAATCCTAATATCCTTCTAATGAGAGTGACTTTAAGAAGTTATCTGGCATAGGGCATCTACTGCAGGCATTTCAAGACCTATAATCTGACATATTTGGCTCTGACACAGGAATTTGTGACTACAAAGACATGAACCACCTCAGTGCCCCACAAAGAATCACTGTTGAGAAGCAATGGGCTACACCAGGAGATTCAGACATCAGTTGTTTATTGTGGCAATAAAACTTTAAATTTCCTTGAGGTATAAGCAAGATATGCTTCACAGTTAAGTCAGATTTATGTCACTTTAAGCTAGAAAACCTGAGGTACACCACAGGTGATTTAGAGCACTTTGCCAATGTGTGAACAATGAAATTTTGTAGGAATCAAAAGTGCGCACGCACGCGCACGCACGCACAAAATCTAGATTTCCACACACACTGCCTTCTGTTTCTTTGAAAAGTACTATGAGAAAGACAAGGCAGAAAATTATAACTATGGGAAAAATTACATGGGTTCCATCATTTCAAGGTCTTTTCTCATAATCCAAGTTACTGAAAACCAGGTTGAGTCCCTATTTTTTTCTTTGAAAAGAAAAAACCACCCATGCGAACTGCTGCATTGTTGCTGTGTTTACTCATCTTACACAAAACAGTAACCAACTGGAGATCTGCAGCAGCTGCCAAGCATATTTGGTGTTCCCGTCACGCTGTTCATAAGAACAGTGTGTCAAGACAGAGCCTGCTAGAACAGTTATATAACATAACAGAAAGGCAGCATGCAGCGTAGATAGAGCAACATGACAGGAATCAGAAGATCAGAGTTCTAATACAAGCTCTGTCACTAAGTGGCTGTGTCCCCCCAGGGAAATCTCTCAGGCCTCATCTAGGCTAAAATTTAAGCAAACAATCTGTTTAAAAGTCTAGAGTTGCCAAGACTATGGCACACTGTTAAAGCATGTTATAACCTTATCATCATGTTAAGGACCTTCAAATCCTAACCTGGACAAAGCCTTGGACTAGTTCTGTTTCAGCTTCCCCATGCACAGAATAGGGATAATGACACCTATTTACATAAAAAGCAAGGAGTCTTGTGGCACTTAAAGACTAAACAGATTTATTTATCGCATGAGCTTTTGTGGGAGAAAATCCCACTTCATCAGACACTCTGAAGAGGAGGAACTTACAGAACGGGACGAAAATAAATGTAGGGGACATTTGACATTTATGAGGATTCATGATGATGTCCCTTTAGACCAGTGGTTCTCAACTGCTGTGTTGCCACATGGTGGTAAGTGTGTCAGAGAGAGCTGGCAGCTGCACACTGGGGCTGGAGCATGACGGCAGTTTCCTAGTAGGCTGGCTAGCTTCCGCAGCAGAGGGAGGTTGGCAGCAGGGGGACTGGATTCAGCAGGGCAGGCCTGGAGTTTGCAGTGTGGTTGCAACCCACAAAAGGTTGAGAACCACTGCTTTAGACATTCTGACAACACTAAAAACATTTAGCTGAAGTACTTCTAAAATATCTCCCTCTAGCCCCTTCTTCTGCTTTACCTGTTTTGTAAAATACAACCTTCCTTGGTCTCTCCCTGGGCTGGAAGTAACCACTAAGCCCCTTCATCCTTACAATTTCTCTGCAGTGATTAGAAAAAGACTGTGGGCACACACATTTTTAAATTGCTCTTTCAATCTACTGAACACCTGAAGAAGAGGTGGATAAGGCTTTTTTCCATCAATTAACAAAATCATCCATAGCACAGGACTTGGTGGTGATGGGGAACTTCAACTATCCAGATATCTGTTTGGAAACTAACACAGCAAGGTACAGATTATCCAACAAGTTCTTGGAATGTATTGTAGTGGGTTTTTTTGGTTTTTTTTTTTTTATTTCAAAAGGTGGAGAAAGCTACTAGGGAAGTGGCCCTCCTCAGTTTGATTTTGACAAACAGAAAGGAACTGGCTGACAATTTGAAAGTGAAAGGTAACTTGTGTGAAAGTGTCATGAATTCTACCATTTCATGATTTCTAAGGAATGAGAGGACAGAGAACACCAAAGTAAAGACAATGGATTTCAAGAAGGCGGACATTAGCACACTAAGGGAGTTGGAAAGTAGGATCCCATGGAAAGCATGTCCAAGAAGAAAAACAAACCGAAGACATCTGGCAGTTTTTCAAAGAGACATTATTAAAGGACAAAAGCAAACTATGCCTCTGTGTAGTAAGGATAGGAAATATGGCAAGAGACCTCCCTGGCTTAAAACAGGAGATTTTCAATCATCTAAAAATAAAGAAAGAGTCCTACAAAAAGTGGAAACTAAGTCAAATTATAAAGGATGACTATAAACAACAATTATCTAAGGGAATAATCAGAAAAGCCAAACCACAAATTGAGATCAAACTAGCTGAAGACATAAAGAAAACATTTTTCAAATACATAAGAAATAAGAGAAAGACCAAGGACAGCACAGGCCCATTATTCAATAAAGAGGAAAAGACAATAACAGAAAAATGTGGAAATAGCAGAGGAACTAAACGATTTCTTTGCTTCAGTTTTCACCAAGAAGGTTGGTGTTGACTGGATGCCTGAAAGAACAAGTAGTTAGACGTCTTCAAGTCACCAGGCCCTGACTGAGGAGGTATCTGAGCCATTGGCTCTTATTAAAAAATTGTGGAAGACCGGAAGTGTCCCAGGGGACTAGAAAAGAGCAAATACAGTGCTCATCTATAAAAAGGAAAATAAGGACAATCCACAGAATTAGAGGCCAGTCAGTTTAATCTCTCTATCAAGAAAATAATGGAGCAAATAATTAAGGAATCAATTAGCAAACATCTAGAAGAGAGTAAGCAATAGCATGAATTTGTCAGGAACAAATCGCGTGAAACCAACCTGGTAGCTTTCTATGAAAGGGTATCTAGTCGTGTGGATGGAGGGGAAGCGGTAGATGTGGTATATCTAGATTTTAGTAAGGCTTCTGATACTGTCCCACATCATCTTCTCATTAACAAACCAGGAAAGTACAACCTGGATGGGTTACAATAAGATGGGTGCTAAACTGGCTAAACAGCCACTCCCATGGAGTAGTAATCAATGGTTCCCAGTCATGTTGGAAGGGCATAATAAGCGGGATACCACAGGGATCATTTCTGGGTCCGGTTCTGTTCAACATTTTCGTCAATGATTTAGATGATGGCATAGAGCAGTGGTTCCCAAAATTCTGCCATGGCACACTTTGATACCTTTAATTTGAGGCACACTACCAACTTTCCAAATGAACTCATGAATATTCATAAGCAAATGAGCCAATCCAGAGCTCTGAGTAGTTTTTCAAAAAAAAAAAAAAAAAAAAAAAAAAAAAGTGTGTGGCACACCTGCTCAGACCTGACAGCACACCTGTGTGCTGTGGCATGCTGGTTGGGAAACACTGGCATAGAGAATACACACTTACAAAGTCTCCTGGCAGTACCAAGCTAGGAGAGTGCAAGTGCTTTGGAGGATGGGATCACAATTCAAAATGATTTGGACAAACTAGTTAAATGATCCGAGGTAAACAGAATAAAATTCAGTAAAGACAAGTGTAAAGTACTCCACTTGTGCATAAGCAATGGATTGCTCTTTCCTAAAATGGGCAATGACTGCCTAGGAAAGAGCACTGCGGAAAGGGATCTGGGTGTCATTGCGAACCACAAGCTAAATAGGAGTCAACAGTGTAATACTGTTGCCAAAAAAAAAAAAAAAAACCACACTACGCAAATATTATTCTGGGATGTATTAACAGGAGTACTATAAGACGCGAGATAGAATTCTTCCACTCTACTCTGCACTAATTAGGCCTCTACTGGAGTACTATGTCCAGTTCCGGGTGCCTCATTTCAAGAAAGATGTGGACAAATTGGAGGATGTCCAGGGAAGAGCGACAAGAATGATTAAAGGTCTGGAACACTTGACTTATGAGGGAAGATTGAAAGAGCTGGGTTTGTTTAGTCTGGAAAAGATGAGATGGAGATGTGATATGATAACAGTTTTCAAGTACCTAAAGTGTTATGAGGAGGAAGAGGAAGAAAAATTTTTGTTCTCAACTGCCAACAACAGGACAAGAAAGAATGGGCTTTAATTACAACAAGTGAAGTTTAGTTTGGAGATTAGGATGAAATTCCTAACTGTAAGGGTGATCAATCACTGGAATAAGTTGGGTAGGCAGGTTGTGGAACCTCCATCATTAGAAGTATTAAAGAGCAGGTTAGACAAACACCCGTCAGGGACAGTTTAAGATGGTATTTAGCCCCTGCCATGAGTGCAGGGGACGGGACTTGATGACCTCTCACCACTCCTTCCAGTTTTTATGACTCTATGATTACCAGGCAAGGGCTTGCAGCACCACAAAAATCTTAACCTTTGAAACTTTCTGGAGTGTAGACATGTAACAAAATGACAATTAGATCTAAGCGCACCTCCCACTTAGCCAGGATTCCCAGGACCATTAACCCTTTTTTCTACCATTATTCCAGTCCTCCACTTTGCTGCTTTATGTACCTGCACAGGCCTCCACAGTCCATTTATTGTCCAGCATATCCATCTGCCATAAGAAAATAAAACCTACGTCACCTGATTAAGGCCTGTTTATGTTAAAAGCTTCAAAAAACACTGAACTGACATTTTTAAACATGACTATTCTTGTCCACACTAAAGACACAGCCATATTTAACACCACGCTAATTTGAAATTTCAATTTTACTGATTTTCTAACACAATGCTTTTTCTCGATAGGCACGTGGACCTGGCTTGTATAGTAATGAGTTAAACAGGGACCTGTGATGGAACATACATGCCCCATTCAAAAGGAATGAAGATAGAGGCTAATTCCTGAAAAGGAAGACAGACAAAAGGTGAACTCAGAGAATATGCTTGGCCAACCAATTAGAAAGAGAGTTTCCACCTGGACTCAATAAGGTACCCAGTTTAAGATGGCTGTCAGGTAAGATTACTTGATTTGCTCTGGGTGTGTGTTTTTGTGAGACTGACAGGAATCTAGCAGTAACTTCTTGCCAATGACACAAAGCTACAAGAAGCCTAAGGCTAGTTTCTCTGGAAAGCAGCCATAGGCAGGCTTTGAGCTGGGAAGTCCCAAGGTCCAGGACCCTCCAGCTATGCAGGCTCCCAAGTCTGGGCTCCAGCCCAAGCCCGAATACCTACACAACAACCATTCAGCTCCACTGCCCAAGCCAGCTGACCTGGAACAGCCACCAGTTTGGTTTTCTTATCCCTGTGCAGACATACCCTTCCTTTATTTCGTTCAGAATTTGGAGTGAGAGACTAAACATAAGCTGGGAGGTCAGCAAGATGGCATAATGGTAGAGTGGAATTTTAGTGTGGATGAAAAAGAGAAGACTGAAGCACAGCCTGAAAACTGCAGTTGTTAAAACTCTTGTCCTACATGAGACATTTAGGCTTTTAGGAATAGCCTATAAAGTTTCACTGAGTAAAGCAGACCTCGTAACACACAAATCCCCAGGGTCTGTGAAGAATGGGCAATACCAATGGTTCAACTTTGCATCTCATCACCGAGATGCAGTGTTAACAGCATGAGAAGATGATGGAAAGATCATACAAAGAAAGATACTGCACATCAAGTCCCGTACAGTTCTGCAGTTTTGGGAAGAGTTTGCTTTAATAAAGATAAAAGCAAATCCTTACCTGCCCTGCTCCAATAGGACTATATCCTTCCATCCTAGCTTGGAGAGATGGTATGCCACAGACGTGCCTATGATTCCACCACCACAGATTACCACCTGTGCTTGAGCTGGCAGGGAAATGGGCTGAGGCTCTGTTGCAGACGTGGTGATGTGCTGGGAGCTGGACTTGCTTCTCCATCTCGGGCTGACTGTCCGCCACCGGACATCTGACAGTAACCGGAAAAACATCCTGACAAGTGTCAGTCAGGTCTCTAGAGGCACCTCCTAGAAACGCTTAGACTCTTGCTCACTGCCACGTCTTCTAAGCAAGAAAAGAAGCAAGAGAGATTATTATTACCACTTACCATGCTACCTGTATGCAAAGCTGTTCCTGGGAACTCAGGGGTCAAGAGGAAAAGAAGGGTGACAGAGATAATAAATTACATGATGTGTAATGAGGCATCTCAAAGCCTCTACACTGATGAATTAGATTCTTGAAATGCCAAAGGATGAATAAGCAGGAAAACAACAGCTTGGGTAGACTTTGAGAGTCCTCAAAGAATAGCTTTGCTACTGAAAGGACCTAGATAGCTTAGATGACAAATAATGAGACCCAGATTCTTTCACTTTGGAATTTAGCTTACTCAGTAACAAGGAAGGAAAAAGAAAAAAAAAAAAGTCAAATTTGGATGTATAGAATGGACATCTGCTCCAGTTGGCAGAAGCTGCATGTACTGGAATCTGAACAGCCCAGACTTTGAGACTATAGTGTTGATTCATCATGTTGATGTTTGTTTTATCGTGGATTCTGCCACAGGGCTCTTTGCTGATACACCACTCTAGTCCAACTGCTATGATCCACACGCTGGAGTTCACTAGCTATAACAAGATTTCTCCCCTTCTTCAATTTACTCACAAACCCACATTTAATACTAATATGTATCTTATCAGCTATTCTGCAATCATAGTTTATATACAAATACCACACTCCAAAATAAGTGCTGGAAGAGCAGCACAGAAACAGGCAGTGATATACTGTTTCTTGGTTACAGGTCTCTAGTAGGAGAAATGAGCACAGGGGCCAACACTTAATAGCAGAAATTCACACTGGTAATTATTTATAAAGTTAACTTTTTAATACCACTATGATTGCCACACATTCACTGTGTGGACAAAAAGTGCAAATGCCAGCCCCGTCTTATAAACTCTTTTTAAACATGTCCAAGAGCACAACCCAAGGACACTTGAATTTTAATGGGAGTGGGACATTCTTCAGATTTCTTTAAAGTCCTGATGTTGTTAGTACCACCTCATAATCACAAGCACCATGCAAGAAATCATAAAAGTGTAAGGCTGGAAAAGCCCTTGATGAGGTCATCACATCTAATCTTTCCCAAAAAATTAGATATACACTGATCAGCTTTCCCTGATGTTTGTCTAACCTGTTCTTGACAGCCTCCAAAACCAGATTGTAGAAGTCCCATAGGTAACTTATTCCAGTGCTTGATTGTCCCTATTATCAGTTTTTCCCACAACTTGTCTCTTAGCTAATTACTTCTGGTCACACACTTGGTGCACATGGAGAATTAGCCAGCATCCTCTTTTTAACAGCCCTTAACGTATTTCAAGAGCGAAGACTTAGCTCCACTTAGTAGTTGATTCCTTACACTCAACTCCTTCAACCTTTGCTTTCGAGCTGTGTTTTCTGAACCTGTTAGTTACTTTTGCAGCTCTCTTCTGGGCTCCCACCGGCTCGTCCACAATCTTCCTTAAAATGAGGCAGCCAGAACCGGCCCCAGCCGCAGCCTCAGCAATGCTGGGAAGAGCGGACCTGCCGCTTCCCCCCTCGCACGCTGCACCCGGGTTAACAATACACTTCCCCAGGCGCCACTGGCCTCTTAGGTTCCCGAGAAATAGCCGCGTTTATCTGAGCGTAAGATTTCATGGGCTAAAAACCCTCCGGCACAAATAAACGCCTTGATCTTTAAGGTGCCTCGTCTGACTTGCCTGCCAATGCAACGGCACGAGCGTGGACTGTACCCCGCCTGGGCCCCCGGGCAGCTCTGCCGCCCGATCGCCCCCGCCATGTTGTTTTCAGACCCAGCGCCCGCTGAGGCGAGCCGGTGCCCCTCCCCCCGCGGGACCCGGCACGAGCCAAGCCGGGGTGACCCCGCGGGACACGCGCCCGACGCCAGGGCTCGGAATGAGGCGCGCCAGGCGGACGGCGACACCAACCGCGCGGCGCCAACAGCTACGTCGCCCGGCCCGGCCCCCCCATCTCCGGACGGGCCGCGGACACCGCAGCCCCGCGCGAGACGAGCGAGGCCGTCGCTGGGGGAAGGGAGGGGCAAGGAACTTTACCCCATCGCCCGCGCCCGACCTCGCGCTTTACGGCTCTTAGCTGGAGTACGACAGCTCGAGTCGTGCGCCTGTGTCGTCATGCGCGGACCAATCAGGGCGGGCCCCTTCTCATCCGCCCCTTTGCCGCGGCCCACGTGGGTTTGTTGCTGGCGGGGAGCGGCGCGTGGCGGCGCTGGCCCCGGTCCCGGCTCCAGGGGCGGCTGAGGGGCTGGAGGCGAGTCCCACGGCCCCAGGAGTGACAGCAGCTGTGAGGGCGCCGGCTGCAGACCGCCCTGCACGGCGCTTCACAAAGACAAGCTTCAGCTGAGGCCACACCTGGCCTTTCTGCCACCGGCTGTGTTAAGCACGACGTGTTTCTCCCCAGCTTTTCCCTAAACCACGAACCAAGGAGATGGGACATCACGGATGTCAGAAGAGCCCTTCAAAAAAAAAAGAACCCATGGAGTCATGTGGTTATTTTTCGCATGAGCTCTCGTGGGAGAAAATCCCACTTCCTCAGATGCTTTGAAGATGGGTGAACTTCCATAAATCGAAGCATCTGACGAAGTGGGATTTTCTCCCGCGAGAGCTCATGCGAAAAATAAATCTGTTAGTCTTGAAGTGCCACATGACTCCTTGGGCTTTTTTTTTTTTTTTGCTGGACTAGACTAACAGGGCTATCCCTTTGGAAATTGACAAGAAGAGCCCTTGCCTTCTTTGCTGAGAGGACAAAGCAGTGTTCGAAATCAACTCAACGTATCATCATGATTGTGGACAAGCTGACGGGCCAACCTCTAGCCAGGCTACAGCTGTCATTGCAGATCACAGCCTGCCTCAAGACCTGTCATGAGCAAGCCAAACTGCATCTACCTGGACCTGTGACAGCACCTATGGCTAGAGCACTAGCCTCATCTACAGCTTTCCTTGCGTAAGTGCTGATCCAGGCGATCATCCAGGCAGCCACCTGGTCAGCTGCACACACCTTCATGTCCCGCTATGCCATCCTTCAGCAGGCAAGGGCCAGCACAGCCTTTGGCAGAGCTGTGCTGCAGTCAGGCAGACTGTAGCTCCACCCGTCTTCCAAGGTAAGACTTATGAATCACCTGACGCTGAATGGATGTGAGCAGCTGCTGGAAGAAGAGAAGAGCTGTTTCCAGTAAATAGTCATTCTTTGAGATGCACTGCTTACATACATTCCACACCTTTTCTTCATCCCCACTTTTTGGGATTAACAGAAAGAAGAGACTGAAGGAGGATAGGGTCAGCGGCACCTATTATACCATGGCACATACATGGGAGTCCAAGTCCTACAGGAAGAGGCTAATGGCAAAAATCTTCCAGTAACTGCATGGTGGCACATACACACCTTAATCCGAATGGATGTGAGCAGGTGCTTGAAGAAGAACGCTGGTTACTCCAAAAGGCATGAGGCTTAATGTGACGTGAGCAGAAGGCCACGTCACAAGACAAAGGGGACCAGTTGCAGGGCAGGAAGGCAAGTGGGAGGACTATACAGCCACAAGATTAGGGACAACAGCCAGTGCCATGTCACATTTCACACGCAAATGACATTAAAAATACAGGTTACAAAATCAAGCACTCGGAAATAGAAAATGCTAGAATTAAGATTGACTGTGAAACCTTATTTCAACCCCTTTGTGCGTATGCATGATGCAGATTCTAATTGCAGTCATGTGTGTCTTTCCTGCTTAGGATGCCTGCCTTGTTCAGTACACAAAGGGACTGCTCTCTGCATAAGCAGCCTTGTTTACTGTACACCAAGGGTCGCAAACTCAAATCACCTCAAGGGCCATATGAGGACGAGGATATTGGCCCGAGGGCTGCACCACTGAAAACTTTTCATACAATGATGTGGAAGTACAGTAAAAATGAAGAGTAATATAGTATGCTAATAAGTCAATTTATTAACTTTTTTGAAACTGTAACATGAAGTCTATGCTAATTTTGACAGTCTTTCCAAAGCCAAAACATGTTTCCTTTTAGAATCATTTCCATTCAAGACGGCAAAATCATCAAAAAGATAAAGAGTAAACAAATAGACTTAAAACTTTATATTATAAATCAGTGGTTCCCAAGCTTTTTTTGGTTTGAGGGCAAAAAATATACTTTTTCAAACTCTGAAGGAACGCCAGTTAATTTAATTAAAATTAAATTAAAATTTAACTTATTGAATTCAAATTGATGTTAATTGAAATAAATTAATTGCAGCTTGATTTATTAAAACTGAATTAAATTTAATTGAAATTAAATGTTTATAAAGGCTTTAGTATTTTAAATAAAATTAAATTGTTTTAGAAGATTTTTGGTTTTTTTGTTTTAAAAAGAGGAGGCTGCATGTATCCCCAAGCCAGGAGGTGAGGAGAGCAGCCACGTCCCAGGACAGGCTGCAAACAGGTTGGTCAGAGCCCTCCACAGGACCATAAATAAGCAGCCCCCTGCTTTGCCCTGGGGGCAGCACTGGGATCAGTGGTGAGGGAAACACCCTCCCCATCACCTGCTCAAATTTGGCCATGCTGGGGTTGGCAGAGGGGGAAACACTCCCCACCCGCCTGCCTGCTTGAATTTGGCTGAGTGGGGCCAGCAGAGGAGAAAACATCCCCTGCCTGCCAGACAGCACTGGGGTGGGTGGAAGAAAAAACACTACCTCACCCTCCTGGGGGGAGATGCCCCTTGCCTGTGCCTGGACCGGCAGCAGGAAAAGTCCTGGGGGCTGTGCTGTGGCTAGTGGTGGGGCTTTCTGGTGCTCCCCCAGAATGGAGCCCCCTGTGAACCCTCCCCACAGGCTCAGGCTGCCCTCCTTTAAGCCCCCCCCCCCCACCTGAGCCTTCTCTGGACTGCTCAGCCTGCTTCAGCTGCTCAATCAGCTGCTGCATCTGAATTGGGCAACTCAGGATCAACTGGTCCATGTGAATAGGGCAGCAAACGATCAGCTGCTGCATGTGCATAGGGCAGCTCCCAGGCAGCAGTTCAGCTCCTCCCTGTCAGTGGCTGATAACGCAGGAGGGAGGTAAAGCTGCTTGGTCTCCATCTGCAGAGAGGCTCAGCATTTGAAAACTCCATGGTTGGAAAGGTGGGAGCCCCAGGATTCTGGGGATTATTAGGGGGCGCAGGGGGCAGCTCTGCGGGCCGCATGCAGCCCGTGGGCCGCATGTTTGAGACCCCTGCTGTACACTATCCAAACTCTGGTCTGCAGACAAAATTAGCATGATCTTTTCTGTTGGACTCATCACCACCGTAGATATCTGCTTCACAAATATTGTCAATGAGTTTATTTTCACAGCACGAAGATGATGAGGTGGTTCTATTGCCAGTGTACAGATGGGGACTACACCTGTTTTGCCCCCGACCTTCCAGCAAGGACTCCCACCATGGGATTCCAAGCAAGGTCCAGCAAGGATTCCCTCTCTCAAGCTTCCAGCTCAACAGCCTTCATCTCTCTTAGACAGAGACGTGCTTCTTGCTTTTCCTCCAAACTACGTTATTTCCAGGCACCACAGTTACCTGCCTACACTGTATATTCCCCAGCAAGTCAGACTGCCTAAGCAGTCCTGGTGTGTCTTCTCAGACACACTAAAGAATGTAGTGGCTACAGTTAAGCTCCTACATAGCTCTTTCTAAGTAAGCCCATTTTTTCTTAGGGCAAAAGGATTAGGAAAAACACATTAAAGACAACTTATAGATCATTCCAACTACAGTAAAGGTGCAGGTGAACAGTCCTTCAAGCCCCCATTCTGTGGTTACAAATTCATAGCACTGTTTCTCGAAACAAGAACCTCCAGGCATCAGAATTATTCCTTTATACAGTTTTGGGGTCTTTGATCTTGTTCTAAACTTGTCTGCATCTGATAAGCAGCATGCACATTTAAACTTCCCAATTGCCATTTAACCAACCATCTTTGCACTTCATTAATTCTGACGGTACAATCAGGTTTTGATTACCTAAGTTAAGTGCTTGTTTTTAAGCACAGAGAATAAGAGAAATCTTTCAGTGTCACCTAAATAACAAAAAGAAAAGTGGTGGAAAATGTGCACAATTTACCAAGCAATTGCGATTCCCCTTCATGTTTCTTCTACCCTTTACCACACATTGCTCTGCAGGAAGTCCATGCTAACAGCTGAAGAAACTTATGTGGTAGTGCTTTAATAAACTTGCAGGACTTCAAGAACATGAATCCAGATTGAAGTACTTCCATGAGACCCACTAGCCCTGACTGGATACCAGAAATGGACTATTTTCTTAGAATGGATTCTTGAAACAGGTGCCTCCATTTCCACCTGACCTGCTGGAGCAAAGAACACATGTGTTTAAGGAATGCTAGTGCTTGTTGGCCAATGTGGAGCTGAAGGACCACTGAGACATCCTATGGGTGCAAATGACTAATGACAAAAGTGTGGCCTGAGGAAGCTCCCCTAGTCTGGATGAGGTTGGTAAATCCTGCGACTCAGGAGGATGTAGCAATTGAGCAGAATTGGGTTCAGTCAGCAATGTGGCTGTTTAAATCTGCATTTGCCAATCCTGTACTATCAGGGCTGAGGGAGGGAAGGGCTGCCATGATGGTACTGTTTGCTTGTGCATCCATGAGGAAAATTGAGGAAAGATACATTTTAGGTCTATAAAGCTCTAACAGCCTACAGAAAATCCTAGATGGCAAACTCCGCTAGGAGAAAACAGCCTCTCTATGCCCTAACAAAAATCTTTTACCTGCAGGCTGAGGTTATAAAACAGCAGATAAGGTCAGTGTCTTGCAAAGTGCATTACAAGGTCCAATATTCTGAGTACTGTGCAGGGGAGGAATGTGGGACCCATAAAAGGATCTCTCTTAGAAACTGGTTTGAAGAGTACCAGATGGAAACTACTGGACTAAAGATTTGGTTAGCATGATTTGTCACCCCTTTAGTCACTTGCTCATCCGTAGTCAGGATTTAAGCCAATCAATGTCTAACATAAGATGCCCCAACTTCACATGCCATTCCGCAGACTCCATTCAGACCAAGGGTTAGCTGTAGCTATATGGAGGCGCAGGAACATAGCAAGGAGCTTTTTCGGGTGCATTTAATAACGAGAGGCAAGGGGCTGGACATCTGTTGAAAATGGCCTCACCCTTACAGCAAACCCACCTGCCTGGCACTCCTGTTGTTCTGGGAGGAAACATAGTGAAAATCAGAGAAATTCCACTTTATAACATTCCATCTCTGGCCACTGCACAGCCTAATAGGAGGACTGTCTTACAGAGTGAAATGCCTAGATATGAGGACCGTCCTTCAGAGATGGTTGGAAGGTGCTGCTCCACAGGCAGCCAATGGCCTGTGGGTGATGTGTACAAAACTGACAAGTTCCAGAGAGGTAGCCATGTTAGCCTGTATGCAGCAAAAACAAGGAGAATCCTGTGGCTCCTTTGTGGGTTGCAGGCCACAAAAGTTTATGCCTAAAGGAATCCGTTAGTCTTTTAAGGTGCCATAGGACTCATTTCTGCAAAACTGAGATGCTATCCACTCCAAAGAAGTTTACTTCCCTAATATGGGGCTGCATGGACAATGTTACTGGGAATTGTGCTCCTACCCCTTTTAATCTTTCTGGGGCCACTCTCGTTATTCTTCACGCAGTGCCCACAAGTCGTTGCTGACTGGTGAAGCACAAGCAGTGAAGAATGAACCAGGTGGAGATTTTGCATGCACCAACTGCCCCTTGCAGCCTCTCTCCCCAGCATCTGTCTTCTCCTTAGGGAAGATGACAGCAAGCACCTGACAGTGGAAGTTTTGCTGCTTTAACTAGGCCAGCATAATTAAAGAAGGAAAACCACTGCAGCATAGATGCAGATTTATCAGTATAACTGCTTATTGGTACCACTGCTGGTGCAACAAAATGAGCTGGACCAGTAAAACAGTATCTGCATTAGGGCTGCCTACCAGCCTAACTGTCAGTTAAAAAATGAACCGGACACAACTCTGCTAGCAAAACAAGCTCTGCCAGCAAAACTTGAAGCACGGACTAGGCCAGGGCTCTGTACTTAGGCCTTGGGCACCCAAACCTGGGAAAGCAGGTGCAGGTTCACTGCACTGTGCAAGTTGTTCAAGTGCAGGACTTCTTCCACCATGCTCAGCAGAGTCAGGCAAGCAGGGGTCCCCACTCAGCTGGTTGCTAGGGGGTGTGGACCCAAGCTATGCTGGCAGTACCTTGCCTATGAACTCATGTGTTAGCAATCCAGCTTTGTCTAGGACACTCGGGACAATCAGGAGTGGGGGAATTCCCTGCAACTTGCACTCTGGTGCTCCTGTTAGCTGTGGTCTAGTCAGGAGAACTTATTGGATCTCCCTGCTCTCCACATGATGAGGTCAGGGTTGATCCCATGCAACCTTAGAAGCTCTCCAGGTGAAGTTTTCCTCCACAGTTGCCCCCTTTTCCACATTCCCTGTTTGGAGTCCATCTCCCAAATTAGAAGTATAACTGTATCCAGGCTCAGACAGGTATTTGTATTGTTCTCTGAGGTAGCATCTTTATATGTCCAGATACCATTCATTTCAAAGGGGCATGGGATCCTCTTAGCAATTCAGCATGAACTACTCACTTATTAGTGCACTTCATCTTAGTAAATCACCTTAGTATTTGGGGTGTCAGTCAGAATTCTGCCCTTGGATGGGAACTGCACAAGTGCAGAATTTGGCCTTTGGGGAACAGACTGCAATTTCAGACAAACTAATCTGCCTTGTTTCTATCTGTGGTTGCTCAGATGGCTTTCGGTCCAGGGCTCTCACTTATCACACACCAGCTTAAACACTTCAAGAAAGTCAGAACAGCATGGTATTAGGTAGGGGACTTTTTGGTTTAGAATATATTTTACATAGACATTTAAAAATGCCCAGAAGTTGTTCAGTTACAGTGACTAAAGTTAAGTGTCTGGTTAACAGGAGAGTAGACGGGTCATCATGGACATTCTTGCAACCACAAGAGAAAAGTAATGGAAATAACCAAAAACTTCCAGAGTTACTGCTGAAGAACTAGAGGACAAGTCTGTGGAGCAAATGTCAGTACTCTCAGACTGTATGTATCACAGGTCTCAAACACACAGCCCCTAAAGCTATTTCCTGCAGCCTGTAATGACACTATTTTTACTGATATTTGCAATATTGTATGAAAAGGTTTTAGTGGTGTGGCCCTTGGGCTAACGTACTAGTCCTCATACAGCCCCCATGGTGATTTGAGTTTGAGACCCCTGGTGTATATATAGTGTGTACTATAGCACACACTTGGCCTGATCACTCAGGCTCCTGCATTCTCATCTGGTTCATTGGAATGCAATAGATGAGTTTGTCTGGCAACTTGGCTTCCCTACTTGGTGAACTGGCTGCTGGGTCTCTTTTTATGTCATAGACCATGGACCTCCTGGTATGCCTTGAGTTGACAACCAACACTTCTCTAGCCTAGCCATTTTAGCAAATTTGCCCCACCCCTTGTTTACAGACTGAGTCAATATACTTCAGTGGTTCCCAACCTTTTTGGCTCAAGGGCTGCAGATATCATTTTTATAACTCTAAGGTGACCAGTTTCTGCCAGCAGGTCTCTTTCTCACTCACCCCACCCCACCCCACCCCTGCAGCCAGATAGGAATTGAGCAAGGAAGCTGTCTCCTCACTGATCTCCCATTCCCCTGGCTGCAGCAAGTAAACCACATGCATCCTGTTGCCCCTAGTACTCCACCTAAGGCGCTAGGCAGTAGCTTCCTTCTGCAGCCAGGGGGAGAGAAGATGATCAGTGCTTCCCCCACTTCGGCTCCTGCAAAGACCTCAGCACTTATGGACACAGGCAGAGCACTTTACTGTATTCCCTGCTACAGCCAGGAAGAGGGGAGTGCTGATCTCCTGTCTGCAGCAAGGAGCCAACATTCGTCTTTCAGCCCCAAGGAAACATGCTCCACTTGATTCCTTAGGCAATGACTTCATTCTGCAGCCAGCAGGTGTGCCGCAGGCCACTTGGAAAGCCCCCAGGGGCCACAGGTTGGGAACCACTGGTATAAATGATCTGTTTAGCCACAAAGTTACATATTCCTGTTTACAAAAAAAACACCCCAACCACACACTAGCCCCGTGGAACAAGGGAGTATGGTGGCACTTTTCAAGACCAACAAATTTCTTTATCACATGAGCTTTCATGAGAGAAAATACTGCATCATCAGATGCTTGAAGACGGGGAACTCACAAAAGTGTCTGACAAAGTGGGATTTTCTCCCACAAAAGCTCATGCAATAAATAAATATGTTAGTCTTTAAAAGCACCACCAGACTCCTTGTTTGTTTTGCTGAACTAGACTAACATGCCTACCTGTTCGGAACTAGTTCTTTAGAGACATGCTGCAGTTAGAGGGATTTGCACTAGCGTAACTCTGAATTCAACTCTCCCCAAGTGTGTGCTTACATCATGTGACTGCCTGTGATCCATCAATGCTCAGTTGATCAAGCAATCACTTAGGTTGTTTAGAGCTGCAAGGAAGCAGTTAGAGCGATAGCAGTTCTTGGTTACAGGAAAGGGTGGAGGAAATGACGGTGCAGAGCCCACCCTTTAGCTGACTGAGGAGTTGATTAGTGTTCTGTGAGCATCATGGCATGAAGAGTGGTAATGAAATAAGGGAATCCAACAGGCAAGCATTTGATCTGTCAGAAGGATCACTTTGAAAATATCTGTAAAAAGCATTGGCAGAGTATTTAAAGAGAACCCGTTGAAGTGCAACAGGATGGAAATAGGCAATGGAGCAAAAGCTAGCACTTCAAACCTGGCCTAGAGCAGTAAAGTGAGACTTCTAAATAAAATGAGTGGCCAGATTTTTAAAATCTAAGATTCAGAGCTCAGCTTCTTTGAAAATGTGACTATAGGTGTCACTATTAGGAGTTTGCTGGGTAGTTAGGTCCCTTGAAAATGTAGCTTATAGGTAGGTGCCTCAAAAAATTTGGAGTGAAGTGATTTAGTCACTACCATTCAATGTAATGGAAATGGGTCAGTGCACTAGGGTCTCAGTCCAGCCCGGGGGGGGGGGGGGGAGGGAGATAGGCAGCCACATCACAGAAACTATCAACAGTCTTCACCTTCAGTTAAATGGACAGTGGACATGGTAACAGTCTCGCTTGCAGAGACAGTCGTCTTATAAGCAAGGCTGAGACTTGTTAAAGGGGCAGTGTGACAGGTTGCTCCCAGAATCTGGTCCAGTGTACCACTATGACCTCTCCTCTCCATGTCTTAATCGCTCTCCTGAACCCCGATTTACCCCACTTTGCCAGGTGACTACTCACTCCTGGGTCAGTCCACACCAGCATGTAATTGGTTTCAGGCAGTGGGTGTGCGCTATCTGGCCACTCAGGCAACAGTCGCCAAGTGAGCACACAGCCCCCAGATGTCACCCTGGGAACTCGCATCCTACAGAAATGGAGTTCCTTCCCCAATCACCATAGACTAATATCTGTCCATTTATCATAGAAGTGGATAGGCCCAGCCTCATTCATTTACACCCTCTAAAATCCACACACCTTTAGATAAAACAAACAAGTTTATTGATTAGGATATGATTTTAAGTGCGTATATAGTAAATCAGTGCACAAGCATTTAACGGAGTCAGAAGTTACCACAAGAAAATGAAAGATATAAAACTCATGTTCCAAAGAGGCAGCCGTGTTCGTCTAGTAAAGCAAAAAAAGCAAGGAGTCTTGTGGCACTTAAAGACTAACAGATTTATTTATCGCACGAGCTTTCGTACAATATCCCACTTCATCAGATGCTTTGAAGAGGGAGAACTTACAGAATTGGATGAAAATAAATGCAAGGGAGTGTAAGACATGGGATCAGGTCATACTGCAACAGCAAATCAGAGCATTTGTAAGGATTCAAACTCCAGGAGAGAGCATACAGAGGGAGGGTGAAGTCAAATTACCTGTTATAATGTGAAAAGAATCCATAGTCACGATTCAGCCCTGCTTTCACTCAATTTAATCTGCATATTAGTTCGATTTCAGCTGTTTCTTCATGAAGTCTTGATGTCTCACTGATTTTTCTTGAAAACTCATGCTATTCTACTAACACTATTCCAAGGTTACTCTTCAGTCTATTCTTCTCATTCTTACCCACAATACTGACTATTGGTGATGGTCAGCCAGCTCAGGTCCTCCTGGCCATATGCATAGACTCAGCATCTTGCAGTTGCTTCTAAGACGGGTCTCAAAAACCAGGCCACATGCAGCCCCTAAAGCTGTTTCCTGCAGCCCACGACACTATTGTTACTGATATTTGCAATACTGCTGTATGAAAAGATTTCATTGTTTCAGCCCTCAGGCTAACATACTAGTCCTCATGCAGCCCTTGTGGTGATTTGAGACCCCTTTTCTAAGATGATGTTTCTCTGGCAAGAGCCAGTAGCCTCTCTCCCTCTCAAAGTGTCTGTATTTGTTTTTCTATACCCCTTGGCCCCTCCCTCTCTTCCTGGGCTAAAGGTATCTCTGTCTTTTGTTATGTTCTAGGGATAGCGTTTGCAAAACTGATTGGCTCTTATCTCTCTCCCCACTGAGCCATGTAAAAAACCTGGAAACATGCTTTACCTTTATGCACATACATGATGCTGTAAGAAACAGGATACCACAACAATAAGTCAGAGCATTCATAAAGGAACCTTGCACGGCCCATTTTACATCAAATTAAACACTTACACTGCAAAAGTGAACAGAAAAGTCAAGCAGCTTATGACCCAAGGGTGCACGAATGTGCATCCCATGACCGTGTTCAAAAGGTACCATCATCTTGTGTTGAACTGTCCTTGCCAGATGGTGCATTTGGTTTGGAACACATTTGATTTACTAAGCTGATGTCTTCATGGATCCCTCAGTAATGGAATAAACAAGGTAAGGGGAAAGGTAAGGAGCACGCACAGCATAGTAACAGTCTTACAGCTTTCAGAACTGTGGGGACAGATTTTACAGTGAGCCAAACAGAAGCTTGGTGATAGGCTGATTAATGGAACAAAGGAAATCAAGTGCAATTCAGGAATGGGGGTGGGGGGAGAGATGTGAGTTTTCTTATGTTTAGACAAAACCTAGTGCCCTCAGTTTAAATGTGAAAAGGCTCAACTAGGAGAAAAGCTCCACATCCCCCTGAAGAAACCTAATGAAAATTCTTAGGTGGAACAACCCATTACTTTAAATATGTGCTTGCCAGAATCAAGGCAGAGTCTTGTTTCAGCATGTAGTACTGCAATGTGTGTTAACTTCACCTCAGATATGTCCTGTCACACAAGCCAGAAGGAACTGTTGAACTTAAATTTGTAAATGAAGAAATCTAAGCCCCTTTTTTTTTTTTTTTAATAACCCTGCAAAATCTGAAATCACATGCTGTAAAATCTAATGATTTGGGGGAGCCTACTCAGATGTTCTCGTTTGTCAAGATTAAAGTAGAGGAAAAGGACTAATATTTGAAAGCAGAAACACGGTTTATTGTACAAAACACACTTTTTCCTAATTCTGTGCTGAGGAAAAATGTTTGATGTAATAAATGGATATTTGATACCCATCTGGTTCATTGTGTGTGCTACAGGTATACACTAAACAAGTGTGGATAATATTGGACTTCCCAGAATGTACCATCTTAGCAAGAATGTTTCACTACTTACAGCTTAGTATCCTTAATGGGGAAATGACTTTCAGCCACAAGACTGAGAAGAAGTGGTGTTGAAATTGTGCTGCTGGTTTTGGATGTAAGAAAGTGGGGAGTATTATAAAACCTAGGAAAGAACAGAGGAGCATTTTTCAAGAGGTTTATTCTGTTCAGTCTACCTTGACAGTTGTTTGATATGCAACTCAGCTGTACAACTATTCCATAGGCAGTAAAATGATTAAGGAAAAAAGATTAAGCTAAGGCAGCATCAACTACATAAAGTTTCACTCAGGACAAAGCTGTGGATGAATCCCTTTTAATTCACAATTAAAGAGGAATCAAGTAAAAACCTGCAGACTCTTTTTTTATTAAATTCTCCCGTTTCATCTGTACAGAAAAAAAGCACATTATGTTCAGAATCTCAGTAACATCTCAAAATTACACAGCATGAACATGTAAAAAAACAAGAAACTGCTAGGGTTTTATACACAGAAAGGAAAAAAAATTTACAAAGAAGTCTTGTTAATGTTACGTTAATAAAAAGGACTAAGTTCAAACAGATTTTGCTGTACAAACCACAATTTCTTGCTTGGGTCTGTTTTGTACATCAGACTTGGGGAAGCTCACAGCATTATCCGTGCACACTACTGAAAGACTGTGCATGTATTCATGCATCTCTCTTTAGATGAACATCCTACGGTGCTCTTTGCTCTCTGGCCTTCCAGTCATATATTCCGGAACACAGACCTTTCATCTTCTATAATTACAAAATCAAAATAAATTATTTGTTTTTGGAAAAGGTTGTAGCAAAGGCTGCTTCTCTGCAGTAGAGGAGGCAGGGTACTGCACCCCCACCCTTACAGACAGGTTCTGGAGGTAACATCTTGCCACACATACAACACACAGAATGCTGAAGCCTGACAGCGTAAGAGGAAAGCAGTCATACCCGTTCACCAGATTTAGATCTTGGCTGTACCAGTTAGTACCTGTCCTCTCCCATTCAAATAAGCCTTCACAGCACGCAACAGTGAATGGGACCCAACACAGTGGCTCATAGGTAAGCTAAAACTTTAGGCTGGCCCATCTCCTTCAACTCAGAAGCTGGAAAGCGACAGTACAAGGTTGGGAGCTGCTCCTCTAGGTGACACCATTGTAAAAATAGCTTTAGATTCAAATAACAGCAGTTCATGAATCTACAGAAATATTTTAATAGGGGAGAAGAAAGCCAGTTGACCTGTTCTTATCTTTACAGTGAAATCAAAATTAACTTTGAAAACCAAAAGCTGGCAAAGAAGAGTCAAACAACTACATTCTCTGAACTAAATTATTCTGTGTTAACAAAAACCACCATCTACCCTGAGCACATTCACCCAAATGTGATCAGCCAGAGCTTACTCCCTCAGTCACAGTTTGCACACTGCATTTTCCACCCCACTTCTTCCCTCTGCACCCACTGCAAAGAGAGTTTCTATGCTGGAAGTGACTACACTAAGAGGTTGCCACTCTGCTCAGCCCTCACCCATACCTAATGTGTCTTCACACAGCATGCTCACAGAGGAGTCACTCGGTTTCAAGACAGTTATGCTTGCCTGGAATGCACAGGTCAGAAACTGAAGAATTCCTCACTTGTGGAACTTGCAGGGAATTATTCTAACTTTGGTAGGGTCTTTCAGCCCTTCTGCAGCAGCAGAGGAGGGTGGACATAAGTGTGATGTGAAGAAGGAATGCTGCTCCTGCCCTCACCATTAATTGCAGCAACCTCCATATGACAAGTGATTTTCTGGAGAGTGATGTGGGCAAGAGAACTCAGGGGCAGAAGGCAATACAAAAAAAAAAAAATTAAGACTTGTTCTGACCCACTAGTAAACAACAACTAAAGCTATTCTGCCACAAGAACACACAAGCAACCACCACCACCTGGTTAGCCAGAGTGAAATACCAAGATGCATGTGGTGCGCAATCCTTTCCATGTTATTCACACACATGATTTTGACTGGTGAGAGGCAGCTATGAATGTGCCATTAGGCATCTGAGCAGAAGAGGACAGCAGGATACAGACGAGCAGCATTCTTTACTAGATCATTTCCCCCTTTGGTATCCAGTCAAGTCATTCCCAGGCTCTACAACAGGCATCAGCTCTACAATACCTATGGCAAACCTCCAAGAAGAAATGATTTGCCTGGAAAGGACACACTTGCAGTGCGTGACATGAAGAGCAGCCTCCCCTAACTGAAGGGGGACAATTAAGTCAATGCTGGACTGGGAAGGGGAGCTAACAGTGGAGAAGTAGCAAGGAGGCCTGAAATCTTGAAGCCTCCTTCCAGCAAATCCCCTCTGAAATGGTTGATTCCAAAAGAATTTCTAACGCTCACATTAAATGAAAGTAAATTCAAGAAGGCAGCACTGCTTTTTACAAAAATTTCTCCCCCCACCTACTATTGGGCACTGGCAGACACAAAGCCAGCCAAGTGTTTGCATTATAGGTCCCAGGAGCAGGTGATCAGCAATCAGGATATGTTTGGAACAGGCTAGATTATTTTTGTGTTTTGTCTATTAGCCTCCTCACAGGCCTTCCATGCTATGATTACTGAAAGACATTTCTAACACACCTGAGTGGGATATTTTTGGTCTCCCTAAAAAGCTGCTCTGATATCAGAGTCACATGTTTAGCATGCCAATACATTAGGGATCCCATCTGTAAGGTGATGAATTGGGTATAAATCTTAATGATTATTAAACAGCTAAAACCCTGGCAGCCAGCTACCACGTTCTCTTTGCCCATCCTTGCCGCATCATTTTCCCACAAGAGATGGGGTCTGTCTCATATTTTTACCCTTTTGTAATCAAAGCAGGACACATGGGCCTGTGCATTATGGCACTTATGACAGTGCCATCACTGCCTAGAAAAATACTAAATGTAACAGCTTCCCAATTCATCAACCCCCTTCAGCCACTCCCCCACTGACCCAGCAGCTCCACCGTTCACTCACCTCTGAAACCAAGCCCCAAGATTTAATTTTGAAGGCAAACACCAGGCAGACTGCATGAAATACCCACAAAGTGCAGCTGCTGCTAAGGGTTTGCTTAGTGAAGGCTCCCCACCAATGGAACAATCTGTTTAGCAACAGAAACACCCAGATGTGAGCAAAGTCTCAGCACTATACAGCTGCAGGAATAACAACTGCCAATGGTTAAAAGTAATAATGAGACCATATTGTGTTCAAAGAAAGCTAACACAAAACACAGAGATTGGCTAGAAGAGACCCTGCATTACACAGATGAGCTGCACTTTACCATCTAGCTCTATAATACACTGCTGACTAATCTTCTGTCTTTAACATTCCTCTTGTCTCTCCCTCATGTTCTCTACTGCAATGGAAACTGCAGGAAATCATGGTTTCCTGTGTCCCAATGTACTCCAGTAAAGAACAGAAGTTGGAAGGTGAAACAACAATTTGCTTCCTCCCTTGCTAAGATTCACAGCCAGAACCATGGCTAGCCAGCCATCTACAGTATTTCACTACAATTCCAGCTAGGGTTTACAAAAACATGCCAGTTGATGTATTTTACACCATCTCACTTGGACTCCTCAAGTTAAACAGGTAGCAAATGCTCCCTCAAAAATACAAAATCTCTGGACGGCAATTCAATTTTGCCCTAGTAAAATATGGACAGCACAAAGCTTGCCAAACAAACATTTCCTTGGGGGAAACATACAACCTTGTTTCCCCTCGCCCTGCACTTTGAATTCATCCCATCTGTCTGACCTGGCATCCACAAAACAGTTACAAGGCGCTGAGAAGACATTTTGAATGACAGATGAAACCCATATCCTTTTGCAGTTGCCCCCCCCCCCCCCGGTGAGTGATGTGCTCTGCCATCCCCTTTCTGCCCCTTAGCTTCATTCACCCATGCATAATCAGTGAAACTACATGAGTAGCACTAGGCAAGGAAGGTGCAGGGAGGGAGAGAGAAGGAATTTAGGATCCATTTATGTTCCAAGGATGACTTACACATCACCCGCCTGGAAATACAGAACATCAAGCAAGATGATGATTTCTATAGAACCTGCTCCACTGCTCAAGTTCTCCTGTCATCCCCCACTCAGTCTATACAGTCCCCTGGCTCTCATGATCCAAGAATCCATACAGCAATAATAAATTGTCTTTTACACGAGCTTTTCTCATCTGTCATTACCATCCTACCAAGACTGGGACTTAAAATAGTTCACTTTCCATCTTCAAAGTGGCATGGTGAAGAGATACGTTTACCAAAGGGCTAACTTTTTATCCCTCTACAGCATTTTGTAAGGGTAGCAAAAGCAATCACAGTATTTTTAGAGATCAATCTGTACATAGTATAATTAGAATCAGCTGGTCCACATTCAGAAATGCCCCATCTTGTATTAGATCAATGCATAATACTGGAAATTTCAGGAATTACCTAGCAGTGCACTAATGGGGAGCCAGAAAAGAAAGTTAAGTATCAAGCATTAAGCCTAGCTGGACAGTGTTAGGCACATAATTTATACTCCAGCCCGCATAGGTGAGCACATCTAAACAGGTTAATAAAATATATGCATCTTACTGTACATGCCGCCTCTTGTGCGATCACTGCTGCATTTGAACCATGTTCTCAACCCATGTACCCCAGGTCCCAGCCACAGTGTGTTGGCCAGAGGAGGCCTCTCCTTGGGCAACAGAGATTATGAGCTGGAAATCTACTTCTGGAAATGTGACTACAGCCAAAGTGTGCACATCAGTGGGTTACCACAAAAAGCAATTTCCCTTAAAGATCAACATTTCTGTCCTTCACCTAACACTACCAGCACTTCTCCAATTTCTTCCTGCTTGGCAGTCTGGGACAGCACCTCTGACCTACATGATGCCAAATTCCATATATATCAACTAATGCTTTAGAGGCTCAGTAGCTTAACTCCATTTTTTAATGCTGTAACTCAAGCAGTTCAGACCCAGACAATTCAATGCCGAATCACTGCACAAACCCATAAATGACACGTCTGTGGAAACCGACTGGTAGCTCTATCCCATTCATCATCATTGAGCAAAATGGAGTGCTGCGGATGCATCATCGCTACCATCTCTGAACAGCTAATTCAGAAGAGTCTTGGCTTGACCACAGAGGATTGTAATAAAGGAGCATCCAAATTCATCTGCATTGCCTTTGATGAATAAAGGATAATCAGCTAGTTCATCTGGGTGCATACAACACAGCTGTCAATGCATTACACTGGCTCTTCTAGGCCTAACCTTCATACACTTTCCCTAGTCTAACAAAGAAGATACTGTGGAACTCAAATGGGTACTGAGCCATGGGAGACTTTGATCCTGGCCAATATTTTATTTCATCCTGTGACTGGCAGAGGAAAAAGGGGAATTGGAGGACATCATCTTCTCAGGCAAAAACATCCATAGTAACAAGGCCACAACATTCAGAGGGACCAGTGCTGCTGACTTACACCCTTAGCTGTCTGACACCAAGCCCTGAAGATGCTTGGGATAGGATGAGCAAGGCCAAAGGCGGTGAGTGATTCAATTTATTCTCTAATTTCCTACCTCCGTTTTAACCCAGCCATAGAACATGAACATATCCCAGTGAGAAGCACTGCCTAAGTCATATGATTGGTATGTATATATTTTTCTTCCTTTAAAAATTGACTTAAAAACTGCTTGAGCTGCAGGTCATGTCAGTCTGATTTGGTGAAGGCAGTTCCGACGATACAATAAGAGACTCATCTACAGGCAGGTGATGGGAGTCCGCTAACCAAGGGGTAACAAAAGGGGCTGCCACTTCTGCACACTGACTCTTTCATACGATGACGACGATGTTGCGGATGAGATCCAAGATGGGAAATTTGAGCCGACACCTGCTGCTGTTCTAATCCTTTTTTTTTTTTTTTTTTAATTCTCCTCTCGCAAGAGGGGGGCGGGTAGACTATACAGAGGAAGGCTGTACAAACGGCACTGGGCAGGCATTTCTTCAGCAGGCAGTCTAGGCTTTACCTGTCCTTGAGCTCTCGTGTCACCCGCTTGGTGATGCGTCCACACATCAGGCCAATGAGGAAGAGTACACAGATGCCAACCATGATAACAGACAGGATGTAGTTCTTGGACGGAGAAGTCATCACTTGCATAGCAAGATCAGAAAAGCCTTCTGCTGGGGCAACCTAGGGCATGAGAAGGGAAGAAACAGGACTTCAGCTTCCACATCAGTCTTTGCAGAGAAATTCTAAAGAAAGGCTGGATAAAGACACTCTGGTTACCCATTTGCCTCCTGTAAGTGTCCAGCACAATCTTTTTATAACTGAACTTTCCGTGGGAACAATTGTAGAGCACACACAAGTTTGAACTACAGACTGGGCTGCAAGTGAGCATTCAGGAAATGAGTTATCAACTGGGACAAGCTTTAAAGCTCCTAACTGCCCAAAAGACATCCCACCTCCTCCTATCGCTCATTCCAGCATTCTGCCTTTCTGTTCATATCAATTCAGCTCACTCCTTCCCACCCTCGGATCTCTTTCCATGATGGCACTCTTTTTCCTGACTTGTGAACTAGTCCCTGGGCACTGAAAGCAGATTGATTTCAGTGTTAGGGAAGTACTGCAGGTGCTGAAACAAGGGATGTATAAATGAATTATAGGTCCTGCTTTCCATTTTATCAAATGGAGGTCAAAACTTTGTTCTTTACTTGATTTGGTGTGCATGGATCACTGGAAGGAGTCTGACACACACAATATGTGCTGCAACACTTAGGCACAGCAAGACCGGAATAGAACAAGGCAGCAGGCTGAATGCCACGTTACCTTATTTATTAGCTGAACCCTGTTTTGTGTTCATTTAATGCTCTGATCTATGACTGAAAAGCAGAAAGACTGTCCCTTCCCACAGTTCTGCCAGGCAGAGGCATAACGCAGTTGACTGCATTCGCTCAGTCACCTCATGGGACTGAGCTGTGTCTGTTCTTCAGCCTTCCCATGGCTGAAGGCACAACGCCCACCTTGCCCTCCTGCCAGTTCCTTCACAAGACACTAACAATCAATCACAAGAACATGTCTCAGTCTCCTAACATAAGGGATCCCAAAATGTGGGCTGCAACACAATCCTGGATGGTCTGCTGGCACAACTGCAATCACCAGCCAAGCTCTTGGTCACTCTTTAAATCCATGTGGTTCATGTAATCTACATAAAAATGACATAAATGTAATGTTTTGAGCTGCTAATGTTGGGCAGAGTACAAAAAAATATTTATTTAAAAAAGCTGCAATGTGTCAAGGTTAATTCTCACAAGTACGATGTTATGTTTCACTGCAAGGTAACCTAGCAATATAGAGTCCACTCTTTACAACTGTAGAAACCAGAAAGCAGTATTTCAAGCTGACATGGATCCATTTATTTTTTTCAAAACAAGAAAGGTGCACTGTGAAGATTGTAGTAAAAGTCCTGAACCATCTATACCTAAATGAAATGATCCAGCCAAAAAAATAAAACTGTAAGACAATACAATACATACTTGAAGTTTGGGTTCACATTTACCAGATCAAATTAGCACTCACTGTTTCAGTGTGTTATAATGAGTGTTTTATATTTTTGTTTATAACATTTGATTCTTTTCTATTTAGTAGAGGAGGGTTGGATCTTTACTTAAAATTCAGATGACATACTAAAAATTGAAAACAAGATAGTGTTCAAAGTTGGACAATGATTTCTTTTAAAATCATTAAATGTGATTTTGTTGTTGTCTTGCTTATTGTTCAGCTTTATACATCATGTTTTCCCTGTCCGAACACAACATTTTGCTCTCAATTTTTTTTGAAGTCTTGTTTTACTAAAATTGTTGGGTTTCAAAGAACCTGAAGCACTGTGTGTGCATATTGCAATAGATTTCTATTATAAATGTCTATGTTAAAATGAAGAGAAAACATGCATTGTTTATTTACAGAGTTGTAATTCATATGGCTGTAATAATGAACAGTAATTGTCCTTGGGAAGAGTTAATGGTGGGTGGCCTCAGGGAATAAAATTTGGGAACCTTTGTCCTAACAGAGAACTCACATTGCTCAATATAGTGGAGTGACCAATGCCAAAAGCCAGGTGGGGTTTAGAGCCCCCTTGCATTCTCACCTTGGCAGCATAGCTCCACATTTCAATCCGATCATTAAGGCGTTTCTTACATTCAGGCTGTAACCTCACACGCTTGTCTTCCAAAGCTTCCATCAGGCAAGACATTTCTGCAAAAATGGAACACATGGTATCACAAAACATATGAACTGGTTCAAGGGAGAGGTTGCACCACAGAGTACTTGGGGACATGCATTCCAAGTCTTCGGAACCTAGGTTGTTCCTCTGTTTACAAAGTTATACAGCCAAAGTCCCTATAAATCAGTGCTGGGAAATGTAGCCTAAAACTGGTTTGGAAGGAAACCAGAGCTAGAAGCCCAGCCAAGATTTCATTTCAAATACTTTTCTTAATGCAGCATTTAAGGGGCAAGGAATGCTGACCCATGGAGGGAACTGAAATGTTAACTTTACGTATCCAAGGTGTAGCTCAGCTGAACTTACAGGATATTTTATGATTCACAGAAAAGCTCGCTAAAAATTTTTTAAGAATGCTAAATTCTATATATCTTCTCTGACAGCACAGAGGAAGTTCAGCTCAAGACAAACTGCAGAACAATCTCCTGGGGGCAGATGTGTTAAGTGTCCCATCTGGACTAGAAAGAGTGACGTGTATTTAGAAAAGTGGTTCACTGTAGCACTATCAGGTCCATGCTTTGTTGTGGGGGAAAGTGAGGGGCACACACACCTCCACTGGAATGGACATGAGCAAGCACCTGAAGAAAAACAAAACTAATTTCACGTTTACTGGAACATGTAAAGGAATGACTTTCAAGCTAAAGAGCCAGAACACCCATACACGATAGAAGTGGCACCATCCCTTGTTCAGTCATGACAACTGGTAGCAATATCTGCTATTCAAGAGGACCTCAAGTCATCCAACGAGGGTCCCAGTTTTAGGTCACTGCAGGAGCTAGAAGATCATACGTAGCAAGACATGCCAACACTTACGACGTCCTCTTCCTGGTGGGATGGCTGCACAGTGGTGTTTGATGTCTAGGGCACAGGCTGTGTGAAGCACTGGGTCAACGAATATGTCTGCTTTGCTCTCCTTCAACATGTTGAGCACTTCCTATGGAGGGAAGAGTATAAAGAGGTACACATTAAAGGAGGGAAAAGAAAGCAATGCTGAGTTCACAGAGTTCCTAAATCAGGGATCAGATGCTGCCACTGGGTAAATGAACTGAAGCTGCTCCAGGTCAGGTTGAATCAGAGGCCCTGCTCTACAGATCAACACAGTTCTACTCCCTAAATATGTATGGCAGGCTGCAGATCATACTGGGGTATAGTGGAGTGGTGTGTGCGCAGGGATCCAGGAGTGGAGCAGCAAGGCATAAACATTATTAGGATTAAGCTTCATTGGCAAGTCTACATTGGAAGCCAGGAAAGAAGTGGTAGGGGATGCTGCAAGTCAGTACTGAGAAACATTGGTTCTGCTGTGCATGGAAAAGTGTGTCGCTCTAGGTTCACACCATTCCAGGCCGTGGTCTGTGCCATGTAATGAACCATTGGCATTCCCCTGAAGGGTAAGGGGTAATTGCACTTCATACCCTGTTTGGTCGATGAGGCACATCATTTCCTTGATTACCTTTTTACACATTTCAGTTTTAATTTTGAGAAGATTAACTTTCAGGCACTCCTCCACCTGCCCAGTCTGTTCCTGGGCTGCTGCTTCCTCTGCGCACAAGCTGGAAATCTGTTTAGGGGAGAAAAATATTCCTTTTTCAACACAAATGAAACAGCATAGGAAACAGGTTGTTTTTCAATGAGTTGGCATGCTGCCATTTTAATGCAGTATTATCAAATACTAGAGCTAAGGAGCAAGCCCTGAGATGTGTTACAATCCATCCCTCATCTGCATCCCAGCATCCCTGAAGTACAAAAGCTGTACACACACAAATACGGCAACTATTTATTTATGAATTTACAGGTGTACAAATCCTTACCATGGGAACAAATCCATTTTTACAATAGGGAGTTTTTGTTTACGAGACATTATACAGGAATACCATCATCAGGTCTCTCTAATTAACAGGGGTCACCCTATTACAGAGTAAGCATTATTATAACACCCATACACTTGTTTTAGGGATTCCACGGAATTAAGTGAAAACTCAGATTACACATAGTTAGCAGACCAAGTGCAACAAAAGTTAATATTCAAAAATACTGGACAGATGTTGGTTTGGGAAATGAAAATACCCTGAGTACTAAATAAAAAGTATCCAAATAACAAGGAACTTGTCCTTTTGTCTACTTTGCTGGATATGTAATCAGTGTGTGAATTTTTCCTTTGCTGCCAGCTGCCAGATTTTTTTTTTTTTTTAACCATTTCTCTATAGTTAGATTATTCTTCTTTGTCCAATGGGAGGCTGTCAGCAGCTACTAGCAAATGAAAGATTAATTCTTTACATCCTCTTGGGTTACCATTTTTGCTGGGAAGCCCCAGAAGGATTACTAAAGGGTCATTTCATGATAAAGATCCAACCATTTGTGGTATCTGATCATGAACTGCACCCCAAATATACTCTGACTCAACACATCCAATCCAAATGCATAAAATCCCCTTTTTCACCACAGTTTTTCTAATACGTATCCCCGTTCAACCTCTCTACTTTTTAACCAGACTTGTGTGAAGCAATGTTCTCTCTAAGGCCCTGAGGCAGCTAAGCACCGCACATTGCTGCTGCGCGCCACGGGGGGGGGGGGGGGGGGGCAAAACCCCCGGGGGGAAAAAAAACCCCCCCCGGCCCCCCCCCGGCCCCCCCCCCACCCCCCCCCCCCCCCCCGCCCCCCCCCCCCGGCGCCCTGCCGCGGGCGCGGCGCCGCGGCCGCCCCCCCCCCTTGAATCCCTGTGGGCTAAATCAACCCCCCTGCTGCCCCCCTCTGAGCCAGCCTGATCCCCTCCTCCCATCCTAGACCACTCCTCCGGTAACCCCCCAGCCACCCCCGCCGGAGTGGCACGGCAAGGCTATGGCTCCTCCAGCCAGAGGAGCACTGACAGAACATGCTCCCTCAGAGCTTCTCTGGGCAGGAGTTTTAGTAACTCCCAGCTCCAGAGGCGCTGTCAGCCAGCTGGAAGACAGTCTTTTCGCCGGGTAGGGACTCTGGCTGCCAGCCGCATGTGGCAGCAGCATGTGGCCATGCAGCTTACAGGGAACACTGGTATGAAGTATCATTTCTGAGATGCTGTTTCAATTTTCTTTGTAATGCTACACATTAATGTTGCTAGTCTTCTTCTCCAGATCCAAGTCCCAAGATAATCTGTCTTATCCAGATTCTCTTTTCAGCATGTTCCATACAAACTTTTCTTTTAGGAAAGTTGTCTGCAAAATTGTCCCTCTCTCCTAATAAATCAGACACCATCATTTCTATTGCCAAAGAGGTAGCTACATTAGTCTAATTCAGCAAAACAAGGACAAACAAGGAATCCTTGTTTGGTTTCATTATTTCTATGAAAGCCAGCTTTTTGTAGAAAACAGCTTTCTAGAAAATTCCTAACTCAAACGTACTGGTATGAGAGGAAATTTTGTTATCTAAAGAAGTTAGAAACATTCCTTCAATGAATAGATGGCCTACTGTATGCACTCCATGGTTCTCCCAATCTTTAAAATCTGTAATCTGAATTAAGACCTGGCTCATCTGCAATGAGCGTCATCGGTAAGGGAAAAGAACTTTTCTGCATCTTTAGCAAAGTCTGCTCTAGGGCGCTAGAATAAAGGATGTGTATACATGTACAGAGAGCATGATATTTCTTAACAGCCACAATTTTCTTGTTCAGTGAAACTCAGTAAAACATCTGCATGTAAGAGAAAACTACTGTCAGATTTTGATGGATGTGCTGGAGAAGGCTCACAGAAGAATATTTGCAGTGTGTCCTGAAACAGAATTTCTGGTTAATTCAGTTTTGCTTAAAGAAACCATGCATCTCCTCTTTAAAAAAATGTATGCTAGGTTTGCAATCCAACAGTGAAATGGAAGGTATGTAACGATTTGTCCCTGCTCTCACTGAACAGATGATTTCCTCCCCAAGGGGTAGGTCCTCAACGGTGATTGTAGGGAACTGGGAACACTGGAGCCACAAAGCATGCCTCAAGACAACATATGGGTGCCATCTAGAGAAACCTGAAGAGCAAATCTAGCTCACAAGTTTCCATCTGATTGCTTTGAATTGTTGTCTTTTTCTGAAGCAGCTGTTTGGCAAAAATTAGATTGTTTATTGTCATTAATTAAAATCACACTTTGCTGTACAGAATAATAAATTTGCAGCTGGTAAAGGTCTTTCTGCAAATAGGCTGAGGGATTTGGCCTTTATTTTTGGTGCCAGTCTGGGCTGGTGTTGGCATGTTTTGTCTGATAATAGCTTGCACCAGCAAAGAGTTCAGAAGGGGACATGGGAACAAGGCTTGACCCCTTTAGAAAGCCCAAGTTATTTCTTAGCAGTTCTCCCTGGAGTTGTAACATGAGGCTCATATGCACCAGATCATGCTCTAACTGATGCAAGGTATCCCTCCAGGGGAATCTGGGGCATGTCTGCAATTCGCCTCCAGAGGGGGACTTTATAATCATTTGAAAACAGTGAGGCTGGCCTTACCATGTCACCTGGCAAGACACTGATAACCCTTCAGGGGCCAGTGCTCAGCTTGATTAGTTGTTCCTCATCAGAGAATTCCTGCATGAATAAAAGGGTTCCTCTCTACCTGGGGATGTGTGCCATGACCACAATGACTGCAGCTGGCCGGAGGACAGCTCACGTATGGGTCCCCAGGCCCCAATAAAGCCACTGAGAGGAGCCATAAGGGAAATGGGGTGGCCCCACAGGGACCACTGGTCCAGAGGTGGATAGTCTCTCATGTGGGAAGATATTTGAGCCTCCATCAGACCTAATATTCTGCCTCCAGAAGGCCGGTCGAGTTCTCCCATTGGTTCCTAGTTCCACTGATGAGGACAAGACCTATCTACTGATGAGCAGACCTACTGGTACCAAGGGTCAGTCCTCCTCTCCTTTGGCTGCTTGATGGTACCAGCAAATGCTGCACTGATGGTGTCAGGACCTCTCAACAGGAACAGATCTAGCATCCATGATGCTGGGTCTCTAAAGAGCATCATGTTCTCTGGAATTGCCTGTGAAACACCAGTGTGCCAGGGACATGGTGACGGTGTTCTGGGACCAACCCTGAACCCCCTCTGTTGGGAGAGTGCTGAGTGAGGAGGAAGCAAGGAGAAATGTGATATGTCCATGCATGTCTGGCAGATTTAAAATGCTACAGCCACAGAAAAGCTTCTAGGCATGTGTTGGCATCTGCTGTCGCCCTGCTCCTTTGCTGTGGCGCTGGGGCATTTTAAAATTTCCTGATGTTGTTACTGACAGCATTGAACTCTCTCGGACATAATTTCCATGGTAAGACTTTATTTGACAAACCTTACTCCAAGAATACATGAACTTTGTTCGAACATGCAGGCCCAAAATTGCCATTAAAATTTGAATAATATTTTCAGCTTTAAGTTGTGTGAATAATTGTTTATATTATATATTTAGAAATAAATGCATGTTATATTCATAAAATAGTATTTTGTTCAGTTTCCTTAATCATTTTCAGAGGAATGTGTAATACATCAAAATTATGAACATTACAGCCAGTATATACCAGCTTTTTTGAGCAAGTTTTCATCAGGTGTTCCATGTATAGTAATTAATATCTTTAGGTGTTCTCTTGTCCACTAACAATTGAGAAACACTGGTGTATCTGGACACTATCACAGCTTAGTGAATGGAGCTGTTGTCCCTCACTGGTACCTCTTGTCCTTCCTCAATACTGAGGACAGCCAGATGCAGTTACTTCAGCAGGTGGCTTCTGAGATTCTCAGGGTCAAGGGGCTGGTACCATGTTCTCTTTGAGCTCCTAACACACCTGTACCAGAGTGCTAAGTTTCACCTAACTGAGTGGTTTGAGGAAGAAGGCCTTGTCTTAGATGAGGATTTAGCAGAGATTTCTGAAATTTCTCCCTGTAGGCATTTATATGCTTTACCCTGTTTTTCTGCTGGATTCCTGAACTCTGCTAACTGTGGTGCTGGAGGCAGAGTCAACATGCTTCAATGGCCACTCCAGAGTGCGTCTGCCCAATATACAGAGGAGTTGGACTCTGGTCTCATGGAGTGATCCATCAGCAACATTCACAGTTTGAAGTCATGTAACTGACGAGTTCACTAATGGAAGGGCTGACAGATGCTACACTGTGAAGTGATATGACCACCCCCAAGGCAACAGAAGCAGGTACTGTGCCTCCTGCTGACTGGGAACTCTCAGAGACTGGCCATACTCTTCTTGAATCCTGAAGCCTTGGGCCCAGCTAGCCACGAAAATAATTGGGTGGTGAGAACACCAAGTGCAGTAAGGGGCTTATCTAAAAATAACTGAATTAAGAAAAACTATTTACACCGGGGGTGTGTGTGTGTGTGTGTGCCAGCTAATGCTTCAGCTGTTAGAGAGGTTCTGTGTCGGATCACAGGTGATAAAAAGCAAGTGGAAAGGTGGTCAGATCA
The DNA here is from genome assembly GCA_007922195.1 of Podocnemis expansa. NCBI lineage: Eukaryota > Metazoa > Chordata > Testudines > Podocnemididae > Podocnemis > Podocnemis expansa. Next base: position 2,694,277 of record ML682104.1, read on the forward strand.
TACTGCCCCTTATCTTCTTGTCATGGAACACAAGGAGGTGCAGGGCACAGGGCACCAGACACTACTAACAAATCTTCCGGTCTCAAGCAAATGCACATCTAAAATGGAATACACACAGAGTCCCTCACCTGCAGAAGAGTTTATCATTGAAGAAAAATTTCCAAACAAAGAGGCAACAGAGTGAAAGAATGACAGCTAATCAGAACATACATTGCAAAACCTTCAACACAAAGGGGGCCCAAATTTAGGGCACCTCTTAATCTTATAAAATTTTGTCTTTATTTGAAGAATACAGTGGCAGTCACTGCTTACTTGTTTTCTTTTTACAATGAAAACTTGCCCTTATATTAACAATGTGTCAAAGAGCCTGGCTGTTCCCATTATTCTTTTTATCCTTCTCACTGAGGCTGGTTTATCTTAAAAGATGTGACAAAGATGGCCTGCTCTAGATGTCCTCAATGTCTCCTATACAGCAAAGGTAGGGTAGGGAACGGATTACGGATCAGCTCTAGATGTTGAGCTATGTTTGTGGACGATTACCATGAGCAGTCTGAATGAAGGTTTAAAATGCCATCTAAAGGATATGCCAATCATATTCTGAGCCACCTCCATATTACCTAATCCAAAACTGGATTAGTGAATTTAAAAGTCAGAGTGGGGTGAGGTTTAACAACTGCTAAATTGCTGCCATTTCAATACAGTTCTATTGTCAATAAGGAACTGTGCTTTGCAAAAGAATCAGCATCCATATGCACACTATTGAAAGCAAGGATAGCAGAAGGTGCCGTACAATTTAACCCTAATATCTCCAATGACATGTACACTCTAAAGTTTAAGACACCTATGGTCTAGCCCAGGCGTGGCCAAACTGTGGTTTGGGAGCCACATGCGGCTCTTGAATGAAAAGGTGTGGCTCCCAGAAGAAAGCCAGCAAATCAGTTTAGGAAAGCAGCCCCAGCCTAGGAGTTCAGGAAGGGGTCAGGACACAGGGGAGAAGCAGTGGCATGGTCAAGGATGGCAGGGAGGAGCGCTGCATGGTCGGGATTTTAAAAAAAAACCTCACCCCTAGCCTGCAGTGTTCTACGTGGAGCAACAGCTAAGTTTTTACTGCATAGGCCTAATTTTCATGGTAACCTTAAGTAATTATTAGAATCTGACATCAGCAGGAACAATATTAGCTGTCTTTTTACAATAAAATTAAAGTGTGCAATGAATTTTAAGCTTAGTAATTTTGGAGTAGGTAAAAGTATATGGCTATATGCCTCAGTGCTGCTCTCGAAGGTTTAATAATCAACTTGTGTGGCTCTTCAGTTCCATAAGTTTGGCCACCCCTGGTCTAGCCAATTCAGTTTCTATCTCTACTCCTTTCCCTTCACCTTGCCAGCTATCCCACCTCCCAGTTTTAGAGACATATTCCTATTACTCAATGGTGCATGTGCTCCTCTGTTGGTCCATTCAACACAAGGACCCTATTGTGCCCAATGTCTGCTAATGCTGCTCTGAAATGCCCAGCTCAGAGAGGCACAAGCAGGGGGAAGAAAAATGGCTCACAAACACTGCTCTGGCATGAAATACGCCATTCATGAGATGTTGCTTAAACTGACATTGAAACCACAAAGCAGATTTCAGCTACTAACGTTCATTCACAACCGATGGGAAACGCAAACAGATACATTAATTTCTGTCTTCATTTCACAAGTAATGATGATTATTTGTACTTCTAGAGTATGTCAGTGTCAATATGAATGCCAGAGGATTGACTCAAACACTAGTTGTGCAGAATACAGTTCTTCTGTACCTAGTGCAAGTTACAAACAGAGACAATGGAACTAGCTAAAAATAGTTAAGCTCACTTGTTAAAATGGTTCATTTTATTTAAAAGGGTCGGAGTGAGGGGGAAGCTGCCAAGAGGAGCTTTCAACCGAACTAAAGCACCCAGTGGTCATGTCTCCTACCTCATCAGAACAGTGCATCTGCAGTTGGGGATCTAGGCGGTAATCAAGAGCCGATTCCTGGATTATCACTCGGATCTGATCCTCACAGTCTGGAGAGAGACGCTATCAAGAGGGGAAAGAAACCAATTAGCAGACCAAATAACTAGTTTGATTTTACAAATTAGCTGTCTTGACCCTGAATAGCTAGATCAAATGCATTTGTTTACTCTCTAGAGAAGGCTAACAGATAACTAAGGTTAAATTGTGAGTGCAAAGCACTCACACTCTTATCCATATGTAGCACAAGATTACGCAAGTTTACACACACACTGAAAGTGGAAGTCTAATTTACTAGGATGGAGGGTCACAGTGTTGCTGCATACATTTCTCCAGAGCTCATAATTACTCCTATGCCCTCCTCACCCACCTGGTCCGCGTATTTCAACTTGAGGCAGGAGATGACCTGCCCCTCCAACTCTGCATCATCCTTGGCTTTGCTCAGAATGTTTTGGCAAAATTTGGGGATGTCTTGTTTGCAGGCCTTCCTTAGCACTGGATTCAAGCGGTAATCTAACCAAGAGAAGAAAGATGGGAAGGAACTGAAGTAGAATTCACACACTATTGGAACAAAAGGTGCATCAACAACATAACTGAGGGACTCTATGGTAGGAATTCCTTCTGGATGACTCTGTCTTGCAGAAATTTGAAAAAAACACTCTGAAGAAATTGACCACACAGGACAAACCTCAGGAGTAAGTGGAGTCGATAATCACAACTAAGGTGGAGAAATCATTGGTTTAGCCTTAGATTCTTGGTGAAGAGGAATTCAGTGAAGGGAAGGTGCCTGCAATTAGGCTGTGCAGACCTGCCCGGTCCCGTAGCTGGCACTTTCCCCTTGAAAAGAGGAGAAGAGGAGGCCACAGTACCTGTGTTCTGTGTGATCTGCCGCTTGGTGATCATTTGTTTACATTTAGGGTCCATCACCTCACTGTTCTTATTCTGTTTCAGACACTGCAAAATGTTCTTTGAATCTGCTTCAGAGCAGAACCTCTGCAAAGAGAAACCCAAGTCTTATAGTTTATGAACTTTCAAGCACTCACAAGAGAGATTAACTATCCTCTCACTCAACTGAAAAAGGAATCATGCCTGCTTCTCTCTCACCAACACCCTTCCAAACAACAATTCCCTCACCCTCTCAAAAAGTGGCTGAATGTCCTTTTAGGAAGCATTGTATGAGCAGTCCCAGGCTGCAGTCTGCTGTTCTGTCAGCAAAGCCAGATACTTCATTACTTCCCCATTCACCATATTCTCATTCCACATTATGAGGCAAAACTTCCATAGTTTCTGTTCATCCCCATCATCACCTTTTATGCCTATTTCTTCCAGAAACAGAAACAAACAGAAGCTGGAGATCACACATACAAGTCACTGTCCTGTGGAACAGGTGTCATGCGGGATACCAGAGCACTGCAAGGTACAGAGCACTCGAGAGCTGAATCAAGTGCACAGTGGTAATAAACTGTCCATCTAGATCAGACATGGCCAAACTGCGGCTCGCATGCCACATGCGGCTCTTTAAAGAAAAAATGTGGCTCCTGAGAGAGGCAGGGAAAGGCAGCATGACGGGAGCCAGGGGCAAGAAATTTGCAGTTGTCTGGGACAGCAGAGAGGTGGCAGCAGGGTGAGAGCCCAGGGGAGAAGCAGTATGCTGAGAGCCAGCAGAAAAAAAGCAGCGTGGTCAGAGCCAGTGGAGGGGCAGCAATTTGAGAGCCAGCAGGGAAAAGCAACCTGGTAAGAGCTGGGAGGGGAGGAGCAGCAGTCTGAGAGCTTGCAGGGAAAAAGCAGCTTGGTAAGAGCCAGGAGGGGAGGAGAGAGGAGGGGCAGCATTGTGAGAGCCAGTAGGAAAAAGCAGCATGGTAAGAGCCGGGAGGGGAGGGGAGGGGCAGCATTGTGAGAGCCAGCAGGGAAAAGCAATGTCATCAGGTGCAAAGACATGTCAGATTCTACAGTTTACTCACAATATTAATTCTACCCTCTTTGTCTGTATGCATTATGATACAGTCTTTAATTACAACATCACAGGCTTCATTCATTGGACGAACTGGGTGTACAAAGAGGCAAAATGAAAGCAGCACCAGCAAGAAAAAGTCTGACCTGAGTGCATGATTTTTTAAAAACCTTCCTTTTTTGATACTGTTTTCTGGGTAAATATTTTTAAAACTGGCAACATAAACTGATCAAGAGCAAGTCTACAATGAACTACAGATAAGTGATGATAATCTAGCAATTTAAACTTAAATTAATTTACAATTGCTTTTCTCTTTTTTAAAAATCACCTGGCATTTCCAGATATTGTAAGATAATGCAAAATTATTTCTCCTGTATTTCTATTTTGAGAATTAAATAAGAATCATCAGAAATGACTGAAAATTGACACGTGTTGCATCCAAAACCACTGACTACTGTCAAAAGGTTATTAAAATAACCTCTATTAATTTAAAGAATGTTACAAGTACTTATTATGGATCATGGACTTGATGATCTCATGAGGTCCCTTCCAACCCTATGATTCTATTCTATTCTAAGATGGTTCATTTTCAGCATGCAAAATGATTTAGACTTAGGATAGACCACCACTACAGAAAACTGGCTTTAGAAAAAAAATTCCTTAAGTCCATTGAACAAACGTGCCTGCGACATCAGTATGTCATCTGTTTGCAGAAGGAACTGGTAGTACATACATTAATTTTATAAGAAAATTGTAATTAATATAACTAAATCAATTACCAAGATAATTTACATTCACTGCAAAGTTCAATAGCAGCACTATACTTCCACTGATTAAATAGCATTCAACATGCATTATTTTTCCTTTGTTGTATACCAGTAGTCAAAATCCATTTATATTTCAGCGCAGTCTTCATGAATGACTCTATAGGTATCTAAGCCCAATAGACAGAGTAATTATTGTGAAGGGCTGAGGATGGAAAATTGTGTTGTAAACTTTCTGAAAAAAATCTCTCACCAATAAAGATTTTACTTTGTATTATAAAAACCAAATAATGACATTTAGAATTTATACAGGCCTGACCCCAAACTGAATAAACTCAACAGGATTTTTTCCATAATATCTTCTGTGCATAGACTCCAAAGCACTTACTGAAACAGGCTCTGATCTTGCACCTTATGTCCCCATAAATTCTCACTGATCTGCTGTGATTCTGAACAGTTGAAAAGGTGTCTGTGTGCATCTCTTCACAGAATTAAGATGAGAGCAGTGTTTTCCCTTACTATTACTTTCATTTTAAAATTGTTTCTTATGAGTCCTCAGACCTTTAGTTTTCACTGTCCATGAGTATTCTAGTGAAAAAGTTTATTGGCGGAAATGTTGGCAGGGAAGCAGAGCATGGTCAGGCCCGGGTGGGGTGAGGGGCAGAAGCGCAGCATGGTTGGGGAGAGCAGAGAAGCTGCAGCATGGTAAAAGATGGCAGGGAAGCGGCAGTGGGGGTGGGGGAGGGAAGCATGACATGGTCGGAGAAGCCATAGCATGTTTAGATTTTCTTATAGGCCCTATTGCAGTGTACTTGTTGCTAAAATAAAATCATGTTTTACAAGTCCTAAACATGATGTGGAATACTAAGAAATGAAAACACAAAGGAGAAAAGTTTAAAACTGAACATAGATTACTTTCAATTTTTGGCACAACTTACCGCTGTGAAGCATCATATTCCACAACGAAATTCAAAACATTGTGCAATACTTAGAGATCAGCATCTGAGAGAGCTTCTCCCTACTGCATTGACAAGTTACTCCCCAGATTTTAAAAAAACTTGCCACAAGCCTGTAGTGTTCTACACCTAGTGGCAGCTAAGTTTTTACTGTATAGGCCTAGTTTCATGGTAACCTTAAATAATTATTAGTATCTGACATTAGTAGGATCAATATTTGCCATTTTTTTTTTTACAATAAAATTAAACTGCGCAATGAATTTTAAGCTTAGTAATTTGGGAGTAGGTAAAAATATGTGGTTATACGCCTCAGTGTGGCTCTTGAAGGTTTAATAATCGACTTGTGCGGCTCTTGAGTTCCATAAGTTTGGCCACCCCTGATCTAGATCAATGGATTGACAAAACCTCTACAGACTAATCACTGCTCTGCTGCACCCTCAGGGTCTCTAGTTCTATGAGATATAGTTGAGGCTTCCAGTGTGACAACCTGCCCCTTCCCTTGGTTATGCTACAGATTATTTTTATTTTTTATGTTTTTTGTACAATTCCACGTTTATTACTAACCCTTCAGTTGGATATTAAGCTGTAAAAGGAAGCAGTTTTCTGTTTTATTACTCCTCTGTGTTAAACTCAGTGCCCTAGGGCTCCTACAGCTAAGCAGTCAAGTGTTTTTATTACCACTTAATGTTGTCTCATGAGCACAACGTGTCAGCCTTTCTGAGCCCAGTGTTTCTAGCCTTTGGGCTGTTCAGTCTTGTGCATGGCCAGAGCAGCTATACAATTCCTTCCTACTCTGTCGCTTGAGACAAGTCTTTTAGTGGTGAACCGAAAGAGTTATGTCAGTCCCTGTTCCTGATAACTTACCTTTTGATAGAAAAGCATCCACCCAGGGCACCAGCGGGATAAACTAAAGCTGAATTCTGTTAAATTCCAGCACATCAACCTCCTTCTCCCACAACACCAGTCAATACTGAAGGCAACAAATCTGCTTGTTCCCAGCCTACCTAGATCATGGGGCATAATGGTGGCCGGGGGGGGGGGGCGGGGGACGGGACGGACACTGGCGCTCTGGACTCCGAAAACAGTCATATGGATTCAAAGTTATAAATCAAAAAGATCTAATCATGTTTTGTAAAAAAGCTCCATGGTTTGAAGCAGCCATCTTGGCAACAGGTCACTGGAGAATGCATAACTTTTGGCTTAAATTTTTCTATTTATTTTAATAAAACCTATACTTTTCTTCCATCTTTTGTCCTATGCATGAATACTCAGTTGTAGCAAGTTAACTTCCCCTATGGTCTTCAAATCCAACCCTTCACCAGCCACCATACTGTTACTACCTTGATCATTTGCTTGCAGACCCTCATGAGTGTGTAGTCTAGTTCTGGATCCATCATCTCGTTCTCCTGCAGTTTAAACACTCTCTGGTGACATCGGTTATTCAGACGCTTCTTGTTTTCCTTAAGACACTCAATAATCTGCAGCAAGACAGTGTTACAGCAGTTGAGAAAAAGCACGCTGGTGATAAAAATCCTCCCAACACACTTTGTCAAGAAACACTTCTAGGGTTCCCTCATGGGCTCATTTTCAAGTATTTGGGTGCTCAATGAGTCCCAGACATCAAAGGCTGGAATTCAAAATCACTAATGCTGTATTATAAAAATCACTAATGCTCTATTATACATTACACAACAGATAGTAATCAGCTAGGCATTACTAAGTTTTAGCCAGATGAAGATGGTCATGACACTGTCCCATTCGATTCTACAAAATCATTGACTTCAAGCTGGTGCAGAGGGCCACAGTGTGCTCTCATGTTATGCAGAAAGAACTGGACAGTGAAATGCTCTAATCCTCACAAAAAGTGGAAAGTACTCCAAAATGCAAGTCTAAAGCTCTGTGCTTGTTGCAACAAGGTCACTCTTCCAAACCAGGCTATGTGCAGTGAAAAAATGAAATGTACAGTTAAAGGACCATCACCTGTGCATTGCCATAAGGCACATTCTGGCAATTGTTCTTGATGTCAGTCTTACAAGCCTCATACAGATCTGGCTCTAGCCGAATATCCTCAGTCTGTAAGATAAGTAGACCCAGGAAAACAAGCAATCAGTTAAGACTTGAACAGAAAGTCAATTAGTGATTTCTATCAAGGACCGATGAGTGTTGCAACACAGTCAGTGAGCTGTCACGTGTCTAGATACCATCTTGGATGCATATCACAACTCTGCGTACTTTTCACTTGATACCTTTCCTTGGAGGATTAATAATATCTGGCTCTCCTGTTCCAGTTACAGTCATCCGTCACTTATGAATATTCACCATCAGCTTCATTCTCCCACTTACCTGACTAAGTCTGAGTTATCCTGGGCAGGGCAAAAAGGTGAAAACCAGTGAAAAAATCAGTTTGGCAAATGCATACAGCAGATCAAGACATGGTTAGGTGATAGCTTTTAGATTTTAGAATGTAATTCTATTACACTGCTTTACTGAAGCAAGGCTTTTGCATTTAAACTGAGGCCACAGAGAATATTAACCTTGACTGGTGTTGCCCTTTTTCCCCTCTACAAGTGCCATGCTCCTCTACATTCCTAAAGATTTTTCCCTTTCGCCTCACATCAAGATCCAAGACAGCCAAAGCCAGTCTGGTTGAAGACTAAAGGTCAGAACACTGATGGAAACCCATCTTGCTGTGCCCCTTTAATTAGCAAGTAAGCCAGGGGAAGTATGAAGGTGCTGTCCAGCAATGCAAGGCAGTCATTTCCCCCCCACCCCACGAACTGAGCGTACTGCCTCTGAAGCTGCTGGGGATGGCAAGTGTGTCACCATTTGCACAAAATAATGCAGGGGAAAAGAAGTCTGATGGTTCTATTACAGTCAATACTACCAGTGTCAGAGAACTAAGAGGCACCCTGATCTAGAGAATAAACATTATTATTTGATCCTTGTTCAGCCACTGACGTACTGTGTGACCTTGGACAAGTCACTTCATCTCTGTGCCTCAGCTTCCTCATCTGTAAAACACGGCTAATACTTACCTCAAGGGCACTAGGGGAAGTCAATGACTGGGTACTCCTGTCTAACACTAACTATTAAGAGATAGGTGTTCTGATGCTGGCTGCCTGAACCAAGTCAGCACTGTCAGGCTGAAAGGCAACTGGCTATAATGTGTAGCTTTAAAAGTTGTCCCTTTCAGCTCTCCCAGTAGCAAGCAGATTCACTATATTTCATGTAATGAGCTTCATCCCTTTTTCAAAGCATACAAGCAAGAGGAAATTAATATTGGAAGACTTTACAGGAACAATGTAAAATAGATCCAGCCATCAACCCATGAATACTTACCATTTCCAGCTCCTCAACGCGCAGCTGTCTACGGCACTTCAGAGACACCCTGTGCTCCCTGGCATCCTGCAGTGTGTCATTTCGCACGGTAGTGCTTAGGCAAATCACTACATCCACCCTGCCAGAAAGAAACAGATCCCTATTTATAGATATGCCACCTCACTTCTAGGCCTTGTGCTCCTGGCCAAAGTGCTAGGGGTTGGACAACATGTCATCTAGAAGCATAATAGTTTAGCAAGCTCGTACACACAGGAATGCCAAATGCCTGTGCATTTGATCAGAAGATGGAACTAGCCCAAATGCAGTCAGATTAAGGTATAACTGGACTGCAGCTTAACACAGCCAGTTTGAGGATTTCTAATCCTGAATCCAGATGCTGTTTGGTTCTATGCAGGACCCACCACTGATGCAAGCGCTGGGGTACATGTGCAAAGTCCTGCTGAAAACCTGAAACTGGTGCTCCCAAATTGTGGAGGCACTTTTGAAAACACCACTCAATCTCAGGGGGATGTTGTACAAAGTAAGCACATGAGCACTAGTGGAAGAGTGGTTATATGTGCTGCACAGAGGCAACAGCAGACCTCAGCTTGTGTTCCATTTCACATTTAGAATCGGCAGCTCTTAACGGATCATATTAGTCTATTAAGACTTTTTTCTTCTGAAAAAGAACAAGCCTGTTGGGAATTTGTGGTGCTTCTCTCCTCATCAGCTCATCGGCATGCTCTCCTGCACCTTGGGAGTAGCACAAACAACAGTAATGCAAGTACTTTACCATTCTGGGGTCTTTGACAGCAATGACTGCTGGGCATTTTCAAAGCCAGAACTAGTCTCGTGGAAACACAGAAGAGCAGAATGGGAAATCTGCAGCTAAGGCAGAGCAATCTCCTCCCCCTGAAACACTTGCAGCAAAATTTAACAGGACAAGTGAATTTCACTGTGGCATTCGAACACTTCCTGCTATAGAAGCAAAGAAATGGTAGCGGTGGACTTCACTATTTGCCTCTAGAATTAGCCTACTAGTTGCTTAAGTGCTACGTACTTTTTTTTGATGTTGGGGCAAAGTTTCAGCACGTCCTCCTTGCAAGCCATCTTAAATTTGTAAGAGAATCTGAAATCCTTCATTTGAACCTAAAAAGAGTAAGAAGCAGAATTAAAAGGACTAGATCAAGATGAGATGAGACACTAGGCTTACTTAGAACAGCCTCTGCCACAGCACCTACACTGCCATGCACTACTAGGAAAGAGTCAATGTGTTTCTAGCCCTTACAGTTAAGGTGACTTCAAACATACACTAAAGTGCAAGCCAGTACCTCTGCAAAGAGGCTGAAGCAGCTCAGAAGTGAGAGCTGTTCTAGTCATCTCAGCTGGGACCTCAGGAACTCTGGATACTAGACTTATTTTTGCTACAGATGGGAGCCACAGAGAGAGACAGGTAATTGCTCACCAGCTGGAAGTGAGTGACTCCAATGGCACACTTTTCATTCATCTCCTTCTGGTGTTTGTTCTGGATCAAACACTCCATTAAGTCCCCCGAGTCTATTTGGTTATCTGCCATCTCCTGAAGGAAGGAAGAGGGAGGGGACACACTGTTACCCTCACTTCAGAAGTGGGTTACTCTCTTGCAAACATTCTCACTGAACTATGCTTTTCATAAATCAGCCCAGCGAGCAAAGAATGAAACCAACTAACAAGAACTCAATGAAGTGAAATTAACAGAACCACTCTCTACTTAGCACTGGAGCTCATTTTGTGACTAGTATGAATTGTAGATTAATCCTTTTGTAGATACTTAAGGTATGCACCCACACACACACCCCATCAACGTCCACGGTAAGAACCTTATTGAACAAATGTGAAGCCACCTGCTTATCAGGGGGTGAGGAATCAGTTCCACTGAGCAGTGCCGTAAAGCAAAGCTGCTCTGGCAGTGTGGAGAAGCAGCAAGAGCATCAGAAGAGAGCGAAGCCACTGGGGAGTTTGCTCCTGTGGAACTGGGGTCTGATCCAATATAAACATAGCAGTGTTTGAATCACAGGACACTAGCTCCTGAGATAGGGCTTATGATAACAGCAGACACCCTGGCTGGAATGAGTAGCCCTGGGATCCAGCTACCTATCAAAGAAATAAAAAATTCATCTGTCTTGTTTGCTTTTTACTTCTGTGAATAATCAGACTGGGTTCAAAGCTGTGTATCTATGGCACCCCCATACCCACGTGGACTAACAATGGTTACCTAGTTCTAGATCATTAATTATCATAATACAACATATGCCAGGCTGCAGTTCAGCGACTGTACGGGGTCTGGGTGTTTTCTTACTTTTTATCCTTAGGTAAAACCAAACATGAGTCACACATACATCAGTGACTGTACCCATTTATATCAGCATTCACTCTGATGCCTGCATCTGGTGCTTCCAATTATGCTCAAACAAGGAAAAATATCTTTCCAACATCTCACATTTCTCTGGGGTTCCCAGATCATGATGAAAAACTTACATGACAGAAGGTCTGAATGATGGGCTCACATGCACGCATGAGCAAGGCTTCAATCTGAATATCCTGCAGAAAAGATGCGACATTCAGCTCCCACAACAACTGCACAGCCAACAGCCACAAGAAGCAGGTTTTGATAGTGTGTTAAAGGTTCTGAAAACTGTTCTTCAAGTCTAGCTGTCCAGTTAAGTGCACAGCATTTCATTCAGCTTCACCTTTTGGCACTGGCGGTCACGCCGCACTCTCTGGCCAAATGTGTGGTGAAAGACGGGTGAACCTTCCAGGCTGCGGGCTTGGAGCAGACAGCTCTCCATACACAGCTGGAGGAACCCTCACCACCCCGATAATTCAGCTGGCTCAGTTCACTAGGAGGTACTCATTCCAGACATGCTACAGTGGTAGCTGCCAGACAGGAACCTAGGCAGAGGTTGAAATTAGTGGCCATTTTCAGCAAATTGTGTTGTCAGAGAAGGAAGGGAACAGTCCCAAGAGCAGTGAGCTTGTAAGAGGTAAAATACAGGTGATCAGATACGAGGCACTCAATGAAAACCTGCAGTCCTATGGCACTTTTAAAGACTAACAAATTTATTTATTGCATAAGCTTTCGAGAGAGAAAAATCCCACTTCGTCAGATGCTTTGAATGAAAACCTGGGTTGCTGCACAATGAGGCGCTGATGGTTCCCTAGACAGTGCATTTCCCAGCACTCACTACCTAATCTTGCCTGCAGCACAATGACAGGCTGGTGCTACATGCCTCTCAATTAAGACCAAAATCTGAGCTCCTGGGCACACTAAAGATGCCATCTTATTTTCTGCAGGAGTTAACACCAGAGCCCTGCCCACGGTCACTGTGGCACCCGCATTCAGCCCATCTTAAATCCCAGCTGTTATTTCATTCCTTGTGAAAACTTACACAGTACTAACATGGGATGACTTGCTTCACCTGAGACATAGTTGTGTTTCTGTGGTGGGTTGATGTTCCATACATATGTGGGAATTTTTCAGGATTGGTGCAAAGCCTGCTGAACGTGCTTTGCTAAACAACTTTCTCCTTTGCCCCAGGCTGAAACAGCTTACCTCAGACTCCAGCTCAGTAAGGTTTCCAACTATGTCTCTGCAATCGACCACCAAGTCATCTAGATGGTCCTGGAGGCATTCAAGCTCCTATAGAGACACAAGTTATTTTAATATGTGATGAGATACTGAAAATTCAGAGCCCATGCTGAGAAACGATGAGACATTACAAAATTTTAGCAAGGAAAGCGTCCCCAACAGACACACAGACTCTAAGGTTAATATGATGATCTAGTCTGACCTCCTGCACAACACAGACCGCAAAACTTTGCTCATCCACTCCAGCAATAAGCCTCTGACAGAGTCTAACCTATGACTGAGTTATTAAAGTCCTTAAATTATGATTTAAAGACTTTAAGATACAGAGAATTCACCAGCAGGTTAGTCATGCCCGATGCTACAGAGGAAGGTGAAAAACTCCTAGAGCCCTAGCCAATTCCCCTGGAGGGAAATTCTTTCCCTACTCCACATATGGTGATCAGTTTAAACCCTAAAACATGGGCAAGTCTCAACAGCCAGTCATCCAAGAAAGAATTCTCTGCAATAACTCAGAACTCACCCCATCTACGCTCTCTTCTTAGGCGACTTGCATATCCACCACCAGTTGCCATAGATCAAAGATCAGCTGATTTCCAAAGTAGGCCATCCCATCATACCATGCCCTCCATAAACTTATCAAGTTCATCTTTGAAGGCAGGTATGTTTTTTGCCCCCCACAGCTCACCTTGAAAGGCTACTCCAGAACTGTGGTTAAAAGCCTGTATCTAATTTCAAGCCTGAATTTCCTGATGGACAGTTTGCATCCATTTGTTCTTGCATTCACATTGGTGCTGTAGTCAAACAATTCCTCTCCTTCCCTGGTATTTATCTTTGTGATGTAATTATAAAGCTCAATCATACAACGCCTCAACTTTCTTTTGGTTGGCCTAAACAAGCCAAGCTCCTTGAATCTCCTCTCATAAGGCAGGTTTTCCTTTCCACAGACCATCCTTGTAGCTCTTCTCTGCACCTGTTCCAATTTGAATTCATCCTTTTTAAACAAGGGGGATCAGAACTGCATGCAATATTCCAGATGGGGTCTCACCAGTGCCTTGTATAGCAGCACTAACACCTCTCTATCTCTGCTTGAAATACCTTTTTTGATGCATCCTAGGACTGCATTTGCTCCCTCCCCCCCCCAGGCCACATTGCATTGGTGGCTCACAGTCATCCTATGACCAACCAGTATGCCCCAGTCTTTCTCTGTCCCTTCCAACTGATGGGTCCTCCACTATGCCATACTTCTTCTGGCTGTCTGAGACCTCAACACTGCCTTGGAAAAGTCTCATTTGGTTCATTCAAAGAGCAACAAGGTATTATACTAGATGAAGGACCTCATCTGCAGAATAACTTGGAGACTACTCTTGCAGGGCTGGTGGACACCTCACCATGCTTTTCTTTCCCACCCTCAGCACAGGTCCCTTACCAGAAAGTCTCCTCTTCAGTTTTTGACTTGGGATATTATACTAAAATGAATATGGACAACCTTTAATGTTTTCAAGCTTCTTGCTCAAACTAGCTGATGGTTTCCCTGCTCAATTCTTAGGTGCTGGAGATACTGCTTCATGCTTTAGAGAAAGAGCAACCTAAGGCATACAAGAGAAGTGATTTGCCAAGGGGAGATAGAAGCAGAATTTTGCCACCCTGAAACCTTTTATTGTTCTAGACCTGTGGTTCCCAACCTCTTTCAGGCTGGGGATGCCTTTTTAGCAAAAATAAACTTTGCAGCCCCCCTGGCTGATTACAGAATCTGGCCAGTGCAAACAGACTCTGACCCACACCACTCTGGTGGCACCACTGGGACATCTGGTGAGCAGTGCAGCTGCCGCCATGGTTGCACTGCTGGGGAGCTGAGCCACTGCAGCTATGGCCCCCTGCCCTTGCCCCTGCCAGGGAGCCACCGCAGCTCCATTCCCCTGCAAGGATCCAGCCATGGGAGGGGAACATTGGGGCTGTAGCTGGATTCTAGCCCCTGCACCGAGAGGCTCTGCAGACACCTTGCAACATGTCTCCAGACCCCCAGGGGTCCCCGGACCACAGGTTGGGAACCACTGTTCTAGACCAAGCTGACCCTTATAGCTATGTAAATATGATTAAAAATGTTTATATTGATCCAGAGTTTCTCACCACCCAGAAGACAATATTTCTATGGTTTTAATGCAAATTGTTTCAAGTCCAAGAGCAATTCTGAGTTTTAGATGTTTTGTGTTTTTCAGCTTTAAAGAAAAATATCACTAGATGAAAATGAGGCGGTTTCCACTCAGTCTTATTTTCAAGTGGAAAAAAAAATTAAAAATAGCTAAGCACATTCCAAACATAAAATGCAAAGATGCCCAGCTGAATTTTCAAGTTTGGTTTCAATGGTTTTTGCATACGTTAAGCTACAGGCAGTACCAGAAATGACTAGCAATGCCATCCTATGATGGAATACCACCTATTGAATGTTTTATCTCTGTACTTCCGGAGCTGATTATTTACTCTTAGTCTCCAAGGGTAGCCTTCACCCTGGCAGGAAAGCCCCACACTAAAACTTACCTTCAAAAAAAATTAGTGGGGTGCTCTCTTTAGCATATATTAATTAATGGCTCTTTCTGCACAGCTATGCTAGTGCACAGTGATTTAGTATGGAAAAACTAGCTGCTGGAAGTCTTATGAAAGACAAGCAGATGTTAATTCCAGCTCTCTTCATACACAGAGAGCATGTCAATATTTGCCAAATGGAAATGGGACAACGTTTGTGGGGAAAATAAATGTCAAGCTTCTAACAGGATATTATAAATATGAGAGAAAAAAGATAGTTGCTGTATTAAAGCCAAGCCCATAGGAGTTAACTGTCATCTCATATCAAGCATTCAGAGCTCTTCTGTGTGGTTTCTTCTTTATGGACAGAAATTACTACACCCATGTCTTTTTGCTTATTATCATATATGTTATGCACTGCAGAGTGCCTGGGAAATTAATTTCTGAATTTTAACAAATCATAAGCTAAGAACCAAGTATCAAGACCTGCCAGTAAAAAAGTTTTCTTCATCCCCATACAAGAAAGCATTAGCACCTGGACTGCTTGTCATACAGTAGTGCACAGTACCTGTCCCGTCTCTGTTTTTTCACTGCACCATTTCCCCAGGTCAATCATGCATTTGTCCTGGAGGGCTGGATCCAGCTTCACATCCATTGCACGCTGGTGAAGGATTCGCTGTACTTCTGCTCTGCACTCCCGTGACAACTAAAGGGGGAACAGAGAAGTGTTTCAAAAGGGACAAATGTGCAGCCCTGACCTGCTGTGTGGGACACTCTGTGTTCAGTTAGTGTATCCTCTGCAATGATCCTGGATGTCCTGTGGTTAGCACTAACATAAAATGCATTGCAATGAAGAATGCAGTTCATGGCAGCAGAAGGCAGAACTGGAGAAGGATAGAACTTCTGATCAACATTGGACACCATAAGACAATTTACAACAGCCCACACAATCATTTGTAAGCAAGCTTGCTGCATACTCTCATTACAGATCACTGGAACTGTATCCTACAATGCAGCAATCAGAGAAGGAAACTGACCTGAGCAAAATGTTTCCAAGAGATGCTCAGTTCCCCAAAAAAGGCACTAGAGGGCAGCAAACTCAGTGCAAGAATCCACTGAACACAATCCTATAGCAAAAGGTTTCTGAAAGTACATGCCCAGTGAGTAAAGCAGAAGTGCAATAAGTCAGATCTTTACCGTGTTCTAGTCATAAGTTTTACTGAAAAATGTATGATGTTCTCTGCTACACAGCAATAAAAGAACTGCTTATGTCACTACACAGAAATTGTTAAATTATGGAAACCAAAGGAAGTTGTTCTGCCTGATCTTTATGACAGAGGAATGTTTGTATAAAAATAATTTGATAGCTAAGCTGGCTGGAACACATGGCAGTCGAGTGATTTGCTAGAGCCCTTTACATTGCACCTATGCACAGATTTAAATACAGAACTCTTGGGTCTCATGCTTTGCTGTAACTCCTTGTACAAATGCCTCTACTTGGCAAGTCTGTTGGTAAGACATCACCTTATTCCTCATTCCATTGAAGTTCTAATGTGGACATCACAGGCATATCCAGGGAGGAACACAGCTGGTAAGGAGCTTTGTATCAATACAACAAACATCTGCAGCAATCACTTTTTTTAAAACTAGTTTCTAGTAGGTCAGAACAGCATGATGGGGAACTGAACATGCAACAAGCTCTGTTAGATCACCAATCAAGGGAATGTGAATTATGTTTAGTGCCTACCCTCCTTCCCTGCTCTTCTGTGCGGTAGGCATGTCTGTACAGGCAGGAAAAGACAGCCGCAGTAGGCATCTGGTCACTAGTAGTCTCATTCCAGCCATGGGTGTGACAAAGCCGAGAAGCATCTCCCTGACACTTGCGATAAAGAACTGGATCCAATCTGTAGAAGAAAAAAAGACATTAACATCATTACACCAGCCCCTTTCACACCCTGACATCTACCGAATACATTTCCACCACATAAATTCTTATGAAGTAGACAGATCAACTATTAACTGTATGCAGCAATACATACCACAAGGCATGAGAAGTTGGTTACAGAGATCCTAACTAAACCAAGCAAGCTGGTGGACTGCATATCACTCAATTTGGAGTCAAGCCCTTACTCCTGCAACAACATTGGTAATGCCAGAGCACTTAACAGATGTTACGCCTTCTCCCAAAAGCAACTTCCACCTCTCGCAGCACAATCTCCCATAACATGCAAGGAGATAGAGTCCCCAAATGAATCACAACACTACTGCCTGAAGCACCCCGACTTCTTCCTTAAGATCTTCCGTCCAAATGCTGTAGAAACCTGACACTGCTCAGTTCACAACATCTGAGCAAGTCAGCTCCCTGAAGTAGTTTGGCAGCAGGCAGGCTACCAAGCAAAACTGAATATACACTAGGTTTGCCTGCAGGGCACACCCAAGTCCATTACCATTCCTTCCATTTTGAAATAAGTCGCAGTTTTACAGAAGGCAGATTTCAGTTCCAGTTAACCACCATCAGTTCAGATTTGCAGTGATAGTGCAAAGTGAAGCCTCAGGTGCGCCTGCTTTGCACAGCCAGCACCTGCTCTAATGAGGAAATGTTTAATTATATTACACCAAAACAAGTCTTGGTACAGAGCAGTCTGGTGTGGAAATTTAATGGCAGAGAGGTTTACTGGTAAGCTTTATAAACATATCTTTGTGGCATTTCAGAAGAGGGGCATGGGGGTGCTGTCAACAAAACAGCTCTGCAAACACTTGATTCTGAAATGCAGTAAGAAAAATGAATCATGCAAGATTCCCATTCTGCCTGCACTCCTAGAAAATTACACTGCAGTTTCATTAGCCAATTAAAGGACCAGTGGTTACAAACATGAAAGGCTGGGCACCATCTGTCCACTCAGAATTTGAGTTAGAATTCTTTGTCCCAAACACTTTTATCAAAACTCTCTATTTAATTGAGTTGCTGGACTCAAACAAGCAATTCCCAGCCGGACCTGTGGCACAAGCAATAAATGCAGTCAGCAAGGGAGGAAGGGGAAGGATAGAAATGAAAGCTCTGTGTCCATCATTGCAGATAACTCCAGCTAAACAAGCAGCACTGAAGCTTTAAATGGAATTCCACTGAGTCCACGCTGGGTGGAAATGACATGGCTACAAGGATTCGGGGACTGAAACCAGCCAGGAATGAAAGTATTCCACATTCCATAAACCAACAGGAAAACTCTCACAGAAACACTGACTCCTCCCCATACCGAATATATAGATTTTTGAGAGAATCCATCACTACTAAACCTAATTCCCAGTCACTGAACCTCTAGCTCTGAATCAATGCCAGGCATACACGGGTGGCCACACAGCAGACTTGACTTCCTAAGCACTGAACAGAGAAATGAGCCGAAGTCTTCATGGCAGGAACATGCTAGTATAAAGTATCTGCAGTTGAGCAACAAAAAGAAAGGTTGGTGCACAGGGAGTTGCTTAACTGACACAGCTGAAGTGCAGAACAAGGAGAAAGATTAAACCCTCTATTTTACAGTACTCACTTCCAGTCACGAGAAATGAAGTACTGGAGTTCCAGAAGCCTGTGTTCACAGTCCTCTACCATCTTCTCAGTGTACAAGTGTTCCATGAGGCAAGAGAGAATCCTGGGAATGGAAAGGACACAGGAGAGAAGAAAATGTGGTAGGCTGAGCTGCAACCACCCAGTGGGCCCCCATCATGCTGGTTCCACTTAACAGACAGCAGATCTGTCTTTCCCCAGAAACATTTTGGCTGTTAAGAGATGTAAGCCAAACCCATAAAGGGGGGCTTACAACATTCTACCTAAAAAAGAACTACATCAGAATAGCTATGCTCCATCTGCACTGTGTTAAATTCCACTGTCTATATGAACTTCCAGATTCAGCTGTGCTGACAGCTAAATTGTGCATAAGTCCCACATTTTATTTTTATATCATTTGGCTCAGAAGAGAGTATACATAAATAGGACACTTGTCTCAGCAATACTGTTTTCCTTCCCTCATCTTTCAAAAACACTTTTGATACTTTCTTTCCCATCAGAAAAGCGTCACTCTGAAGGTTTGTGTAACAATAGCAGCAAACCAAGTGACTGGAGTTCAACCTACCACTACCAGTTCAACCTACCAATTAACCCATCTTAAAGCTAGCACAGCCCTATCTAGTGAAGCGGTTCTCAACCACTTGTTAGGACAATATTGAGTTGCCATACAGCAGCATGTGTGGCATGGAGAGCCGAGCAGATGCTGGATTTGGTCTGAGGGTGGGTTGGCGTCCTGTACAATTGCAACACGCTGCCAACTGCATCACAACTCACAAAAGGTTGAGAACTACAGATCAAAAGCAAAAGCTGTGCAGTCTGAACACCATCTCCAGCTGCTATATAAATTTGCTGGTACATGCTTCTGACAGCTTAGGGGGCTTTATTTTTAGACTGGTTAGCATATATTGGTCACCCACATGAACACTACGCATCCCCTGTAACAATAAAAAAAATACACCGTGACTATGAAAAAGCCACCTACATTGGGTCTCCAGATCGTATGTGTTTGCAAGCGGTCTGTATTACAGATTCACAAGCCTCATTCAAAGCTCTGTCAATGCGGTAATCTGCACCAGGGTCAGTCTCTTGAATCAGCGTTTGAAGCTGAAAGAAAGGAGTTGGAGACAGGCAAACGGCTTAGCCAGCAAGGCATATCAACAACAGGGCACTTGTATCTTCTAACCTTTGATTCCACAATGCTAACTGTGCAGTAAGACACACCACATCCACTTGACACTTATTCACTTTAGAGACGGACACTGCAGAATGCTTTAGAGCAGGCAAGTTCTTCACTCATTCCAAATAAAGTTGCATACCCATTCCCAAGAAAAACCCAACCAGTACATCTGAGTGAATGGCCTTTAAATGAAACATTTCTCAGGAAAAAAAGGGAGAAAAAAAAATCAACATTTTCTGACTGGTAGCAATTGAAGTCTCTGTACAGATTCTCAAATGAACCAAGGACAGTGGACTGGAAAAATCTTTCTGCATGGTTCCCTAAATTAGGGTATCTCCACTATTATTCTGCTTACCGTTTGGAAACAATGAGCTTGCATAGTAGCAATGGGGTACACATACGCATGAATATTCGACTCAAAGCTATTTAGAAAAGCCATAATTTCCCTTCTCACTCTCTAAAGGCTTTTCTAGTAAAGATGTGGTTTTCAGTATTTATAGAGGTCTCCCACTAATTGCTGAGTGATAGAACTTGAAACACTGCAGTTACGGTATATAAGCCAAGAGCCAAAATACACACTTGGAGCTTCTAGGCTTAGACATACAATTAGGAAGCCCTAGAATCTATGGAGAAGCTACCTTCTTTTGGGTGACTTGAAACTAGAATAGGCAGATAAGCTTCAAGTATAACCATTTCAAGATATATTTAATCAATGTATTTAATGACAATGGGAGAAATCAACTCTGAATGTCAGATCAGACTAGCCCGGCCCCACAAGACAAGGACTAAACATGGCTGAATGGCTAAAACACTGCCCTGGGTCAGGAGGTACAGATTCTGTTAACAGCTCTGCAACCAGTTCCTCTCCAGATACCCTTTGTTATGCCACTGCATAGAAGTTTAGATCATGTTCATACTGAAACCAAGTCCTGCAGCCTGACCATGACAGTACAGGACTACAAGCACTAGGCTCACAGGTCAGGTCAGAAAACAACCTGATCATCTGGGCACAGCAGTGGCTGGCTGCCTTGCTGGCTACATGCACTGCACAGAAAACATGCCAAAGAAGTGCCTTTGCTCTATGCATATAGTCACACACTGCACAACATGCAGAGGTGGCTGACACAATAGAGGCGTCCAGCTCCTACTGCACTAGTGGTGCTGACTCAGTGGTGGGGGTAGGTTTGGAAAATAGCCACAACCCTTCCAGGCTTCGGTCAAGCTTAAAAATGGGGACTGAGCAGACCTCTATATTGAACAGTGTTAGGGAAATCTGGGCAAACATCCCATTTCCTGTATATTTTGGGAAGTAATTTTGTGTACATCACACTTGGATGACCCTGTCTAGTCCTTTTGCTCCATTCCACTACTCACTAAACTGGCAGCCAGCACGTAAGGTCAATATTTACTATACTTTCACCCTTCAGGCAAGCATGATTTTTTTTCTTGAGAAACGAATTAAATTGAAAATTGGAATTCTCACTCGTAAGGTAACTGTGCTGTGCTCCTAACCACTTAAATCAATACCCATTTCCCTCCACCCACTTCAACTTTCTGTGGCTGAGAGGTCCCCACAGCAGTTGGATTACGTGTTAACTAAGACTTTATCTTCCACCTCAAGTTTTTCACCCCAGCATCTTTAGCTGCATTTACAGAGGGATCAAAGTGCTGACATCACAGTGCAATTAGAGAACATACATCAAAAGAACCAAAGAAAATAAAAGCCAGAACTACTTATCTAACAGGAAGTTCAAAATCAAGAAAGAAGGCCATATACTGCCTGGAGGAAACACAAAAGATTTCCAATAAAGCTGTTCCTGGCTGGAAGTTAATTATCCTGATCACATCTTCTAAGGAGGCAGACAACTCAAAAAATAAAAACCGTACCTGGCAGGCTCAATAGGCCATATTAAATACACAGGCTCACTGCATTAACTAACTCACTTCAAATCACCTTGTGTTTTGTCAAACACATACTACAAATATCGCCCAGTTTTGTATGGTCTGGCAACGGTTAGATAGATGCAAAAGCCCAGTGCAACATTGGCTGCTAACCTATTCATGAAGCATGGCAATGAGGATACACACTAGCAAACAGCAATTCTTCCAGATGATCACGATGTGGCAACTAACAGAGTCCTCCTTACTCCTAAGCCTAAGAAAACATCAAACTAACATTGTCACAAAGATGCTACAGCAAGGGTTTTCAACCTTTTTTCACTTGCAGACTCCCAAAAATTTCAAGTGAAGGTGAGTGCCCCTTTGGAAATCTTAGTCCATGCCCCTCGGCAGGGGTCCTCAGACCACAGACAAGAAACCACACTACAGATGGTACTTTTAAGATTTAAAGTGATCCAAGTGTTCCGTTCATGTCACAAATAAACAAACTCTGGATGGAAAAGGTTACAATTCATTCTTTAGGGCTGTTTTCAGGAGCCAAGCTGTTGGCAGTGGCTTTGAACCCTTGAAAGGGTACTGGGAATCTCCCATTTATTATGAGAGTCACAGGTTTCAATGAAGAAATTTGTTCTCTCTGATTTTAGCAATTAATCTCTATGACAAATATAACACTGGAAATGAAATCTGTTCTCCTGCATGTTAATATGCTGGCCTTTAACTATTAGGGAGGCATTGTCAAATGCACAGATAAAAGCAAAACCATAATTATATTTTCTTCACTTATTCAGGTGCCATGATTTATAACAACAATAATTTCTGAGCCAGGCATTTCCTGGCAGTTAAGTTTAATAAGAATACGATTTGGTCACAGATTCAGTAACTTTTTAGGACCTCTCAGACTTCTGCAGCAGAGATGGAGCAGCTTTCAGCTCGGAGCCCATGGTTAAACAATGGTTCAACCATCCGTTCCAAACCCCAATAAAAAGCTGATCCTCTGATTTGTCCTCTCACTCACAGGGTATTTTTAGTAAAGGTCAGGGACAGGTTGCAGCTTCTGTGAATTTGTTTATTGCCTGCACCTTATTTCTTTCACTAAAAATGCCTATAACAGAACCTAAACTTTAGTTATAAGGATACTGTCAATCAGAAATCTAGGCATATTTTAAAACCTGAATTAAAAGCAGCTGCAGGTTCTATATCTGCTCCTGAGTCCACTGTTTGTGGCTACTGGTCTCTCTATTTTTAACGCTCTTTCCCACATGGTGGTATGCAGAAAATCCACACAAAGAAGAAGAAACTAACCACACTGAGGAAACTATGAAACTTCATGCAACAGCATTTTCTACATGTCACCTGAAAACAGTTAATATTTCAGTTATTCTATTACACAAAGCAAAACCAGTTAAAAAAAATCCGTGCTTGAGATGTCTACTCTGGAGAAAGTCCTCAAATCCTCTACTAACTCAGAAGTCTAGGCTATGTCCACACACACATTTAAAATTGATTCAAGTTGAATCGATTTAAGCTGAATTGATAAAATTTATTATATTGATTCATGCTAAATTGATTTAACAGGTCCAGACCAAAAATCAATCCATCCATCCAATTAGCATGTCTGGGCACAGAACTTGCTAGTTTGATTTAGGAGAGGGGCTCCCTGGCATGGCCATGTTGCCACCCAATCCCCTGCGGGGCTCTCCCTAGGAGATCCCATGGAAGAGGGGAAAAAAGCCCCCAGGGCAGGGATCCCCCTGCACCCGGCACCCTCCGCCACTGGCCAGAGGGCAGGGGCAGGGATCGCAGGGCACCCACATCCCCTGTCGCTGGCTGGGCAGCAGATGCAGAGATTGTGGGGCACCTGGCATCCCCTGCCGCTTGCAGGGGCAGAGATCCCCCTGCGCCCAGCATCCCCCACCAGCTGCCCAGAGGTGGGGGAATGCTGGGCGCCCCACGATCCCTTGCCCCTGGTGCCCAGCCAGCAGCAGGAGACGCTAGGTGGGACTCCCTCTGGCGGCTGGGGTTCCATTCCCCCACCTTCCCTGTGTCCTGCACCCTGGGAGGAAGGTCAAACCTTTGAATCAAAACAATGTTGTTTTGAAACAATGTGTTCGAATGGTGTTGTTTCAAAATGACCACTTCAGTTTAATGGTCATTTCAAAGGTGCTTTTATTGTATCGATCTAACTTTTCTTGAACTGAAATGATGGAGCTCATCATTTAGATTCAAGAAAAGATCATGTGGCTCAAATGATTTTTAAATCGAAATAACCAGCATTTTTTCAATTTAAAAGCTAGGTGTGGACATACCCATAGAGTTTTCAACTGTTCTTCTCTAATGAAAGCGTTGGCTTAATCTGTCCAATTGACTAAAGCAAGCTGACCAGGCTCAGCAAAGACATGGCTGTTTCCTTTGAAGTTTGTTTAGCTACACTCCCAAATGATGAGACTTCCCAGTGTCTACACTGCTTTAAAGTTCCAAATGGGCAGTCATGTTAGTCTAGTTCAGTAAAACAAACAAGGAGTCCTGCAGCACTTAAAGACTAACAAATTTATTTATTGCATGAGCTTTCATGGGAGAAAAATCCCACTTTGTCTGATGCTTTGAAGATGGGGAAACTTACAGAATGGAAGGAAATAAATGCAGGAAGTGTAAGTCATGGGAACAGGTCACCCTGCAACAGCAAATCAAAACAGTTGTAAAGAGTCAAACACTGGTCTGCACAAAAGACACTATTATAGGACCTAATCAAACTAGCTACTCCGTTAAAGGCTCATTCACCTGCTCATCCAAAGTGATTTATGCCATCATGTGCAAGAAATGCCCCCTGCCTTATATATTGGACAAACAGGACAGTCTCTATGCAAACGAATAAAAGGGCACAAATATGACATCAGAAATCACAACATTCTAAAACCTTTGGGTCAGCATTTCAATCTTCGTGATCACTCCATTAACGATTTGCTAACTGTGGTGCTCAGACAGCTGAACACCTGATCAAGGCGTCAAAGAGAAGCTGCTGAAAGTAAATTTGTAAATTCCGTTGCATTGCCTCAGAACTTGATAGGGGCATTGGATTTTTCTCTCATAACAGGTGATTTAACCTCATCTTCCTCTGTACGCAGTTCCCCAGTGTTTGAATCTTGACAACTGTTTTGATTTGCTGTTACAGTTTGACCTGTTCCCATGACTTAAACTTCCCTGAATTTATTTCCTCCCAATTCTATAAGTTTCCCCATCTTCAAAGCATCTGACAAAGTGGGATTTTCTCCCATGACAGCTCGTAAGATAAATGAATTTGTTAGTCTTTAGAAGTGCCACAGGACTTCTTGTTTGTACTGCTGAACCAAACTAACATGGCTATCCCTTTGGAGCTTCCACATCTGGGGAAATATTCAGACAGTAACACGCTGGTGTCAAACACATTTCTAATCAGAAATTCAGGATGAGACCCAACTGCCAGACAGGCAGAATATGATATATGGGTAGATAATCTGTGTCTGCAACTGCACGACTCTCCTTGCTGATGTAATAGCCACTACAACTAAGTTCTTCAAAGAGAAATGGTTCACCAAGCAAGAAGCTTTTGGCTCAGAAATCCCTTCCATAAATTTGGGTTCTTAACAACCTGAAGCCCTAAGATCAATTGACACCCACACAGGAAGGCAAAAGTTCATAAGATCTTCAAGAATTGTTTCAGAAGCTGGAAAAATGTCATGATTCCTTTTGCAAGGGCACGTATGGCAGAAACTGGGACCTAAGCCATAATCAGGGAGAGCCTTAACAAAAGAGCCCAAGAATGGAAGAACCAGATCACAGTCAGATTCCAGACCTTGCTACCTTAAGCAAATCCTTTAACCCAGATCTGTGTGGTAGCATAACACCTCCTACTGGAAGACTTTCTGGAAGAACAGAACTGTAGATCTCCTCAAATAAGGGTAAGACAGCCTTCCATTGATATCTACTGGCAGTTCTGTCAAATGAAGAAAATTAAGGTCTAATTAAATGACACCCCGCTGTTCTGTTGGGCATAGAAGTCTTTATTCACATGTGAGGAGATGAATGGCTTTTTGAAGGGCCCGAAAAGGCAAGAACAAACTCTGCTGTGACCAGAATGGAGTGACTAAGGTTAACCTGACTAGTCTCCTGAATCTTCCTCAGTAATCTTGCAATGAGAACAAATGGAAGATGGCCAGTGGCACTCTCCAACATGAATGAAGGAGATCTGAATGTGCATGCTGGGTCTCCACCTGCACTAAGGAAGAATTTCTGCTTTGTAACAATCTAAGCAGTGTATGGATGACCACAGCCTGACAACTATCAGACAAGACACTGCACGTTTGAGTGAATGCCGCAAGTTGATCCACATTTTTTCTAATCAGGTCATCCACTGAGGAGTTTAATCACTGCCAGCTACATAGCAGAAAGAGTAACATTTGGCTGCATGCATAGTTTCCAAAGACCGCTTGCCTGATGTAAGAGATGACATAGGTAACACACTGTGGCTATACTGTCCAAGATTCTGTACCAGCCACCCTTTGGTCTATGGGACAAAACATTTGTGGGAGCCTAACGGCTTTGAGCTCTAGTAAGTTTGTAAAGCACCTATTTTCAATGTCTCTAAGGGTTGCCAATTGTTCAGAGACAATACATCAACACAAGGTCAGGTTGGTCTGCATAAAGCTTCTCGAGCCACCAGTGCAGCACTTAATTTACTTAAGCTTGAGAGAACAATATCTCTGAAGAAGTACAGAGACCAACAGTGCACCCCAAAGAGTGAACACAAACAGAGCTGAAAACCCCAGCCTGACAGGTGTCAGAGGCCTAGCATATGATTCTACCTTAGCAGGGATAGGAAATTCCTTTGCTGACTTCTGTTCATGAGGCACTGAAAGGCATGGCTGTAAAAGGCACTGAAACATTACTCACTGGTCTTTCTGAGAGATCTGTTGGTTCCTCAAAGGGCCATGATTCAGAACAAGTTAACATCCTATTTTTCTTATCCTCAAACCATACGATTTAGAAGTAGGGATCAAGGCAATGCCGTATTTTTACAGCTATGCTTTAACTACCATTCACAGAAGAGCAAAACCAGCCTGCTCATCGTGATATGATACCAGAATGGACTAAAACCGGTGACAGCCACTGCTGATCAAAATATCATCTTGCACAGATGAAATGAAATGCAGCAATAAAAGATTCCACATACTTACATTCCCAAATAGTTACATAGAAATGTGTTCTGTATATCATATATGATACTTCAGAAACCATTACTATTTGATAAAATGAACATTCTATTAAGGAAGTGATTCATAAATGTTAAGTTCAGAAAGGACCAACATGATCATCTAGTCCGACCACCTGCATAATACAGGTCACTGAATCTCCCACTCACTCCTGCAATAGACACTTACTTATAACTGAGTCACTGAATCCTCAAAGCATGGTTTAAAGACTTAAAGGTACAGAGAAACCACCAGGAAGTGACCCATACCCCATACTACAATGGAAAGCAAAAAACCCCTAGGGCCTCTGCCAATCTGCCTTAGGGGAAAACCCTCTCCTGACTCCAAACATGGCAATAAGCTAGTCTGTGAGCACATGGTCAAGAGTCACCAGCCAGATACCCAAAAAAGAATTCTCTATAGCAGGCGTGACCAAACTGTAGCTCAGGAGTCGCATGTGGCTCTTGAATGAAAAAGTGTGGCTTGTGGAAGAACATCAGCAAATCAATTTAGTAGGTAAAAGTATATGGCTATGTGCCTCAGTGCGGCTCTTGAAGGTTTAATAATCAACTTGTGTGGCTCTTGAGTTCCATAAGTTTGGCTACCCCTGCTCCATAGTAACTCAGAATCCACTCCAGCTAAGATTCCCTCACAGGCTGTTAATTGCCAAATAAGGCTGTCCCATTATGCCATCCCTTCCATAAATTTATCTAGATCAGTTTTGAAGCCAGCTAAGTTTTTTGCCCCCACTGCTTCCTTTGGAAGGCTATTCCAGAATTTCTCTCATCTGATGGTTGGAAATCTGTCTAATTTCAAGCCTAAAGCTCCTGATGGCCAGTTAAACGTCCATTTGTTTTTGTGTCCATATTTGCACTGAACTTAAATAATTCCTCTCCCTCCCTGGTATTTATCCCTCTGATGCATTCATACATAGCAATCACATCTCCCTTCAACCTTCCTTTGACCAGGCTAAATAAGCCAAGCTCTTTGAGTCTCCTCTCATATTCTATTCTCCACATTCCTGTTAACCGTTACTCACCAAAACAGAGAGAAATTAATCATATTTCATGTAATTAACATTTTGCTTGCTCCTACTGCATCATCTTCAGAGAACAGGCCACAGGTCACTTGATTTATAGTCTGCTACTGACTCAGCTTGCAACACAAAATCAATGGATGAATCATAGAGAAGATCTGAGAAGTCCCCACAGACAATCCAGTGAAGTGTACAGTTCATTCCTGAATGTCTGCATTTTCATGGTATTTTACAGAGATTCCCTCCCACACTAAAAGTAATGACAGATTTACCATCTTAACTGCTACAAAAACCAGTGACCCTTCAGCTCAAACTTATCCCCAAGCAGAACCCATCTTCTGACACTTTCTGGAATCACTAAATTATGGAGACAAGTCCAATTACATATGAGAAGTGGAACAAAACATCCTATGTTCCATATAAATGTTGCAATGTCTGTCTCCTGAATGCCAACTGATCACCAAAAAAAAAAAAACTTTGCAGTATGTAAATCACTCAACTGAAACAAGTGGTAAGAGTCTAGATCAGTTTAAACTAACAAAAAAATGTTAGTGTAACTTAAAATAACATTTAATCATGTGTCTACACTCATCTAGATTTGATATTATTAAAAATAAAAGAAAATGATTTGGACACAAGCCGCTTTGTTTAAAATGAGTTTATACTCAAGTTGTGCTATAGTGACTTTCACATATTGCCATTAACAGCTGCTCACTCAATAGCCACATCACACTAGAAGTTATGTCTGTACACTCTTTTTCATCAACTGTCATTTCCCTCCTTCATGCAACTCTACAAGGATCAATCCCCATTAAAACAGAAATTAACTGCACTTTAAAAATTACGCAGAACTAGTAATTTGAAAACAGGCATTAAATGAATTGGTAAATTCAATTTGTAGGATTACTTCCACATCAAAATAGGTTTAAAAGAAGTTTTATAAAGGGGCAAATTCAGTTTAAAAGAGTTTTTATGAAGACTAAGGACAAAAGAAAAGTTGCTATTTTTTCTAATTGTTAGGAGAAAAAACAACATTCTCTGCAATGTTTATAACAAAAATTTTGCAGCACTGTAGTCACTTTCACTTTGAATTCCAAAAGGCTAGTCTATTTTCATTGTTCAAGGTGGGAGAAAGGAAAACAGAAGGAGTGGCTGTGAAAAGCAATAAAAGTTCTCCTATATCAAGCATGTAGGAAAGCACCCCAGGATTTCAAAGAACTACAGTATCTGGAGATCAAGAATGCAGTTGGATTTTTTAAAGCCAGCTTAAGGAAATGTAGCATTGCCACAGGATCTTTAAAGCAGAATTTGTCAACTGCTGATGGATGCTGGGTAAAAGCTTCATGCTACCAGGACTGCACAACTGCCACCAACTTTCATTAGTTCCCCATACAGCCAGACTTATCCCCAAGCAAAACCCATCTTCTGATACTTTCTGGAATCACTAAATTATGGAGACAAGTCCAATTACATATGAGAAGTGGAACAAAACATCCTATGTTCCATATAAATGTTGCAATGTTGCCAACTTTCATTAGTTCTCCATACAGCATCCTCACAGCAATGCAAGAAAATACTGTAAGAGCAGTTCTACTATAGGGCACACAATGCGGGACTGAAATTACGTTAGCTTCCACTTACCGCCTGCTGGCAGCTGAGCCCAACGTTTCCCTTCTCCCCACGTACAACTTTCATCAGGCAATGCAAAGTACGGCCTTTCCGATGCAGCCCTGAGCAGTGGTGTTCAATTTCGCCTCGGCAGCTCAGAATGATTTCTGGACTCAACGAAAAATCTTCCATCAGCATGCGCCGATAATCCAACATTTCACCCTGGCACTCACTGCTCACCTGCCGACCTAGACCACATGAGGGTAGACAGGGTTTAGCATTAAGGCTAAAATTAGCAAGGGGTCTCTGTTGTTCAAAGAAGGGTGTTGGTAAATGAACATTTCACATATTGAAGGAGTAGTGACAGTATCAGCAATCTGTATAGCATAGGCCAACGAAGCAGTAAACATACAGTTACGGCAGACAGTCACTGTTGATACTTGGAATCAGTAGCAGTGTGACTGCTGGGAATAGGAACTTTTAAAAATAGAATATTCTATTATGAAAAACTGTACAGGGACATTACGGTTTGAGCCTGCTCTATTCAAGAGCAGCTGTTGTGCTGCAACCAGATGCCCTGACTGGATTTCTAGCCTTGTACTATGAGATCATCTATTCTTAGCACATTCAAGCTATCATTTTCACTGCACAGACAGAAGCCATCTGCAGTAATTTAAGAGCCTTTTACATAATTGGGAAAGATTATTCTGGCCAAGTGATAAGTTAACAGTGTCTTATGGGGAGGAAGGTTTCATGAGTGACAGCAGAGCCTCACACTCAGAGGACCATGAAGTTCAAGAACAAGCATGTTTTCTAGCACATGAACAATAGTTACACAGAAAAGCAGCTTTAAAGTGCTAAAGATATGCTAACTAGAAACCTCCCTGAACTCTCTTATGGTGTTTGACTCCAAAAATTAAAACTAGAAATCTGTTGACTGCAACTTTTGCTAATTCTCAGGTCATGCTTAATTTATACCATTGGATGCATGAAGCAATCCTACCCAAGCTAGGATGCATGCACCTCTAAGCTGTGTATTGCATAACAGGTTTCATCAGCCAAGAGGACGTTAAACACACTGCAGCAGTTGCTCAAACAGCTGTAGAATTCAGGGATGCAACCAGCCTATATCTGCCCTACAGATAAAGGGAGAGCTACAGCAAAGAGACTCAGAACCACATTTTTATAAATCCAAATGGAATTAATGACTCACAAAAGGTTCTAAATGCAAAAACTTTGAGAAAGGTTACCATGGCACTTTGACCTCCACTGCACCCGAACAGTTACTGCATGCTGCCCTGTTGCCATGGATCATAAAGCAGAACACCACGGCAAAGAAGAGCAAATATTTCTATGACAAAAGAACAGGCAAAATTGGGTAGCACTTGTATAGAGCACTACAGCAGCTTTGCCAAGTTAATGTAACATGGTCTTTTTTTTTTTTTTTTGAGACCCTCTGATAGGATCATATGTTCTGCAAAGCCACTGAGAAGGTTACGGGTACAAGGGCAGCTTTGGCACACATTATCTTTGCTTTCTGCATTTAAATCGGAACAACATCTAGCATTGTGTATCACTAGGATTCAGTATGCTCTGCTGATATGGACATAAATGTGTACAGGAAGAAAGTTTATTTACCTCAATGACTTAGCTGTGGAAAAGAATAAGTCAATAGCTCTGGATTTCAGGCTGCAAGTTGATAATTAAGCTATAGGTTTATATCATACACCCAGTAATATATTTATTGTTTGCTTTAGGTTTCCATTCCACAGCAAGTTAAGTAGACTTTGCCATTATATTGTCAATGATTTTAAAGCATATAACAGGAATCACTAAAGCCAACCTCAGATACTATTCTCCATTCGATAACCTTTAACACAGATGTCATTGCCATGATGCAAAAATTCAGATAAGCAACAGTCTTCAACATATCAAGAGTTAGAGGCCAGAGTCCATTTCAAACAGTCACAAAACCATGCACCACACCCACTGCTCACAGTTTAGGCATCTGCATATCTTAGATCAAGAACTGTTGCACAAAGGACATCCTGCTGATCGAAACTGTCATCAGCAGGTAGTTTCATTTTATTTTGATGATTTGGAGCTTGAAAATACAATGGGTTCTTGGTGTCTAGCAAAAGAAGTTTTCATTACCTGAGAGTCACCAATAAATGGAAGGCAGGTTTCTAGGTCTATTATCAGGGAAGGAAACACTGAGAAGAGACAAGCTTTCCAGAGCTGAAGTTGCACAAACCTACCTGTGGTCATTGCTGTGCATTTCTCACTGCTTCCTTCCCCAGCTTCAGCCCTGCAATCCTTCCTGTCTTTCAAAAAATGTTGCGGGTAAACAGTGTGCCTATTGTCACCATCCAAATCCCATGAACATGGAAGTCAATGGGACAAACTGGTCCCTGGCAAAAATATTACTATTAAGCAAAAGCTGTTTATATTGACATTGCTATTATGTGGAATCTATTGTAGATACGTTTCCAAAGAAGCCAGCAGATCACAACAGATCTAATCCCTCACCTCTGTGCACTGCAGACTCTAGACACATCAGCAGGTAGGAAAGCCTGGCTTCCCGGGACCGAGGAAGGCTTTCTACATTACAGCGGTACTTCTTCAGGTCACTTTTACAGGATTTTGCCAATGAATAGCTGACTTTATAATCCTGGGCAATCAGCTTCTGACGGGTGGTCAGCGCATCGCGACACTGAGGAAAGTAAGCATTAGATCAGTCAAGCTGTCAATCACTATAAATATCTGCCCTTTGGGGGCTTGCTGGTCAGCCCACTCCAACCTGGCCAGACCTTCAAGGTTTGAAAGGTCCAGTGTGAGAGAACCTAAGGGAGATGTGGACAGAAAGGAAGCGGTCCCAGGAATGAACAGTGTTTGGGAGAAAATCCTATGACTTTATGAGCCTGAGGCCTTGGAGCCATGCAGAGAGAGTGGGGCAAGATTCACTTTTTCTTCCAACCCACTGGGGACATGCTGGGAGAAGGAAACCAGCTGCCTCCCCATCCTCTCTCCCAGCAGACACCCTGAGAAACATGCAGGGAAAGGCTGAAGCCTGATTACAGAACAGCAAGCTGAGGGACCGGCTAGCAAAGACCTCAGGTGATGAATACACCGCACAGCTCCAGAGAGCAGAACTAAGGACTCCTGCTTAGAAAGGACCAGGAAATCTGACTAACAGAACTAGCTGTACAGAGAGAAAAGCTGAGGGGACACTAACACACTCAGCCCTAGAAGAGGAGAGATGCGGGGCTTCCTGCTTAAGGAAGCCATGAAAGGAGTAACCCAAAGAAGGAACCAGGACAGGTTCCAAACACAGACACAAGAAAGACGAGTCCCTTGCTTATACTCATGTCTCCAAAAAGGAGCACGTAGGGGTGACCTACATGCCAACACAGTCTGTTGCCACTGGAGAAGCACATCAGGTATCCTCAGCACTATGGACTGTGAGAGTACAGACTGTCAGCTCTGAAGTTCAACAGCTGCTTTGGATATATACATGTACTGGGGAGGGTCTGAAAATGTCTCTCTTTTTCACCATGCTGCCCATCATGCCATGAAAAGCACTGCCTCTAAGAAGGTCAAATAAAGCTAAGAATGATAACTACTTGGAATCTAAAATTCGTGTGTGAAATGAAGCTTAGCTAGAGCCATTCCTAGAAGCAGGAGCTACTCCCACAGTTTTGACTTGGTCTCATTTAAATTGAATTGTGAGATAGCTAAAACATTTGAAGAAAATGAAATGAGTATATTGCCTCCAGGTATTTCATCACAGGCTCAATTCACTCCAGCAAGTCCCATAGCAGGTCTGCCCAGATACCTCATCTCCACCCTGTCAGACAACTGACGCTTCTATTCTTTTTAGCCCGTTATGATGGTGCTGCTTTGGGAGCTGAAAGGGTTCCTCTGTCTCTCTCAAACTTTTATGCCTCTAAAATGGATGACAAAGATCCTTTCTCCTCCCTTCCTCCACAACTCACATTCACCTCTTCAAGACACTCCTTTACTGCACTATTCTAGACTGAGTGCCCCAAGGACGCTTCTCAATGGTAGCCTATTACAAAGCATACAGACTGAATTACTACATTTAGGTCTGTGTGCCATTAAAAGAAATGAAAATATAGGTGCAGACAGAATAGATTTTGGACCCTGGTCTGGCACATCTGTGAGTTCAAGCCAATCTGCTAAACTCTATACAGGAATTTAGAATTTTAACAGGAAAACAGCAGTTTCCACAGAGAGCGCATCATTTCCACATATTAATATGCAATGCCTGTATCAAGAGATGTATCAAAACAATCTGTTTTAGTCTACACATGAAAAAACCACCATTATTAACTGTTAAAGTAGGAATAGTCACCCATAGAACAGGAGAGATATCTTTGCTGGTCCAGCTCCCTGAATTTCCCGGACTTCACTTTTCATGACTTGGCAGGCAGTCTACAGTTACATATGCATAGTCTTTTATGTACTGAACACAGCTCTTCCACAGCTAAACAAAGGCAACCAATCCATGCTATCAATGTATAGCTGGAAGCACAAAGGTCCCAGTTTAAAGGCTTCTGTTCAATGTTATTCAAGGACCATTGTCTGTCAGGCCAGTATCTATTCTATACAACAACAACAACAACGGGTCATTGTAAATTTATTTATAGCAGGGAGAGGGATGAAGAAGATAGAGGGTCAGTTAACTTGATGGAGATCCAGGACTGCTAGGTAAAGGATCTGACCAGCTGAAATGGACACCTACCTTTTCACTCATAGATTCTTCAAACTTGTGATTGAAGAGGCACTTGTAAACCCGGCCTTCCCCAGCCTGAGTCTGTGAAACAACAGCAGCACTAGTCATTTAGGATAATTTATAGCTAATCTTCTTGTTAACCAAAATATAACATGTGCTATTGTACCAAAAGCCTACTTTTAAACTAATGAAGTAGCTTCCATGTCCATTCCATTATAGAGAAGTAACTCACTAACAGTAGTTAAATATGGCACAGAACTGAAAGTGTTCTTTGAAAAGGAAAAGATTACAGCTGAGTTTTCTTATTCTGGCCCTTGACTTTTGCCATCTTTTTGCCGAGAAAAAAACATTTCTGTTAATACATGAGAACCAGAACAAAGCAATAATTCTGCTTTCCTGATGCACCATCCCATGCCAGTGGTCGATATGCAGAGCCTATGATGTTTCAGCAGCAGTTAATGCAACATCATGACAAGAATGAAAGTTACAGCTCAATTTGCATTAGTCTTTTGGTAATGAGAGCAGAGATTCTCCCCTCCTGTCCACTTTATAACCATGAGGAGAGATTAAAATGTACTCTTCGTAAGAGCTTATAGGAATTCCTGGTGCCAAAAATGCTGAACTAAAGGCCTAGAAGAGCAAGAAATCTATATCTCAAACCAAGGAGACAAACTGAGAACTTGTTTCCAGCCATTCAAAGCACTGATGAAAAATGAGATGCTTAACAGCAGTCATATGCTGTTGACTGTGGAGCCAGCCTAATAAGGGTGATATCCTGTTCAAGTTTCACCATAGAAGGTGGACATGAAGACTTACTGACAGGGAGTTCTCAGAATACTTCTGCTGTTCTGGAATCTTGTTCGGAGTCTTCTCTGTCCTTTGGTTTCTTTGCAGTCATTGATTTGTGGGAGAAGAGAGAGGAGGAAAGTACTCACGTTTTCACAGAAGCGTTCCCGGTCATCACGACATGCAAAGTACAGGTGTCGGTCTAAGTGGAAGTCGTCAGAAGAGAGTTCAGCCACACGAAGAATTGCTTTCTTACACTCATCAGAAATTCTAGGGTCATTTTCTTCTGCCTCCTTTA
Source organism: Podocnemis expansa (assembly GCA_007922195.1). Classification (NCBI taxonomy): domain Eukaryota; kingdom Metazoa; phylum Chordata; order Testudines; family Podocnemididae; genus Podocnemis; species Podocnemis expansa. The sequence goes on from ML682104.1 coordinate 2,729,752, forward strand.
CCAGCCCTTTCTCCAGGCAGGCCACCACCTCTCCTTGTGAGTGAGCGTCCTACACAACAAAAAGACTTTTACCAAGAGGATTTGTAGTCCATTATTTACAAGTAGAGAAGACAATGGATTCAAGAACATAAAATATCCCTTAACACACAGGAGTGCAGAAAATGCTTGATCGCCCATTTGATCCATCTAGTGTGTTTAAAAAAAAACCCATCCATTCTCTGCACCCTAAGCAGTGCAGAATGCTGTCTATATCTAGCAATGCTATGGAAGTACAAGCAGTGTTAGCTCTTTCCAGACATCTGTCACAAGAATTAAGTGACACTCAAATCATTTATCTACAGCACTGAAAGTTACTCAGACAAGCATTCTGTACCAGAGTACAGTAGGTAGGAGCAACAACTCCCAAACCTGGAAATTGCTGGTTCCCAAATTCAGACTGAGATGAGAGAGAAACACCCCCAAATCAGGTTTCAAGCTAGGAATGGCCAAAACAGAAACCAACTGCAAAGAGAGCTGTTCTGTATCTGTCTCCATCTCTCTTTGTAATCCAGAGGCATTCAGCAACATGATCTATGTACTGTGTAACAATTTAGACCAATGAAGTGCTAGATGGTTCACAGCAGTGTAGCCTCCTTCAATGCTTCTGGGTTTTCTTTAATGTGATTTTAAGAGATTATCACCATTTAGACACACTACTTGGAGCAGTTTACTAAAGTGGCCGAATTAGCTTTAATCTGACATAGCCTTCTTATCACCATGGCAACAGCAAGTAGCAATGTGACACTAAAGGAACACATTTATGGGAAGAGAGGAATTAGAAACTGCTCTGTCAATGCAGCCTTCACTCTGGTCACTGATAATTAGAGATGTTTAGTGCTCACAAAGGAGCTTTCAGCAGTCTAGGATTTTCAGTGCTAATTCCTCCAACAATAAAGAACCAAAGCATCCCACACTGTCTTGTAAAATAAGCAATTCCAGGCCAATAAAGGTAACAAACCTCAGGAACTCACTAGTTTTCACAAGATGGCCCTTCTATCTGCATCCCTGATGTACAGAGCAGAGTGCTGACCAGTGAGTTTCTCACAGCTAGGCATGCTTAGTAAGTTAAAATGAAAAAGTACCACAACTCCTCTGGCCTTCAGAAAGTCTGAGCCATTCTTAAAATATGAGTTCATCTACAGTACAACTGACCAAGGCAGTTGGCCGAGAAGACTTTCAACTACCTCTTTACTTCAATTTATGCTGCTTTGGTGTGCAAACCACCCGCAGTAAGCGAAACTGTTCAGTAGTGATGCCCAACCTGACCGCTTGGATAAAATCAATCCACCTGCGTGTATTGCATTAGCAGGTGCTCACTGTGAGCCCTTATCTTCTTCACTACCTCTCTGTACATCAAGCGTTACTCTAACATACAAGCAAACGACAACAACTGGAACAAAACCAGAATCTTTAAAACATTGACATGACTACTTAAAGTTCCATTATTCTTGCAATAAACATTCCATTCAGTTCTGACATGTCGCTCTGCTCAGGAAGCCTCTGATACCTGTCTCGGTGCTGGCACACTAGGAACACAAGCACATTCACAGGCCATGAGTTACTTAAACCACTGCCAATCTGAGAACTGTCAACCGTTTTCTCTAAAGAGCCAAGATGAAAAACTAGTGCCTTAGTTGAGCTCTAGTTATGAGTCAGCTGCCTTTAAAAGGTGCCTATGGCATTTTGCCAGTATATTACCCCACACTACTGATTTATCCGTAACTATTCTACGTACAAACCTTTTTACTCAAATCCCCGTGGTGATGCATGTACAGCCTTTGCAATCAAGCCACCTAGTATTACAAACTTCGTTAAGACTGCTGGCTTAAACATCTGACAGCTAACTCCTCCTGCCTCCCTTCCAAGTTGACAGCTCTGCTTTAAAGAGCTTCTCACTCATTTGCAGGCTTCCTTGGGTACCCTTCTTGCTAGGGCATGAGACAATGAAAACTTACGCTACCAAGGCAAGGCATGGTTTCTAGTTCTGTGTCAGAAACACCACAGAACACACTAGGTTTCCTCATACCATGGGAGTTTATTTAATTAAAACTTGTAACAAAGACTTCAATGCACACTGGATACATGAACTGGATGAAAGCTGTTTTACTTGTACGTACCAGCCTACTAAGTGTTAATCACTACTACGTATTTGTGATATTTTATTACACATCAGTTTGCAACCATTCTACAACACTGGATAAATATATCTGTCACACTCTATATTCCATTAATTTAAAATACATAGTAAACTGTTTTTAAGTTTGCCACCTATTCAGTACAACAGAACAGCTGAAGTTTGCAGACATACCTATGCTACTGAAGTTTAACTAAATATGCATAATAGTTAACCATATCTTCTCCTCAAAACTGCACAAGGAAAACTGTTTTGCTGCTTTGAAAAAATATAAACCAAGCTTTTTAAAAATTGGTATTTAAAGTTATGCTCCTTTGAATTGCACATTCAGGAACTGAAAGAAGCCTGATTTTCGTAAGTGTCATGCTCCCAGCAGCTCTGACTTCACATTAAAAATCAACAGAAGCTGAAAGAAGCTTGGCACTTTTGAAAATCAAGCTACTTTCAGTCCCTAAATAGGCAATTCAGGAGCTTAACTTTAGGTACCAATTTCTTTTAAATGCAGGCTATTGTACATGGCTGCTGACTAAGTGGTTAAATCCATACCATAGATAAGATTATTTTAATTTATACTAAAAAAAGTTTACCGCTTCATTCTGTCAACAAACACTACTTCAATCTGACAATGAAAACAGCTTAATATACCAGAAAGAAAAGATTACATGATTTCCTAAAATTGTTCTCCAGGAATGGTGCTTATGTAATCACATTACTGGAAAGAAAATGGACATGGCAGAAGAACCATTTCTCACCTAATGTGCAACCTTAATATTCTTTTAATGCAGTTTGACAGAGTTACACCCAGGAAGGTGGTATAAAAATTACTGGCATGAGTCCAGGATAACTGCATTACTCTTGAAGTTCTAGCTGCTGTGCAGAGCCATGTGATAAATTATACTTACCATACACCGGGGTGGCCAAACTTATGGACCTCAAGAGCCGCACAAGTTGATTATTAAACCTTCAAGAGCTGCACTGAAGCATATAGCCAAATACTTTTACCTACTCCAAAATTACTAAATTTGAAATTCATTGTACGCTTTAATTTTATCATAAAAAGAGGGCAAATATTGATCCTACTAATGGCAGATTCTAATGATTACTTAAAGTTACCATGAAAACTATGCCTACAGTAAAAACTTAGCTGTTATACGATGTAGAAGACTACAGGCTAGCAGTGAGTTTTTTAAAATCTGGGCAGTAACTTGTCAAAGCAAACATAAAAGCTCTTTCAGGTGCTGATCTTTAATAACTGCATGATGTTTCTATTTCACTAATTTTACTGTGGAATACAATGCTTCACAGCAGTAAGTTGTGCCAAAAAGGGAAAGTAATCTACATTCAGTTTTAAACAATCTATTTTCTTCTTCATATTTTCATTTCTTGTTATTCGACGTTGCCTTTAGAAGGACTTGTAAAACATGATTTTATTTTAACATGTAAACTGCATTAGGGCCTACAAGAAAATGTAAACATGCCGTACTTCTCCTCGCCATCCGCAATCATACTGCCACTTCCCTGCCATTTCTAACCATGCTACGCTTCTTCCCGCCATCACCAACCATGCTGCCACCTCCCCACCATCCCCAACCATGTCGCTGCTTTTCCCCACACTTCATGTGGCTCATGAGCTGCACTTTGGCCATGCCTGTCATACTCCTACACGGGCACTCTGCTCACTAGTGCATCTTCGTCTGAACTATGTCCAAAATTCTAAACAACACACAGCAGCTTCCAGTCATTTTTAAAAATATCAGCCTGCCAGAAAAAATATGCCTCTCCTCTCCCGCTATCCACAAATGTAAAAATTAAACTAAGGCTGCACAGGTCTGAAAAACAAACAGGCAATTCATTCCTGCAGACACAGATTTATAGTCCAATATCTTGAAATCCTGCCAACTTAGGAATGGAAACTTTAGGATCAGTGGTTCTCAACCTTTTGTGGATCACAACACACTTGGCAGCATGTTGCGACTCTACAGAACACACCAGCCCACTCCCTCTAGGCCAAATCCAGCCATCTCCCCCCGCTTTTGACGACACACTTGCTTCTGTGTGATGATACAGTAACGTGTTCCAACACAGTGCTTGAGAACCACTGCTTTAGTTCACCAAAAATATAGCATTTCAAGGCATGGAAAGCATTAAGAAATTTTAATCTTAAATTGTTTTTAAATATTTTAGTTTTAATTTTCCCCTCTTTCTAAGGCCCTCTTGCTTGGATCTAGTGCCCAAAACATCCATATTTTTTCAGGCAGACACAGAATTGTTTTAAAGTTCTAAAACAGGCTTCAACAAACTGCAGTTCAGGAGCCACATGTGGCTCTTGAATGAGAAAGTGTGGCTCCCAGAAGAATGTCAGCAAATCAATTTAGGAAAGCAGCCCCAGCCTAGGAATTCAGGAGAGCATCAGAATGGTGGGGAGAAGCAGTGGCATGGTCAGGAATGGCAGGGAGAAGCACAGCATGGTCAGAAATTTAAAAACAAAAAACAAAAAAAACCTCACCACTAGCCTGCAGGCTTCTACATCGAGCAACAGCTAAGTTTTTACTGTACACGCCTAATTTAACCTTAATTATTAGAATCTGACATTAGTAGGATCAATATTTGCCCTCTTTTTACAATAAAATTAAAGTGTGCAATGAATTTTAAACTTAATTTTGGAGTAGGTAAAAGTGTATGGCTGTGTGGCTCTCGAAGTTTTAATAATCAACTTGTGCGGCTCTTGAGATCCATAAGGCTGGCCACTCCATTCTAAAACATTCCTAAAATAGATTTCTACAGAACATGACCTCACTGAAAATTCAACCTGTCTGTGGAATTTCTGCTAGTTTTTACTTCTGCCTCTCATCTTCAAAAAAAGCCCCCGGGGGGGGATGCTCAATTGTGCTGACAGTAAAGTCTGAATTATGCATAAAATTCCTGTTGCCCTAGTTGCAGAAAACTGGGATAAGCTAAGAATGATGAGAGGACAGAAGAAAAAAAGCAAGGAGAGGAGGAAACAGTGCAGAGAATAGAAGAAAATGCATAACGCAAGATGGAAAGCTGCACTGCTGGGCTACAGACAGCAAATATTAGTTCTGAGGTAATGCAGAGAAGAGGTGCTGCCCAATAATCCCATCTAACCATCTGAAGAAGAAACATTTGCACTGTGCTTGAGTAAGAAAGCCAGAGAGTAAGACTGACCAGTTTCTTTGTCATCCAAGCTAAGTTCTGTGCAAGTAGTCAAAAACTAGCCCAAGAAGCCAGACAGATGACCTGACTGCACTAAAATAGCCAATCTACAGAAAAACAACCTCTTCTATCAGTGGTTCTGCTATGAGTCCCACTTTAGCAGCTTTAGGTAACCAGTAACAGAAGACAAAATTAAAAGGATACTGTCTACTTGGAGTCTAGTCAATTAAAAAAAAGAGTTAAAGGTAACAGATACTATACTGCCCTGCAGTTCTAGCTTTTTTAATATTACATTTTCCTATGGTCTATTGCTGCGCTAAAGGCCTATGCAAGCAGAGGCAAACAGTGACACTGACTATACTCAAAGCTCCCTGAAAAAAAGGAAAGAGAAAGATTATATTGCCCTAATCTTTTACAGTAATCTTAAATGTAATCTGAAACACTTCTAAGCAAACTACCCTGAGAGAGAGAGAGAAACTTTTAAACTGATTTCATTTAACAACATGAGGGGGGAAAAAACAGTTCCTAAGCCAGCTCAGACAGAGGCCTTATCTAGATACAAATAGACAAGTTTAAACTAAATAGGTTGAAATGCTCACTCAGTTAACAGTACACACGTTTGCTGACAAGGTCAGCGGAACAGCTGGCTCATTCTGACAAATGACACAGATCTGAAGGAGAAAAGACTCAGTAGACACCACAATTCTCAAATGAGAAGAATTACACATTAAGCTTCTATTGTATAAAAACAAAGCAGGGATTAAACACCAGGCAACCAAACTCCCTACACAGCACAGCATCCAGGTGAGAGGAAAGAAGAAGAAAGTATGCGCACTGTGTCAGCAGAAAATGAGCCAAGCAAGCAGCTGTAGGATACAATGGAATTTTTCTATTTCACACATACATTCGTTTCTGGTACATCCAGCAAACCGAGTCCGAAGTCAGGAAACTTCTAAATTGTACTACTGCTCAAACAAGAAACAGAACAGCAGGCAGTATAGGCCAGCACATAAAGGGCAAGACAAGCAACAAACCAGAAGAAATGGCATAAAATGGAATACACAGAAGATAGTAGAGAAGAGAAAGAAAACTGAGGAGACAACTTACAGAAAAGGAAAGCAGACAAGTGCTGGAACACAGTCTGAGGTCTAACTTATAGTTAAAAATTTAGAGCAATCTAGCTACATTGCTCAGTTGCGAAAAATTAACCTTCAGAACCACAGTTGAAAAGACCTAACCCTCAACAAACAAGCAACAAGATCAGCAAAAGAGTGTTATTGTCACCCAGCTACCACGGCACATTGAGGTGAACTAACTATAGGGGCTGAAAAAACCCTTTGGCTCTATGCTGCCCTGTGATTATGGCACAGCAGCAATGCCGTAGCTGTGCTGATGCAGTGCCAGCAGTGTAGATGTGGCCTTAGTCATATGGCTTCTGCTCTAATGAAACTCAAGTGAAAAAAAATGAAGCCAGTTTAGCTCAATGACTTATAATAGTTATGCATGAGCAAATATTCTGACAGTTGCCTGAAATGAAGGGGCATGGAGGTCCCACAGAGCTCACCCTCCAAAAAAATTGAGGGTTAGATAGCTGTCCAGTCTCACTCCTTTGTGTACAGAGGCTGTACACAAAACCCATAGTCACATCAATGTACTGAGACAGGGTCAGACCAAGAGACGAGCTAGACTACAGATATTAATTGGGCAGTTCACAGAAGCCAGTCTATGGAGAGTCTAAAAGGGATTAGGTTTCCCCAAAACCAGTGATTCATGACACCTTTCATAGTGAGTGTGACCCTACAGGACATACTGGAACACACTCCCCAGGCCAAATCCAGCCACCTCCCCATAACGCACACCACTGCGTGGCGACAAAGTAACACGTCCCGACAGTGGTTGAGAACCGCTGCCCTAAACAGTTCAGGGAGAGGAAATATTCCTCATAGAGCCACCTAAAGCAGTCTCCACAGTCGTAGCAACAAACAGCTTTATACAAGTCTCATACGCAGAGTGCCTGCCAACAAAAGTCATATGAATCATCTTGCTATGAGCGCTCAGCATAGGATCTGCAAATCAGGTTCCAATTGTTTCAAGCTGGGCATCTTGAAAACGAGGAACACAGCGGCCAGCTGAGAGAAGTCTGGTTCAGGTGGGGGGGAGGGGTATGCAACCTGCAGCTCTGGGGTCACAGGAACCTCCCCCCCCAGCTCTAGGCTCTGGGCCCCCCCTGCCAGGCACCACTCCTGGTTCCGGCCTCCCACCCACCCACACAACCCCTCATGGACCCTGTAGCAGGCACCCTAGCTCAGGTCCCCCTACCAAGAGGCTACACACACCTACTGTTGCTCTCAAAACACTTGGGTATTAAAACAATTTTTTTAAAAATGCCTCTCTCTCTCAGGTTGCCAAGCCCTGGTTTAGTGACTTGCTTTGGCCAGCATTCCATAAGAGCTCTACAGTAGAGAAAAAGAGTCAAAATCCAGGTCTCTGAAGTGGTTTTTGACTGCTTTAAGCACAAGAACATCTCTCTCCTGCAGCCTTGTCTCATTCATGATACCTTTCTAATTTTGGAACAGACATGGTAGGGACCATACAGAGTCAATCATTACACAACCCTGATTTATTCCTTCATCCTGCGCACTCGATGTAAGGAGGTGCCCTGTGGAATAAAAAACAGCTTGCAATCATGTAACTAAAGTCTATCATAATGCATGTGCCCAAGTGGGCTGAGTTAAGGTTGCAAAGACAGCCTTAATTCTGGTGTTTCCTAAATCCTTGATGATGTAATCTTTATGTTCATGTATATGGGGGGCGGGGGGGGGGGCGGCAGTGCGAGGGAAGGACAAATAAGAACAAATTTCATCTTGTGGAATCAGACTGACCTCTACAAGCTTTATCAGCAGAGTCAGGCCTTCATGCCCATAGCAGACTTCTGCCAACTGAGTTAACAGATTAACTGAAAGCAGTAGGTTATTTATGTAGAGCAGTCACTAGAAAGGAGCTAGACATACTTTACTAATGGGTTTCACAGCTGGGTGAGAAATCCTAGGTGACGACCTCATATTTTAACAAGAGCGAGATCTGCTATAGACCCATGATATTAGTGATTTCAGCATTCTGATTATATTTTCTCTCAGCTAGGTTTTCACTGCATTTATAACTATTTTAATTTGACAAAACCACAGGTAAGCATCAAACTCAGTACAGGAGGCCAACAACATACCTATGATAAAGGTTACTGTCCCAAAGACCTTCCATTTTAAGATGTGTTTTATGGAGAAATCAAGCTTATGGGAAAGTACTCAAAGATAATTACCAATCTGAAGATTAGGGGCCTGCAGGTTTCACCAATTTCTCCAGACTGGGAACATTCCCAAGCCAAGATGACCTAAGCAGTCCATTCTTGCACTTCCAGCTATTCAATTATACAATCTTCCTGTCTGCACGTGGATTTCAGTTTAAGATGCTGTACAGTAAAGGGAAATGCTAATGCTGATGCCGTTCTCCCTAGACCAGCAAAACACCATAACTGCATCTCTATCAAGAAATTACTCTTTCACCATCCCACGGATGGTGGTTAGTCTCAAGTAACCTAATTAAAGTTAAGGGCCTTGTATTTCAAAGCTATATACAAACTATAATCTAGTTTAACTTTATCCCACAGTCATCAAACTATAAAGTAACAGTCCACTTATATCTACAGTACCATACTTTTGATTACATTAATACCACTGAAATAGGAAAGCAGTGGCTAGAAAAATCTTCCTACTTCCTCCAATTATCCAAACACAAACTTCTCTTTGGCACATTGAAATAGTTCATTAAAGAACCACCAGAGTTGAAATGGACACAGCTTGCCTAAAGTGGCTACTGCCCCACCCTTCCAGTGAAATGCGATGCTGTGCAGTCAGATGAACTGCTGAGAGAGCTGGAAGATGTGCTCAGGAACAAAAACACACAAACTGATCTGTGCAGTTCTGTTACCATAACAGAGAGGAGGCGGCATTAACTGATGCAGTTGAGCCTATTTTAACAGCCCTGAACTCAATCAGTGAAGAGTGAAAGCAAAATATATCTTTATTTATAAAAGCACATTACTATTGAACCTCACTTCATCCATACAGAGGTTCCAAAGAGCACTTGTACCAAAAGTTCACTTTCTTCTTGCAGCAAATGTCACGCTGCAAACAAAAACAAAACAAAACTGACAACAAACCAGGGCACATAAAGACATTGGCACAGTAAGATCAGAGTTCTCCTTTGTTTTATATCAAATTTAAACTCCCCAAAAAGTAGAGATGGGTCTGACAGACTACACAAGCAGACTCCTTTACCTCCCAGGGACTGTATGCATCTAGGCAAAAAGCAATTTGTCTAGAGCAGGGGTGGCCAAAATACAGCCTGCGGGTCTCTGTTCAGCCTGGCACTCCGCTGTTCAGTTCTCCATGCTCCCCCCCCCCCACTCCACCCCTCATCCCGGCTCTCAGCCAGCCCCACCCCCAACCACCACCACTCTGCAACTTACCCCTCCCACCCACTTCCCCAGCCAGCTCATCACCATGGCACCAGCCTACCTGTGAATATTATTGCCCACCCCTGGTCTAGAGACAGGTATAACTAACTTATTATACAAATGAAAATTCATGTGTGACCAAAACAACATAATTGGTTTACTATATTAAATTGCACTGGGAGTCTGATGGAGGTGGGGACAAAAATCAATCGCAGCTGAGGGAGGAACAAATAAAACATTTTTCCTATTACTTCAGTAAAGAACTTCCAGTACTAAATTATTCAGACAACTTCTTAAACAGGTAATCACCACAAACCATAAGAAGAGGTTATCATCATAAACAGGGACATGACCCCTTCTTTGCTATCTTGTCTCTTTGCTGGTTTTCAGTCATTGCAGTTAAGTCTGGTGTACATATAAACCTCACAAAGTCATTCAATTTTCTTGAGTGTCACCTTTATGAATCCACTCCCCATCCACCTGTCCCATGGATACCTTTTCTCCAGGTCGAATGCTGCCACATTTGAGGGCATTAATATCATTCTTGCAATCATCCATGAAGCCACAGATCAGACGGTAATCACTAAAGATGATGGCTGTCATTTTGGTGATATACTGATGACACTGGTATTCGGTGATGTTCCCTCTATGGTCCACCAAGCAGGACACCAAGTAGCCTTTCCCAGCTAGCTCATCGGCACATTCTTTGATCTGCCAAGACAAGAATTGTGCTCAGTTACTTAGTATAAGCTGCTATTCATGCAAGATATTTTTCAATCCGCAGGTGCAGACACCCTGTGATGCAAGTTATGCCTACACATCAGTTTGTTCCAAGCAGTGGGTGTGCCTTCCACCACCCAAATCAATAGCCAGTCTGGTGGGATTCACACTAGCACCCTAAAAAGTAACTGAGTATGCAGCATTAAAACACAAATTCAAAGTGTTGTCTATACACAGTTATATTTACAGAGCTAGCCTAAGCCTGTTGACTTGGGCTTGCAGGTTCACTCCCACTAACTCCACAATGCTGTGTAAACATATTCAAAGAGTTTTAAAATAGCTGGCCACACAGCTGTCAGGACTGCTGCTGTTGATTTTCAGTAAGTCCTGGAGTACTAGGTAAATTCCAGAGGACTGCAAAGAAGCTAATAGGGCAACAACAACAACAAAGGGTAAAGAAGACATCTTGGGTAACTACAGGCCAGTGAGCCTTAGATCAGTCCTATGCAAAATAATGGAAAGCTGATATGGAACTCAAAAAAATTAAAGGAGGGTGATATAATAAATGGTAAGGAACACAAGCTTTTATCCATGGTAGACCTCGTCAAATACACCAAATTTTGAAAGCATACAGGTTCAGCTGACAAAGGTAATAATGTTGATGTAATTCACTTAAGACTTCTCTAAGGCACTTGATTTGATACAGTATACTTTTTTTTAAAAAATTTTTTTCAAGAACAAATTTATTTTAAAGAAACAATCAATATGGAACATTAAATGGATTAGAAAATGACTGGTTTAATTGCAAATGGAAATCACCATCAAGAGGATGTGTTTTCATTGGGGTCACAGGGGAATCATTTCTTAGCCCAATGCTAGGTTAACATTTTTATCAGTGACCTGGAAGAAAACAAAATCATTACTGATCAAGTTTACAGATGACAGAAAGACTGAGGAGGTGAGGAGAGATGGTAAATAATGATGGACAGGTCAGTGATACAAACTGCTTATGCCCAGTTCCAAAGGAGCAGCCGTGTTAGTCTAGTAAAGCAAAAAAGAGCAAGGAGTCTTGTAGCATTTAGACTTTAAGTGCCACAAGACTCCTTGCTTTTTTTGCTTGTGCTCAGTTTATCAGGCAAACTGTTTCAATTCAATATGGCCAAATCTAAAGTCATACATCTAGCAACAAAGATGTACGGCCACAGTTAAAGGATGGGGGTCTCTATCCCAGAAAAGTGACTCTGAAAGAGACTTTAGAGTCTTGGAGGATGATCAATGGAACATTCTCTTCTACAAAATGACCAAAAGGGCTAATGTGATCCGTGGGATGTATGAATGGTCTTAGTGAGAGGAGTAAAGAAGCAGTAGTTGCTCACCTATAGTAACTTCTGTTCTTCAAGATGTGTGTCCCGTGCTGCTCCACCGTAGGTGTTGCGGCATCCCTGACCCGCAGCATGGAACTCTATTTTTAGCAGATCTCTCTCTGGCCACGCCTGCGCAGAAGCCAGCTCGCAGAAGCCTCGGCACAAGTGCAGCCGTTCTCCCCCCAGCTCCTTTCACTTTGTCACTGCCATCTGAAAAAAAGACAACTGGGAAAACAGGGGAGGATGGTGGAGCAGCGCGGAACACACATCTCGAAGAACAGAAGTTACTACAGGTAAGCAACTACTACTACTTCTTCGAGTGTTGTCCCATGGTGCTCCACCACAGGCGACTGTGTACCAGCTGTTTTTATGGAGAAGGATTTTCATGTGCAGATGAAAATATTGCTCTTCCCATCTTAGCATCATTTGCTGCAGCCAAGTCCAGTGTATAGTGTTCTGTAAAGCTATGAGGTGTTGCCCAGGTGGCTGCTCTACAGATATCTGTCATAGGTACATTCTTTAGAAAAGCCATTGTGGAAGCCATGGCCCTTGTGGAATGACATCGGATGTTATGGTCTATCATACGATTGGACAATACACAGCAGGTATGTATACATTCTTTTACCCATTTTGACAAACTCTGATTCGTAACTGAAGAGCCTTTTGAGCATTCAGCGATCAAAACAAACAAGTTCTTTGATTTTCTGAACTGTTTTGTTCGTCTAGGTAAAAGGCAAGGAAGCATCTAACATCAAGCATGTGAAGAGATGCTTGTTGACTGTGGTACAGTTTTGGATAGAAAGTTGGAAGACACATGGATTGATTCAAGTAAAAGTCTCTAGTTATTTCTAGTAAGAATTTTTAGTCAGGTCAGAAGGTTACTTTCTCTCTGGAAAATTGTATATGGCAGGTCCTATTGAAGGGCATTTAGTTCATTTACTCTCCTTGCTGATGTAATTGCTCCTAAAAAGGAGACTTTTAATGATAAGTGGTATGGCAAGCACGAAGCCATGGGTTCAAACGGTTGTTTCATAAGAGTGTGTAGGACCAAATCAAGGTCCCAAGACACTGGAGGTCTTACTGGTGGGTATAATCTTTGATGTTCAGAAAGGAAACATTTTACTGTTTGGTGTTTAAATACAGATGAGTTGTTGAAATCCTTGTGGAAAGCAGAGATAGCAGCTAGGTGTATTTTTAGGGAACTGTTTGGGAGATTCGAATTTTTTAATTCTAGAAGGTAGCCCAGAATCTGTGGAATTGAAAAGGTTGTTGGTAAAATGTGTTTGTCTATACACCAGAAATGGAATCGATGCCATTTTTGTGTGTATGATTTTCCTGTAGTAAGTTTTCTGCCATTTAGGTGTATAAAACAGACATCCTTGGAGCATGCTTTATCTGTTCCTTAGAACCAGTGAGGAACCATGCTGTAACGTGTAGCTTGTGTAGGTAAGGATGATGCAAGGTTGTGTTGCATTGGTAGACTAATGCTGGTGTGCATGGCAGGGGAACTGGTTTGTACACCAACAGATCGAGAAGCTGGGTATACCAGATTTGTCTGGGTCAAGCAGGTGCTATAATTATCATGGTGGCTTGATCCGACTTCAGTTTCTGAATGACCCTATGTATTAAAGTGATAGCAGGAAAAGCATACAGAAGGTGTTCTGACCAGTCTATGAGGACTACATCTCCTAGCAATCAGGGATCGCAACCCATTCTGGAGCAACAGAGTGGACAACGGGTGTTGTGGGCAGAGATGAATAAGTCTATTGAGGGCATACCCCATTTTTGGAATATGGTCAACAATATCCTGTTCAGTTGTCATTCATACAGCATGGGAAAAACTCTGCTCAGAGTATCTGCTGCTGTGTTTTGGATACCTGGGAGATAACTTGCTGATATTGTTACAGAGAGTGGGCTATGCACCAATTCCATAACCTGACTGCTTCCGCACAAAGGGATGGAGATCTTGCTCCTCCTTGCCTGTTCACATAAAACATCACCACTGTTGACAGGACGCCTCATTGCACAAAGTTCCAAGACATTTATATGCAATAGCACCTCTGTTCTTGACCACTTGCCCTGAATGGTGTCTGTCTGGATGTGTGCTCCCCATCCTGACAATGAAGCGTTGGTTGTGGCTGCCATTGATGGCTGAGGATGCGTGAATGGAATTCCCTGTAACAGACTGTTTAATTTTTCCACCAGTTGAGACACTGTCTGATTTCTTTGGGTATTATGAGAGGCTTGTTTACAGAGCGTCAGTGTGGCTTGTACACTGTTGCAAGCCAGGACCGAAGAGCCCTCATAATGAAGTCTCACATGTGGCACAACAGCAGTGTGTGTCCTGGAAGTTTGGAGTATAGTTTTTGTGGGAGTTACTGGTGCAACCTGTATGAATTCTACAAGGTCTGTTATCGCTTTTGCCTGGTTGGTAGGTTGGTATGCCATGCCTGATATAGAATCTAGGGCTGCACTGTTGAATTCTATTTTCTGCACTGGTGTTAAAATGGACTTTTCTGGATTTATTCTGAGGCCTAGGTTTTTGAACAACGCTATAGTGAACTGCATGGCCTATATCGCATGGTCTCTTGTTGGTCTCATGACGAGACAGTCATCTAGGTAAGGATAAATCATAATGCCTTGTATCCTTAGATGTACCACAACAACTGCCAGTACCTTGGAAAAAACTTGTGGGGCTGTCAATAAGCCGAACCGTAGTTTTGTATTGGCAGTGTTGGTTGTTGAACATGAACCTCAGGAACCACCTGTGGGAAGGATGAATGCTTATATGAAAATAAGAATCCTTAAAGGTTGAGGGCTGAGAATCAGTCCCCCACTTGCAGTATTGGAATAATAGTGTTAAGGGTTACTATCTCAAACTTTTGTTTTTGTACAAACTTATTTAGGGGTCTTAGGTCTAGTACTGGTCTCCAGTCACCTGTTTTTCTTCTGTACAATGAGGTAATGGGAATAAAAACTCAAACAGTAGAACTGGTGAGAAACAGGCTCTGTTGCTCCTATGTGTAATAAATGTTGAACCTCCTCACTCAGAAAGTGTTTATGAGCAGGGTCCCTAAAAAGGGATGGGGAGGGGTGGTATTTGGGAGCAGGACAGGTAAAAAGGATTACATATCCTTGCTTAATGATTTCTAAGACCCATTTGTCAGATGTTATAATAGACCATATCTTGAAGAATTTCCTCAGATGGAATTCGAGGTCTACAGTATGATAATCTATCCTGCAACTTCTAAGGGATATCTCAGACCCTCGACCAGGGCATCAAAACTGTGTCTTAAGGGCAGAAGATTGAGACGTCATGGGGTTTTTTGTTTGTTTTCATTTATACAATCTTTGTTTGCCTCTTTGTTGTTGATCATATGTTCTTGCATAATAATGAGATTGATATTGTGATGAATATCTCCGCTGGTATGGTTGAGTGTGGTATCGCCTCTTTTTAAAGGTGGGGGCATATATCCCAAGAGTTTACAGTGTGGCTCTTTAGTCTTTCAATGAATGTTGTACCTGATCTGTCTTGTCTGAGAATAATTGTTGTTTATCAAATGGCAGATCTTCTATCTTATTTGGTAGGTCTTTTGGAAGGGCCACTGTATGGAGCCAGGATGTTCATCTTAATACAACAGCTGTATCTGCTATGTCCATGGCAGCCTGGAAGGAAGTCCATGTTACTTTTTGGCCTTCGGTAAGTAGCGACTTAAAAGTGTTCTTTTTCATTGTCTGGGAGGTCTGGTGTGATGTTCGAGGGTTTCTAGAATATAGAGTGATTGTAGTTCGAAAGTAGAGTGCAGCAATTTGCTATCCTCATTGTTAGGGTTACGGAAGAATATACTTTTTTTTTTTTTTTTTTTTTTTTTTTTTATACCCAAAAGGTCTATGCCTTCCCAGTTTTTGTCTGCTGCAATTGATTTGAAATTTGGATTTTTACCCCTTTGATTTGCAGCATCGATAACTAGGGAATTAGGGGAGGGTGTGTAAAAAGAAATTCCATTCCCTTGGGAGGAATACAGTATTTTCTATCAGCAAATTTGTTCTTTGGTGGTATTGAAACTGGGGTCTGCCAGATGATGTTGGCAGGTTCTAGTATGGCCTTGTGTGGAGAATTTTTAAAAGCTTATACTGTCAGTCGTTGACCTCTTCTACAGGAATTTCTAGGTCTTGCACGATGCATCTAAAAAGTCTGTTGAAATGTTTGTGGTCGTCTGCTGGGCCAGATGTATTAGGTACCAGTGCTTCCTCCAGAGGACAGATGAATTGTGTACTGATAATTGTAGATCACGCAATCTCGTTGTCGATCTAGATGATTCATGTTCTCAAGGTCTGGGTGATAAAGGAGGCATGAGTCGGAGTGGGTGATCTATGCTGAAGTGTACGTGGCCTGCTATTTCTAAGTGAGTAATTGTGAGAAGGCAAGCAGTGTGCTCGCTCATTTATATTGTGATGGCAGTGACTACTATGACAACAAGATGACTTGTGGTGAGAATGACATGAAATGACTATGGCAATGTAGCGGAGTAAGAGATTTACTATATTTAGTGGATCTCATATGTGAAGAACGGTTGGAAGATAAATGAGTCACGCAGAGTTCCATGTCAATAACATGAATAACATGCTGATGGTCATTGGCTTCCGAAATGAGAGAGAGAAACACTAGATAAATATGGGGAGGAGGTATGGTGGTGTTTGAGAGATCTCTTACATGGTCGCAATTTTAAGAAATCAGTTACTATTGATGATGTTTGTATAGTTTTTTGAGTTTGGTCTCTGCGAGGGTGAGACCAGATGGTATGCATGGCTACATTAGTGGGCACCAATGCATTGTCTCGAAGTTGTGGGCTCTACTGAGGAGAGGGTTTGAGGATTGACCTCTGGGCGATCATCATTTTTCAGACCTGATTCTGTGGTCGCTACCGATTGTAAGGAATGTGTAGCTGCTGGAGTTGTGCAGTGTACGGAAGAGAGCGCCTTGGCTGGTGTTGAGCATTTAGCCGGTGCTGAGACTTTTGGTTCATTGGATCTTGTCTTGTCCATATTTTTCTTTGAGAGTTTGAGAGAGCTGGTCTGTGTGCTACCACTGGGACTCACTGCCTCTGAAGTAGACTTTCTAGGAGACTTCTTATGTGGCAATCTGCCTCTTCTACAACTTGCTCTCTCCTTGGCTTTTGGAGCATGAATGTTTTTGCTCTGAGGCAAATGTTTCTCCTCTAAGCACTCCATAGCCGAGTTAGAGGTCGGGCACAGGGACTTTTCCATGAGATGATTTTAGCTGGAGTTCCCTGTCCTTTCGTGCTGTAGCACTAAGGTTAGAGCAATGAGTGCATTTTTGAGGGAGATGAGTCTCTCACAAACAACAAATACATTGAGAGTGGCTATCAGATTGAGGCACTGTTTCATTGCATTTGGTGCATCTCTTAGATCCTGGGGATGACTGTGTGTTAATTTGTTTGGTTGCATCTTCAGTGTTACTCCTTTCTATAACCCTTCTTTTATTTTATATTTGTGTGTGTCTGCGTATGAGAGAGAGAGAGAAAGAAACACACACAAAGGGTAAAAATAAAAGAACAGCGGGTGGGGTAGTGTGAGGGGGAAAACGGGGTGGGGGTGGGGGTGACAGATGTCTCCCCCCCCCAGATTTAGGTAAGTATAGGAGGAGGAGTGGAAAAACCAACTAATTGTAACTTATTCTCTTCTCAAAATAGAGATTAAACACTTGAAGCGATGAGTGACAGAGACTCCAGTGCTGACCCAGAGGCGGAGGAAAAGGAACTGAGGGGAGAATGGCCGTGCTCACACCGAAGCCACGCCGAGGCTGCTGTGAGCTGGCTTCTGTGCAGGCGCGGCCAGAGAGATATTTGCTAAAAATAGAGCTCCATGCTGCAGCACAGGGATGCTGCAACACCCACAGTGGAGCACTGCCGGACAACACTCAAAGAACAAGTTACATTACCTCTGTATTTGACACTTGTGCAAATACTACTGAAATACTGAGTCCTGTTTTGGTGTCCACAATTCAAGAAGAGTGTTAATAAATTGGAGTGTGTTCAGAGAATAGCCATGAAAATGACTAAGGACTGGAAAACATATTTTATGGTGATGGATCCTGGCAGTTCCTGCTATTTAGGTTAAGAGATTATTTGATCATATTCTCTAAGACCTTGCCGTGGGAAACATATCTGATAATAAAGGGTTCTTCCAGTCTAGTGGACAAAGGTATAAACAGGATCAAATGGCTGGCAGTGGCTAGACATAAAATATGCTACAGTTCAACCAGGAATTAATTTATGGAAATTCTTTTGCCTGTATTATGCAGGAGGTCAGAACAGATGATAATGATTCCTTCTAGCCTGATAACATGTGGCCATGCAAGATCATCATTCGTAAGAACCACAGTTTTTTTTATTAAACAAACATTCAAACTATAGTGCACTTTTAACATTTTAATCTATGTAACCCCTAGAAAAAATTACAGAAATAAGAGCCATAGTGAGCCCACTACAGACGAAACAACATGCCTAATTTCTTTTGAATTAAGTAAAAAATATTTTGGTTTCTAGGTTAGGGTGTAGCTTAGTTAACTATCCAGCTAATACAATAAATGCAGGGTTGCTGGTTCTGGCTACTTCTAAAGCAACACCACTTTTGGCTCTAGCAAAACCAATCTCATCATAGGTTAACCTACAGCAGAATCGGGGGGGGGGGGGGGCGCCCCGCACGCGGCCAAATGGCTCATGACCACTTTCCCACCATTTGGAATGTGTGCACCCCCCCCCAGCTGTTCCTTCTCCACCGCGGAGCCCCCTGACAAGGGTTACTCCGAAGTAGAGGGGAGGCGGGGTGGGGAGTGGAGCAGTGCGGGGACGCGCATCTCGAAGAACCGTGGCTACTGCACAAAAGGTGAGTAACCTCCATTTCTTCTTCGAGCAGTGTTCCCGCTGCTCCACTGTAGGTGACTGCCAAGCAGTAAGTCAGACAGTGGAGAGTACTTCAGAATTAGCCCTGCCAACTGTACTAAGCACTGCAATCCCCACCGAGGCATCAGTGTTAATCATATAGTGTTTTATAAAGGTATCAGTGGATGCCCATGTAGCTGCGCTACAAATACAACGGGAACATTGTTGAGAAATGCTGTAGAACTGGAAACTGATCTAGTAGAATGGGCTTAAGTGAGAGCGGAGGCTCCAAACCATGCTTGTCATACACGATGCGGACACAGGTAGTGATCCATTTAGATAGTCTCTGTCCCGAAATTGGATTACCCTTGGACCTTTCTGTAACTGAGACAAATAGTCTGGGAGTTTTCCAAAATGTTTTTGTTCTATCTATATAGTAGGCTACTGCCCACTTAACATCTAGGATATACAATGCAGCCTCCATCTGATTCTTGTGTGGCTTCAGACAGAAAACTGGCAGATGTAATGTCTGATTCGTGTGAAAGGCTGAGGAGACCTTCAGTAGAAATTTAGGATGTGGCCTGAAGGATATTTTGTCCTTCGTGAAGGTAGTGAACAGGGGCCCCGCCATCAAAGCTGCTATTTTGCCAACTCACCTAGCTGATGTTATTGCTACTAGAAATGAAACCTTGATTGACATATGGAATAGTGAGCACAATGCTAGCGGTTCGAAGGGCAGTCTAGTGAGGGATCTGAGAACCAGAGACAAGTCCCACGGAGGGACCGGAGGTCTAATGTCCAGGTAAGTATTTTGTACACTGCTCATGAATCGTTTGACTACTTGGTGAGAAAATAAGGACGAACTGCCCACCAAATCATGAAAGGTCGAGATGGCCGCTAAGTGGACTTTAATAGCGGTTGTAGCCAGTCTCTTTTCTTTCAGTTCCAGGAGGTACTCAAGTACATCTGGGATCTGGGTGGATTGTGGTGAAAGGTGATGCTCTTGGCACCAGATGTCAAATCTCCTCCACTTCTGCAGGTAAGTTGACATTTGAAGGAGTACCACGTTTGCCTCGGCCACGCCAGGGCTATTAGTATGAGTCTTGCCTTGTCCTGCCTTATCTTTTGAAGTGTTTTGGATATCATTGGGATCGGGGGAAAGCATATAGTAGAGCCCAATGCCACTTTACTAGAAATGCGTCCCCCAATGACCCCTGGCCGAGACCCACTCTTGAACAAAAATGGATGCACTTCTTGTTGTTGTGTGTCACAAACAAGTCTATTGATGGCTGGCCCCACCACTGGAATATGTCTGCAAGAACTGCATCGTCTAGTTTCCATTCGTGGGGTTCCATGAAGTTTCTGCTCAACCCGTCCGCCGTCGTGTTCAGCTTGCCAGGTAAGTATATTGCCGCTAGCTGTATTCCATGGCATATAGCCCAATCCCATAATTTGAGGGCCTCCACACATAAAGAATGGGAACAAGTCCCCCTTGTCGATTGATATAATACATTGCTGCAACATTGTCCATCAGCACCTTTATGCTCTTCCCCGCTATCATGTATAGGAAGTGTCAACAAGCATTCCTTATTGCGCGTAGTTGGAGAAGGTTTATGTGTAAATGCCTCTCGTGACGTGTCCACTTGTCCTGCACCATCAGGTTCCCCAGATGCGCCCCCCATCCTGTAAGGGAGGCATCGGTTACAAGCAGAAGAGCTGTTGGCCTCTGATAGAAGGGGATACCCTGACATAGGTTTCCTGGCGAGGCCCACCACGTAAGAGTATCCTTTATTATTTTTGGAATGGAGAGTACACGGTGCTTCGAGTGTATGTGTGGTTTGAAGTTCCTCAGGAACCATATCTGCAGGTGTCTCATATGTAGTTTTGCATTGGGAATGAGGTAAGTCACTGCCACCATATGCCCCAGCAGCTGCATGCATGTGAGGGCTGTCACCGTAGGGGCAGAACAGACATTTGCTACTATACTTAGTATGGCCATAACTCGGTCATTTGTAAGGAAGGTCCTGCATGAGGATGTATGAATCGTTGCTCCTATAAACTGGATCTCCTGTACCAGGTGCATGGAAGACTTTTTGTAGTTGACTGTCATCCCCAGGAAGAGAAAAAGTCTCTCTGTAATTGTCACTGCTTGTTGGGCCTCCGAGAATGACCAAGCCTTCAACAGAAAGTCATCCAAGAAGGGGAAAATTACTATTCCCTGTATTCGTAAATGAGCTATAACGGCTGCCATGACCTTTGAAAAAACCCTGGGGGCTGTGCAGAGGCCAAAAGGGAGCATATTGAATTGGTAATGACAGTCCTGAAAAGTGAAATGGAGAAATTTCCTGTATGCAGGGTGAATGGAGATGTGGAAATACGCATCTCTGAGGCCGAGGGACACCAGCCAGTCATCTTGTTCTAGGGAAGGAAGGATGTTAGACAGTGTTACCATCTTAAACTTCTGCACTCTGATAAATCTGTTGAGGCCTCTAAGATCTAGGATAGGCCTCCAACCCCCTGTTCTCTTCTGCGTTAGAAAGTATCGAGAATAAAACCCCCTTCCCCTGAAACAGAAGGACACCTCTTCTATTGCCCCAATGCTTAACAGGGTGTTTATTTCTTCACATAGTACTTGTACGTGAGGGGTCCCTGAAAAGGGAAGGGGAACGGGTTTTGGGAACAGGTTTAGATGAGAAGGGGATTAGGTATCTCCGACACCCATCTGTCCAAAGTGATGGCAGACCATCAGTGCAGGAATGGTGTCAACTTCTCCTTAAAAAGGAGGGAATCTCCGGTGTTACTGCTGTCTTGGGTCGTTGAATGGCTGAGCGCACCCTCGACCAATTGTTCAAAACTGCTACTTAGCCCCTGTCTGTTGCAGGCTGGAGGAGGCTTGTGAATTCTGCCTAAGCCTCAAATTTGCTTGTTTAGACCATGTGTTTGTGCTCTCGAATCTCCTACGCTGTTGTTGGTAGGGGTATCTATTACCAAAATCAGGCTGGTACCCATTGTATTTGAATCTAGGTGTGGGCCCCTGAATGCCCAGTGTTTGAAGGGTGGCCCTTGAATCCTTGAGCGAATGCATAATCTCATTCGTCTTTTGTGCAAACAGCTTGTTCCTGTTGAGCGGAAGGTCTTCAGTGACCGACTGCCGCATGGAGCCAGGAGGATTGACAAAGGACCACTGCAGATCCTACTGTCCTAGCAGCTGTATCTGCTATGTCCATCGCTGCTTGGCGAGCCGTTCTGGATATCAGAAGTCCCTCTTGGATGATGGAATTAAAACACTCCCTCCTATCCTCTGGAATTGAACCAATAAAATCTAATAACTTTGAGTAATTATCGTGACTATAATTCAATAAGAGGGCAGCGTAATTTGCAATCCTCAACTGCAGTATGGTAGACATGTAAATCTTTTTCCCCAGGAGATCCATCTTCTTGTCTTCCCTGTCTGACAGAGTGGTTCTATTGTACGCTTGCTTCAGCCTCTGGTTCGCTGCATCCACCACTAAGGAGTTTGCTTGCAGATGAGAGAAAAGGAACTCATTATTGGGCAGGGTGACAAAATATCGCTTGCCCATTTTCTTATTAGTAGGTGGTGCTGAGGTTGGGCTCTGCCAGACTATGGACGCTGGCTCCATAATGCCCTCATCCATGGGGGGGAACTTTAGATGAGGTGGTGGATTGCAGGATTCTATATAACTTGTGTCTAGAAGTACACACATTCTGCTCTGGTAAGTCCAATGTTGCCACAACCCGCTTAAAAAGCTCCTGGATCTGCCTGGTCTGGTCCCCCCGAGGCAGTGGGTTGTCATTGGGGTCCGTATTCTGGGGAATTTCAGCACCCCGAGGGTTGTTGTGGTTGCCTTGCGCCAGAGTCGTTATGGCCGGAGTGTTCTGCCTAGGCTGTAATTGTGGTGGAGCATTCACATAGGGCAGCCAGTTCGGCCATGATACCCATGGTATCCCCTGTGGAGAGAACAGGTACCATGGCATATTCAGCCAGGGCCACATCTGGGGCTGCTGGAACTGCATGGTTGTCTGTTGCGGAGGATCTCCATCGGTATGGGCATCCCCTTCCGAACTATACTTTGATTGTTGCTCTGAACAAGGTAGAGATGCAGACCTGTCATCCTCTTCTGAGGACTGCATCCCATACAGAGGGGAAAATCCCAGTGAGGAACTTGAAGAGAAGTAACCAAATAACTTGTTAACACTACACTAAGTCAGGCTATGGAGCTGCTGTAGCACCAACGCGGAGCAAATGGCGGCTGAGAAGGAACTGCGGGGGGCGGGGGGGGGGGGGGCATTCCAAATGGCAGGAAAGTGGTCATGATCCCTTTGGCTGAGTGTGCCCCCTGAGGGATTCTGCTGTAAAAGTCTCTGGCGCTGGGTGTGGGTGCAGCCACACACCTACAGTGGAGCAGCGGGGACACTGCTCAAAGAAGAACAATGGCTTTTAAACCAAGGGTTGGGACACAGTACTGTGTTGCGGTGCCCCCCCCGTAGCCACTGCTGAAAAACTGGAATGCATTGCTCAAAAGATGTAGTTGTTGGGCAATAACAGGCACAAATGATTTTTTTTTTTATAGCTGGCTACCAGGCGAAAAAGGGCAAAAACCACTAGTCTAGAACATGGCTATTCAAACTGGTATGTAATATATTAAATAAAATTGTGAAGTCATACTTCCCCATTAGGAAAGTAGGGCATGACTCCAATCTTCGAAGCATCTGACGAAGTGGGATTTTCTCCCACAAAAGCTCATGTGAAAAATAAATCTGTTAGTCTTAAAGTGCCACACGACTCCTTTTTTTCTTTTTTTGCTGGACTAGACTAACACAGCTAACCCTTTGGAAATTTTCCTTTTTAAACATCTTAACGCTGGGGTGTCCAACTCATTTGCTATGGACAGCCAGATTTGACAATGTACTTCAAGTGGGCTGCACATACTATAAACTGAAATACAGGTCACTCTTGAAGCATCATGAATTACTGTGTATGTGAAACTACTTTGCAATACCTCCCCCCCCCCCCCCCCAAAGAACGAACACGGTCCCACAGCAGTGGCAAACCAAGGGTGACTGGTGCTCAGAGGACCAAGCTCACATCTGAGGCCCCTCATGTGCCTCACACCATCCTTCAGGACAGGAAGGGTCCTGGCCCCACCCCCAGCTGACCTGTGGAGGGATCTGAGCAACATATGCTTCTCATTGCACCCCCCCCTGACAGGGGCCTGATCCTGTTTCCCAACCCTGCCTCCCTCCAACCCTCCATCCCCTCTCATGGCCAGCTGCCCCCACCCTGTCCACAACCACTCCCCTGACCCCGTTACCTGACCACCAGAGTGGCTTGGCCTGGCTACCGGCCGCTCCTCCAGCTGGAGGAGGCTCTCACTGAGGAAACACAGAGGCTCTGCACAGACTCAGTGCGAGCTTATGCTGAGTAGGAGTTTTAAAAACCTCCTAGCTTAGAGTAGCTCTCAGCTGGCCGGAAGACAGAGTGTGTGCGCCCAGCAGTGTTTCCTGCACCGGGCAGTGCCAGGGGGCTGTGCGGCCATGCAGCTTAGAGGAAACATTGCCCCACATATGTCCACCCTACAGTTACCCCACGTATGGCAGCCACTGATCCCTCACAGCGGCCCGGCTGTGGCTAGGACAAGGCAGCCTCACTACCACCACCTGGAGAGGGAAGGGGGTGGGGAGGGCGCGCCTGGATTTGCTCTTTACCACATGACATGAGGGGCGCTGAGGGGCATCCCTCAGCAACTCCTACATCCTCCCCTGGTCCAGCCTGGCCCAGTGACCCCACACGCCAGCACTTACTGTGCCCAAGTTCAGGCTGGGACAGTGTACCAAGCACACACACACACACACACACACCTGAGGAGGGGAGGGATTTGGGAGGGACAAGTTGGCCCTTCACAACACAGGGGAGGGCAGGGTGTGGGGTGCTGAGGAATCCCCAGAATGAGACCCACATTAGCTTCCTTTCCTTCAGGGGCTTGAGTGCTCTGCTGCAGTTGGGTGCTGCCTCCTAGGTCCTAGTGCTGGAAGTATTTCATTTCTACATAAGGGTTAAAGCAAGAAGCCCACAAATCTGATAGGCCAGAGTTCCAGGGCCCAGATTCAAAAATCTAGAACAATCAGGTCCACAGATTCATGAAAGGGCCCGGACAACAAAGGAGGGGGGTCCAGAGAGTCAGAAGGTTCCACAGCCCCTCAAATTATACTTTAACCACTGTTTCTGTGTATGCTGGGCAGTCCAGCATTCATAGAAAGGGAACCCTTGCAGCACTAGGACCTAGGAGGCAGCACCCAACTGGCTTGGCCTAAGGCTGTTTCTCCATGAAGGAGCAGCCCAGCTTGCCCAGCATATCCCTTCCCCTCTCCCTGCAACACTCATCTGCCCCACTGGCTCTGATGGGGGGCAGCCTTCCCCCACCCACCTTGGGATGCCAGGCTGGCCCTTTGCAACACAAGAGGGGCACCGGAGGCTCTGTGCCACTCAGTCTCCTGAGTCTCCCTTCCTGCAACCTTGTGAAGGGCCACTATGGCACCCCCCCCCCCAGCAGCTCAGCACCCAGGTGGCAATGCACTCCCATGACAACCCGACGGAAGAGGTTCATGGGCCACAGCTGACCTGTGGGCCGTATGTCTGACACTCCTGTCTTAAACAGTGTTCTGACAGAATGTTTTTGTGGTCAGTTTCAAAAATACAGGCTAATAATCAATATCCAATTCAAAACCAAGAATGTTTCATTTATCTACTTTGCCATTAAGTATCAATAAGATGTCGAGCATGTATGATTGTTACAACCAGACCAAAATTTTATAAAGCCAGACACCATGTGTTTGTATCATTATTCATCACAAAACTGTAAGAGAGGAAGACTGTGGCAGCTAATGTACAATTAAAATTGTGTCTTTCCCAAGTACATTTAGCAGCCTTTACCTAAGATTTATCATGCAATGTTTACAACAATGCTAGACAGTCACCATATAAAAATGGAAATCAACTGTGCTGTGATAAGGAAGCATTCTCAAACATGCCTGGGTTGTAAATATTCTTCAACAGCTCTTTTACAGAAACCAAAGGGCTGAAAATAGAAAGCATTTGGTCTTTACTATGACTGCAAAGTATAAGTTTGTAGAGACAGTTCTGCTGTTGCTTCCATTTTTGAGCCAGAAGTTTCAAAACACCGTCCAAATGCCCTGAAGTGCAATATTAACTCATAGGACAAGCTAAAAACAGAGTTCATCGTTTAAGAACTCCTATGAACCACTGCAAATTTAAAAGAAAAAAATCTAACTTAGTCTCAGACCTAGGCAGCCACTTTTTTTTGATGGAAGGGGTTGCTGGCACCAACTGAGCACGTGGGGAAGAGGGACTGGGACAGGGCCTGGTATAGACCCTAGTATTTTGATTTATAGTATGTATGGCCCACTTGAAGCACATTCAAATCAAATCTGACTCACCATAGCAAATAAGTTTGATGCCCCGGGTTTACAGTTAAGTACCACATTAGCGAACACATTTTAGTATATCACACATTTCTCCCAATCTAGACAAACTTTAAGTGTTCTTTAAATGGATTTAAACCATTTTACTTTGACAGCCAAGGGTAAAAGGAACCCAGAAATATAACAGATGAAACTGTCACCTTTCTTCACCCTTACCTCTGCTATGGTGGACTTACAGACCTCTCGGGCCACCGATTCAAACTTCAGGTCTGTAGTCAGGTTCAACTTGTAGTTCCACAAGAGCTAAATAAAAAAAGAGAATATTATTCGTACAGCAAAGTTTGAAATTTTGCACCTCGGAAGGACAAACAGATTTTTGGCTTCAGCTTAAAACTGAAACAGAGGCACTCTTTCACACGCAGCTTCATTCTTCTGTCATACCTAAAGCTATGCAAAGAAAACCCATCAATAACATTACAGCCCTATACATTCCTCCATCTATCACTCCACATGTTAAACAAATGAGTTCCAAAGCTAAATGTGATCTATATGTGACCATTAATTGACTCATTAAAAGGAAAGGTTCCTAACAAATCTGTTTGCTGAAGTCACATGATCTTTTGTTTAAGACAACGAAGGCATCCTAAATTCACACCTGCTGTGTTTTAGCAAGAAAGTGATGCATTCAACCCAATAATATTTCTGCACAAACTGTACGGATGGCTCAATTGTGTAATGTAATATTCTGATGCACATACAGTGATGTCCTTGATATTAACTGGACTCATTCTAGAAACCTTTTAACTAATTCCTGACTGTAAAGGAGATGTCACTTGGTAACAAGGTAACATGAAAATTGTGTTATGGCCCACCATGAACACTTAGGGCTTTTCTCTTACAAAGGCTAATCTCATTTTGGCAGTAAAACAACTTAGCCCTAGTCTACACTCACCGCGCTTTTTGGCAGAGTCAATGGGAAATACGCAAGATACATAAAATACCTTGGGTATCTCCTGTCACCTTACTAAGTCCCACTTAGCTACCTGTGCACAGTGCAATTAAGGAGACCTGGAACTGCTGTCCAGTTGACTTTGCATTACTCCAGGTACAGGGCTGGGGTTATAGCATCAAGCTGTAGATTGACTGAAAGTGCATCTTGACAGACTGCTCACTCAAACCCAGAAGAATGCAATAACAGCAGTGAATTTGCCCCTGTCAGTACAGACATACCCCTAGTTCAGTGTTTCCCAACCAGTGTGCCACAGCACACAGGGGTGCTGTCAGGCCTTAGCAGGTGTGCCATGGAATTTTTTGAAAAACTATTCAGAGTTCTGGATTGGCTCATAAGTATTTAAAAGTTCATTTGAAGACTATGAGTGCCTCAAAATAAATAAAGGTGTCAAAGTACACCGTGACAGAGAAAAGGTTGGGAACCACTGCCTTAGTTAACATCCAAACTCCTGTATGAGGGTCACCATTCCTCTTAGAAGAGTCTTGGGTTACTTTATTGAATAGGTGCTAATAAGCTATACTGGTCCACAATGAATTTAACTTGCAGCACATGATGCTCTTCATAAACATGGAGGTCCCAACTGCACTAGAGCACCTCACAAGTAGATCAATTTAAAAGGAAGAAATACAAGACAAGGCAGCAAGAATTCAATAAATTTGACCACACACTAGAGCTAGCCTTAATCCACATTGTAATTCTCAGTTACCACCACCAGCTTATTCTACTGCACTTCTCACCAGAAGCACAGGATTTTAACAAAATGTTTATTTCAGACAAGTAGAATGAGTATTTTATACTTGTCGGAAGGCAGGATACTGAACTAGACGGACCACTGGTCTGACCCAGTATGGCTGTTATGTTCTTGTGACAAAACAACCTATTAAGGGGTCACACCAATATTGGCCAGACTTGTACTACGCATCAACATTTAACAAAAAACCCTCTAATTCTAATTAGGCAGCAAATATGTTGTCACCCAAGCCTCAACAAATCCTAGGCACCAAGTTGCCATGGCACATAGAATTTTGCCCCCACCATACAGACCACTCTGGGCTCCCAATGCCAAAACGCTATCGCAGCTCTTTTGGCAGTGCTCTCCCTCTCCAGCAGCGTTGTCTCTCCCTCCTCCTCATCCCACACAGCACTGCACACCGAAGAACCCTGCCTCACCCTGCCACCACCATAAAAAAAGCCCCTGCTGACAGCTCCCTCCACAATGCTGGAGGTAGGGCACAGTGGATAAAGGCAACCCTGGAGGTGAAGAGTGCTGCTACCTCTCCTCTTTTCCCCCTCATGCTGTCAGAAGAGCCACCGGCAGTGGCTTTTTTCCCCGGAGGAAGCAGTGACTGCCTGAGATTTTGGGCTGGGTGTCCAACAGATTTGTCAAGGCCTGCTGTCACCCATGTAGGGCAACTTTATTTAAAAGCCTTCAGAAGGCAGAGTCAGCAACATTTGAAGCACTGA
The DNA here is from genome assembly GCA_007922195.1 of Podocnemis expansa. NCBI lineage: Eukaryota > Metazoa > Chordata > Testudines > Podocnemididae > Podocnemis > Podocnemis expansa. The sequence goes on from ML682104.1 coordinate 2,758,538, forward strand.
AGATCACAGAAGGACAGAAGTCCTATGAATTTCTTCCACTCCCTGAACTCCAGTACTTGAAAGGTCAGACTTGGAAATGACGACAGCACCTTAGGGTATTTTGGAAAGGGTGGAGACACTCATGCTTAAGCCCTTTTGAAAGAGGCAAAAAAGGCTTAAGGAGCTGCCAGCATTGTTTAATCCCAAAGCAAGCGAGAGGCTTGAAGTGGGGTGGTGGGAAAACACTCTAGACATGAAAGGAGAGAAGGTCAGCACTCCCCTTGATAAAAAAGGAAGAGGTCCTAGTGACCAAGGCCGTCCCTAGTGGGGATTGGGGCCCAGGGCGAATCAGTTTGTGCGCCCGCCCCCCACCACACACACACACACACACAATGTTCCCTCTAAGCCAGTGGTTCCCAACCTGTGGTCCGGGGACTCACAGAGGTCCACGGACACATTGCAGGGGGTCTGAAGAGCCTCTCCCTACCCAGGGCTGGAATCCAGCTACAGCCCTGATGCTCCCCTGCCAGGGCTGCCTCTCCCCATCTGTGGCTGTACCCTGGCAGGGGAATGGAGCCACAGCAGCTCCCCAGCAGGGGGCAAGGGCAGGGGACCACAGCTGCTGCGGCTCAGCTCCCCGGTGGTGTGGGCAATGGTGGTGGCAGCACTGCTCACCAGCTGTCCCACTGGTGCGGGCCAGAGTCTGCCCATGCAGGCCAGATTACATAATCAGCTGGGGGGGTCTGCAAAGATTTTTTTTTCTCTCTCTCTCCCTTTTTTTTTTTTGCGCTACAAAGGGGTCCCCAACCTGAAAAAGGTTGGGAACCACTGCTCTAAGCTGATGATGCAGCTGAGCAAGTTCCCTGCTGGTTCTCCAAGCCCCAATGGCCTTCTTCCCTGCTGCCCCCTGGCTCCCCAAGTGCACCCATAACTTGTTCAGCTGCATCATCAGCTTAGAGGGAACATTGGGCAGTGTCATAATTTTTCTTTAATAAAATCATAAATGTCTAGCCCTCAGGCTAAAAAGTTGCAGAGAGAAGCAGAAAAACATGACCTGACTTTATCCTAAAGGCTCAAAACCCAGAAGTCAAAGAAAATAGCTCCCCTTCATTTATTATTTCTTTAAACATCTCTTTATTTTTAAGTGAGTTTTAATGATATATTTAAGCCAGACTTGTGACTATTTTTGATGTTTGGGGTAGGCAATACTGAATGTGTCATGGTGATGTTTCATCAGCCTCACAGCCAAGTGGACAGGAGCATCTGGAAGTACTCTTTGTGGTTCTGGTCTTCTGTTCAAGATGGGCACACAATTTTACAAGTTTAATGATTTTTCTTAGATCAAGTTTTTGTTAAATTGAAAATTCAGAGAGAAAGAGATGCTATTTTTGGATAATATCAAGAAATAAATCCAGGTCTTCTCTCACCTTAAAGCACTGGATTCCAATTGTCTAATGTATGTTATTTCCTTTATACTGCCTGACTCTCTCCTTTCCCATTTTATTTTAATATATGTATTCATACGTTCCTCATTGCTTTGCAGGTGATCTAAGTAATGAAACTCAGGTACTGTTTGAGGATGAGAGGAAGAAACAAGGGACCTTTGGCCTACTCTCAGATACCCTGATGTAAAGCAAACAAGGAGTCTTGTGGCACTTTTAAAGATTATAAAAAATTTGTTAGCTTGTAAAAGTGCCACAAGACTCGTTTGTTTTACATCAGGGATTCCTTGTTTGTTTCGCTAAATTAGACCCACACGGCCACAGCTGCTTTCCTCTTTCCCATGCTTTGGAACTGGTGGTCTGAATGCAATCAATGACAACGGGGCACACTTACAGTGCAGAAGGAAGGACAAAAAACTTCTTTAATGTGTTGATTGATGGCCATTAACCCTAAAAAACCCAGTATTTCCATATAAGTGCTAGCCTGGCGTCTTCTCCCTCAGGTATAATAGATCATTATCTGCACAGAGAAGTTTGCTCAAAAACACATCCCTGAAGACTGAAAACTCTTGTTAAGTGCAGAAGGAAAAAAGTTCCTTAATATCTCAAACGCTTTCTAGAGATGCTGATGTAAATTCAAGGAGAAAGTCCTGATTTGTAAAGGTTGGGGATGTGACATTCTCCTGACGTTGTCCCAGTTTGCCTGACTGAGGCTGGCTCCGTAAGTTTTATCTCAACACTTGCCCTTTCTCTTCCCCTCAGGGAGCAGTTGTGGGAAAGTGGCTACTTGAGTCAAGAGTTACTGTAAACAAATGCTGCTTGTCTGAATTCCCTTCCACCTTCCCTGACCAGCCGAAGCTGCTCCCTGGGCAGCCTAGCTCCTCAGCTTGAAGAAGGTCCCTGCTCCCTTACTCCCGCCAGTTGTGTAGGATCCCCAAAAACGCAGGGACCCCCAAAGCATGAGGTCTAGGGTGGTTGCCCCTTTTGCCCCCTATCCCCCAAGAACGGCTGTGCTAGTGACCTTTACAATGTGCATATAATTAAGGCATTGCCACTCACTTTGTGGCACCTAACCAAGTTTTTCTTCCAGTATAAACTGAGAGGTCAATAACAGAGATGACAAGAATGTGCCAATGATAGGTGAATAACAGACTTAACAGGAGACACTCGGATCATGGAATCAACAAGATGACTTTAACCCAGACGGAAGATCACACTTAAGAGTCCCAACAAGTTAGCTCAAATCCTGTCATAGAAAAGTGAGAAAGGGACACAAGACTGCACACCAAGCAATATCTGAACCAGGGAAAAAGCAGGATTGTTCACAGACATGAAGTCTAGAAGAAGCCTTAACTTCCCTGGCCCATGTCAAGGCAACACTGATCCAGGAAACACATCTGATTCTCAGTCTCAGACTCTGCAGCAAAGGCTACTTTTATACATGATGTCTTCAGGACCTGTACCACCTCTTCTATCCATGAGCTATAATGAAGTACCTTTTGGCACCGTGTCCTCTTTTCAGCAGTAGATGTAAAACAAAGGGTATCAGCTGTTGATCCAGACTATGCTGTTAGGAGCGTTTTAGTTCAGACTCACTAGGAGCTGGTTACTTTTACCTATTTATGGTTAAGACAGCGGGTGGGGGATCTAGGGTTCTGCAGTTGTTGGACCTGAAGACCTGGTTGCAGCAGCAAGAACCTGGCCTTTCCACAGGCTTATTGCATCATGAAGAAAAAGTGCATGGGGGGGGGGGGGGGCGTTCTCTGGCCTGTGATAAACAGGAGGGCTGACTAGAACGTCCCCAGCGTCCTGTTTTTCAGCTAAATCTATGGCTAAGATCAACACAGACCTGAGGGAAGAAGTTGACACATATCAAGCAGCCCCTGGGGATTGCCCACACCACCTCCGGCAGCAAGTGCTTATCCATTTTGTTTTTCTGGAATATTTAAAACTCACCCTCACCTGGATTTGCTTTTTTTAAGCACTCAGAAATATATTGTCCTGTCCTAACAATGACACTAGTTACTGTACATACACTAATCTAATTTTATTTGATTTAAGAATAAACATTAAACTAGAAAAGCTACCAACTTTTATTCAGCTACAGAAATGAATTCCAAGGCTTAGTTTGGCAATCGGTAATTTAACTAATAAAAGGAGTATGGTACTCTTTGGCATTATTCCTGTGATGCCTGGGTACCAACTGGAAGAGGGCATAGGTAAAGCAAAAGGATGCATGGAATCCGTCAGAGAAGAAGCAACGTGACAGTACGTAAAAAAGGATCACAGCCAACTTTGCTGTCTGGCTCCAAAGCCTGGCATGGCTTGGAGATAAGTAACACAACAAGACATCAGTAGTAGCATGTTAATTAAGTCTAGGTTCTAGAATGCATTGCTGTTGCATGTGTAACCTTTTGTTTCCAGTACAGTGGGGCCCATTAAAGCGCCGGTGTCGGGGGACAAGCCGACGTGACCGCATGTTAAACAGACCACTTGTAAACGGGACCAGGGTGAAAACTAAAGGATCTATTGCACTTAATTGCAGCTAATAAAATATACTGTTCTTACTGAATGTTCGGTGACAGCACAATTATGTGCGATACGTCTTTCCACAATGGTGCTCACTCCACATGTTTCCCTACCTAGGGCAACTTCCACTTTTAGATACCATGCATTACTGAGTCCCACGCATTAAGTTCCTAGCTTTGGGGGACATGACCAGAGCGCATGTTAACGAGATCTGTGGGCAAACCGATTGCGCATTAACAGGTCCCCACTGTTCTTCTCTCTGCTACTTTAGGGTTACCGTGCGTCCAGTTTTTCTGGGACACATCCTCCTTTTTGGATATTGATTCTGTGTCCAGCCAGGTTTTTTAAACAATAAAAAACGTCCGGCATTTTGCCAGAGCCAACCGGCCTCCTCCCACGCTGGACTACTGAGTCTGGACCTAACAGCAAGCAGAGATGGCCTAGAGGCTGCCTGCTTGGAGGAGGAGGGCTAGGGGGCAAAATGTGTGAGGCTGAGATCAGGGCCAGGGGTGCAGGGTGGAGGACACCACCCCCACCCCCTCCAAGGTGTTCTTCCTTGCGGGATGTTCAAATATGGTAACCCTACGTTATTTCTTGACTCTCAATGCTTTACTATATTTATACTTGTTTTCATGACACACAAATATAAGTGCTGTGCATTAAGTGGAGCAGTGATCTGAAAAGGAACCTGCAAGCAGGGGTGCAGTACTTTTGAAAGCAGCAAGTCCACTAGACCAGGGACTGAAGAGTCCCGAGTGACACTCAGAGGGCTAAAGTGTGGAAGTGTGCCGATCGTTATCTTTAACAATGACAGCAAGATCTGTGTTGCTCATGGAGTTGGGGAGCTGACCCACAAAAAGCACTGTCTACAGGGTTCTCTTATGCTAAAGTGTCACAACTACCGTCTAAGCTAGGGCACTTCAGGCTCTTTGTCAGGACAGATGGGTCAAAGTCTAGTTTCCTTCTCACTTTTATGGAGCCTGAAAATCTCCACGATCTAGCCTGCACAAAGAGAACCTGTTGCTGAATGCACCACACCAGAGATTCTCAGACTTCGCCTAACTGACAGCCAAACTAGTGTTCCCCAGTGTTTAACAGCAACATTTGTCATGTGTAAACATTTTAAGCGTATTCACCTTTACCACAGAGGTGTGGTACATATACAAATCTCAGAATGAAAGGTTAGAGTTGAAGCAAGGGATTCACATTTGAAGGGGCATGAGTCAGCAGACTCCATTTTGGGTCCTGAGACACCATTTCAGGGACCCAGGGTAGTCACATCTCACCTGTCCTCACCATCTCCAGGTCAGTCACATGGGCCCAGAAGCACCATATTAGGAAATGACCCTTCCCTGACCCAGGTGAGGTGACCAGCCATATAAGGTATATAGCCCCCGACCCTGAATTATGATTGGCTCTGTGTCTGCCTTACCCCTTTTCTGTAGACTGTACTATAAAACCCACTGTATTGTACCCCTCTGGGAGCTAGCTCCACGAGATCTCTGTAAGGTAATAAAGCATATATGCATTTGTGACCTCCTCTGTCTTTGTGTGTCTTGGGACCACTTGGACCGACTCGGGGACTACCAGAGCTTTGTGCTCTAACACATTCAATCAAGTCTGAACATTACATACTGGGACCTGCAACCTCTATGAACAATGGGTATTTGAGGCACTCCTGCCTTAAACCAAGTGATCTACATATGAAGGTTCAGAGTTAAGCAGTCAGCACCTCCCCTACTGCAAACCTGAATTTAGAAAGTGTAAATGGGACTGTGTGTAGGGGCAAGGAAACTGCTTCCATATTCCCTTGCTGGGAGTCAGTCAGGAAACATTACAGCTTATGAAAAGTGTTGCTTTCCCTCACTGCAAAATATCTAGGGGTTGCTGCAGCACAGAAGTTTCAAATGCTATAACTAGAGAGCAAAGAAAATCATCTGATACTTACATGGTTGCAGTCTGAAGAGATTTCATTGTCCGGCTGAAACAAAAAGAAAGAAAGGAGCTTTAATCCAGATCTATTGTGGACTGGTTAATATGTGCTAAAGAATGGAGATGTTAAATCTTCAAACCACAATAGAAAAATTAAGGATATAAATTTACATTTTCCAAACCATTTTAAGATTAGTTCTTACCATGGAAGTTATTTCACAAATAAAGCTTTAAAAACTACATAAAAGAATGCTGCTGTATAAATGCCATTAAGACCTCACTAACAAAGAAATCAACACATCTCAATTGCCTCAGTTTTAGTGAGACATTATACTGTTCAGTGATTTTTCAGGCACCATTTCACTTTACAGCTTTCAAGATGCGCAGCAGGAGAGCAGTATTCATGTAGTTCCCACATAGCTAGGTCTCATGTGCTCCTCCCGTGCTCACACTCAATTGCCCATGTGTTATAAACCAAGAAGGCAGAATACCCATGAAAAAGCACAAGTAGACCCAAAGGTGCAGATGCTGAATGAGTACTATCACAAATTCATCTTGTTACTGCAAGTGGAAGAGACTGTAGAGCTGTTTTGCTTTCTGGGTCCATGTTCTGCATTTGGAAGGCCAGGTCACCTATCTCAGCTCTGGGAGGATGAGAAGTCTGAACCAACAGGTAAAACTGGAATTCAGTCCTTCACCAAGAGAAATGAATAAGCTCTGATGTGCAGGTGTCATTTGGATTGGATTAGCTTTAACATGTACATATATGGGGATTCAAAAAGATGGAAGGACTGCCTCCAGTCACATAGAAATTCATGTGATGAATTTATTAACTAACAGACTAGAGCAGTTTAATTCTAATGTTCTCAGCAGGACGCCTGGGCAAAAGCTTCTCCAGGTGCGAGACCAGTCACCAGCCCATTGCATTTTTCATCATTTCTACATTAATTGACCTGCTCCTGCACCAAGATAAAGAAGTTTGGCAGGTACAAAAGTTGATGGGAGCAGTGTTTTAACACAGCTGTGACTGGCCCCTTTGAAAGGCCATTAGCACCAGGAAGAGCCAACCCTTATCTATGAGGGCTCTGCAACAAGAGCTCAGAAGGAATCTAAGTCAACATCATTTTGGATCTCTCATGGACAGCGCTTTTACCAGAGCCTTCAGCTCAGCTCTGACAGGTCACAGCCTCAAAATTCTCACACTGGATCTGTCAGATCACTTTCACTTAAAATGAGCCTGCCATTTGATTCCTTCTCCCACTGCATGGGACCATTCATTGAACACCACTAAAAACTTATAAAAAATTTGGAGCATAGCTGGACGCCCACAAGAATCAAGGGTTCCAATCTCCAAGATCAGTACCACATCAATATTTTTAAATGGGCTGGGAGTTTCCCCCTTTAAGGGTGGGCAACTCCCCTAAGTCAGACCAATCTCTGTGTCACCTCTCTACTAAGCAAGGGTCTGAATATGAAACATATCATAAACCATTTGTCTCTTTTCACATAGAAAAATGACCCCATTTTCAAAGAATGCTTTATACCTTCACTGGAGCTCAATGCTACTACTATTTACATTTAAGATCAAGCCATCAATTCACTCTTTCACAGAGATAGCGCTCTGAAAAAAAGACTCTCAAAAGTACTAACATCACAGGAGCCAATAACACTTTTCACAGTAATCCTCACATGCCAATTGACTATGCACCATTAAGATGTCATCTGTTAATTTTCAGTAACTTACTCTAACAGCTTTTAAATCTGCTTACTGCATATGGCAATACCATCAACTTCACCACCCAATACCGCTTCAGAGCAAAAACAAATGGCAACAGCTTGTGATAAAAATAGCAGTTTTAAAAAAAAAACTTCAGCCCCTCAGTTTAGCAGTTGTAACACCTCTAAATATTTTCCAATTATTTGGTACAAAGTTAAAGGGCAGTTTTTTACCTCTTCAGCTCTATCCTAAATGGGAAATAAAAGTGCACTTGAACGCCAAGGCTTTGAGGGCTCAGGTCAGCCTATCAGCAGTCACCTTGCCCTTCAGCTCTGTGCTTACACATTCACGTAAGTGAAAATGTGCATTAGGTGGGACTGGAAGTCAGCATTGTAACTCCACCTCTGCAGGAGGTATAGCATTCAGTTCAACCCTAAGAATCCAGGTTTACATGAATGTGTACCAAATGAGACTAACTGGCTTTGGGATCTGTCCCAGAATTCCCTGTTCCTTCAATTCTCTCTTCCCTGATATGCTGCTGCTCCTTTGCCACGTCACCAGAAAGCTCCTTCCCCACTTGCAGCCCCATGAAGGTTTGATCTCCATTTTCTGACTGGTCACCTCAGCACAGCAGGTGAGTGAGCTGTGCACTGATGGCTGGGGGTGGAGCTCATAGTGCTGGGGCAGGGGGAATGACCCATGCTGGGGATCAGGAGAAGGGATTAAAAGGACAGTGGAAGCAGGGCACTCAGGGAGGAGGTAAAGCCATCGAACCTCAAGTGGGGGGTGGGGGGGTTTGCAGAGGATGTCCTTCTGGGTGAATGGTGGGCGTAAAGGCTGGGGTGTGCAGGGATCTGGGGTTTGGGTCCTGGCTGCAAGTGGCATTTGAGAACTAAGCTGCCTGGGATTCCCCCACAACCTATCACTTTCAAAGCTGCTGTAGCTGCATTCCTTTCCAGGGCGTGGGGTATGCACTCCTAGGAACCACAGTTGTAAGGGGGCTGGAGACGGCTGGGGGTAGGCTACAGGGAGAAAAGGTGTGAGGTGCTGGAGGAGATGAGAGAGCAGGGGACAGAGGGTGGCTGGAGAGTAGATTAGGAGATGCAGGGGTCTCGGGATGGGGAGGTTACTGGCTGATATAAGAAGTTGGATGGGGGGGAAGGGTAGGTCAAGTTGCCCCCACAACAGGGAAAGTGCAGGACATGAGCCCATAGACTCTCCAACTCTGCAGGGTGCTGCTACTGATAGAGAGGAAGGGGAGAGTGAGACATGGACCCGCTGCCAGTGTTGGGGGGGCACCAATACAAGTATAGCTCCCCAGATGCTGGAGACCCCAGTCTCCTACCCCCAAACTGGCCAGGGGCCCCACAACATTTTATAGTCCTGGGACCACAACCATTTTAATCCAGTCCTGCCCCCAACACTTTTGGCAGTAGCGCTTGGCTGAAACTACCGGGGGGGGGGGGGGGGGTTACATTTAGGGGCCATTTCTTTCAGTGGTAGAGGCCACTTGAATCCACTGCCAAAAGTGGTGGGGAGGTGAAAGCACTGATAGCAGGGCAGCTTCAGTGTATCATGCACAGCTTGGAACCCACACAGCCATGTCACAATTCTCCAAAGGTTGAGAATTCCTGGCCTAGAGCAGGGGTCATCAACCCAAAAAACAAGAAGAGCCATTTTAAAAATAACTTTAATAACCAAATGTTCTGAGAGCCACAATGGTGATGGCCTCCAGGACATTGGGGGAGTGCAGGCAAGGAGCAGTATATGACACTTTGCATTGCATTAGCTCACCAAAGGATGTGAACATTTTTTTGCTCCTTACAGGGGATTCCTCGACCTTGGGACATAACACTCCCACTGACACCTTGGCCTGCATGTAAAGAAGAAGTGTAAATCATGGGATGCCATGCCCTCTGAACTCATACACTCCTGCACCGTGATGGAGACTGACCTCAGAGTACAGCAGCTTTCCCCGTCCAAGAAATTGCAGACTGGCATGGAGGATCAAAGAGTGGCACAGGCCCAAGATTGTGAAATGTGGGATCTATCCAACACGCTGTGGCACCTGGCTGAGCTCCAAGAACAGCGTTCAGACAGGGTCCCCCTACCAATCCTGAAGATCACACCCCAAATTGTGGTATCCAGACCGACCCACCATTGATCAAGGAGGAGGGGGTCAGGGTGCAGTATGTGTTCGCCTCCACACGACTGTGTGCAGGCAGAGCTTTGAAAGGAACCCTTTTAGAGATACAATGTCCAGGTCCTAGTCCCCCACCTTCCCCACAACTGCCAGCCCAGAAATGTGAATACAATAAAATCATACAATAAAATCATGTGTATTTTTGGTGCCATGACACAATGCCTTGTGAGGACAGAAGGGGGAGGGGGGAGGTGTCAAGGACCATGTGAGTATGATGGGGAATGAGTGCACAAGGACAGAAGGCTCAAGCACCACTGCTGCTCAGGGCAAAACCCAACCCACACCACCCTTGACCTCTTGCCATGTTTGGCCCCCAAATAAAGCACCTCCCAGCCATGCTCACCCCCTGAATCCACCACCCCGTGCCATGAAAGCCCTCCACATCCACTCATCTTTTGCCAGGGCCCGCCTACTCTCCCCTCCCTCCCCCCGCCCCATCCACTGACCAATCTTTGGGTCCTCCCTCCACCACTGGGGGACTCTGGCCTGCACCTGGCTCAGGGCTTCCCTCCCCCCTAACCCCAGGATCCCCCCTCACCACCAGGGACCCTACAACCCACATCCAGGTCTCCCGCCCCACCCCCAACAGGACCCCACACCTGCTGCCACCTTAACTCTTTCCCTCCCTGTTAGAGCTACTACATACTGCAGCCTGCAGTGCAGACCATTTTGCCTGAGCCAGACAGGGAGGAGTTAAAATTTTTCTCCACCCTGGCTAGGTGATGAGGCAGCAGGGGCTGGATAAGAGCCCTTGGTGGGCCAAATTTCCCCTGAGTCTGGAACTTTGACACCTCTACTATAGAAAAAGCCTAGATGTGTTTGAAACACTGTCAGTAATACTGCGGAGGAACTGAGCAGGCTCCATCCCTGCAGCATAGATACATGGCAGGAAAAGATTTCCTATTTCTCTGTGAAGGGGGGAGAGGGGCATTGCTGACTTCCCACAAGCCCAAGTGCTTCATTGAATTGTGGGACACCTACACACAATGAAATGCTTCTAAATTGGGAGTAACAGCCAGCAGTAGAGATGCAAGATGCTAGAGCACGGAATTAGGTGTAGACATCCTTGTCCAGTTTTATTATTTAGATTTCTCAGTGTCAACATTAGATAGTGCCAAGTGTATACACACCCTGAGTGTTCAATTTAGAAGGCTCACCCTGTATCATTACAAGAAAGGCTATTTCCCAGCTTTCTGACAGCAATGACCTCAGCCAATCTTAAGATTAAAGGACATAAGACCCTGTTCACAACTTCCTCATATCGTAGTTCATATATTTCAAACAGAAATATTAACACATGGAAACATCTAATTTAGAGTATTTCAAAAGTTGCATCTGCTTCTAACCACGTCTGTGATTTACAGGTTAAATTTCCACCTCTCTACTCCCATCTTAGGTCATTCAGCTACCGCTGGAATCAAAACAAATCAGTTTCAGACTGATGTAATTGAAAAACAAGAGCCAAATTGCCCTTAATTAAGCCTATCATCAAAATCTTTTAGACAAGGACAGAGTTTCTTCACAGAAGGATGGAGGCTAGCACTGGGGGAGCAGGGTTGATAAGCAAAATGACTTGCAAAGACAAGAGAGCCATCCCAGAAGCCATCTAAGTTGCTCTGGCTTTTTGTTTTTATTACAATATCAAGTGCCCTTCAATATCACCAGTTTAGGTTTAAAGCTGTATAGGATTAGGGCTCAGTTCAGGCTTTGTACATTCACCTGAGAAATTTAAACATTTTATTAAAATACTCAAAAAATGAAAAACTGGACTTTCCTAATACTTTCTACTACCATAGGTACTCGCACATAAGCCGATCCGCACACACACACCAACCCTCCCTAAAGCCCCAAAAAGAGTAAAAAGATGGGTGACCACTCACGGCCTCGGCTGTGCTAACCCCTCCACCTGTATCCCGGCTTCCCCTGGAGTCTGACACCCTCCCTGTCCCCCCAAACCCCTGCTGCTGCTTTTCCCATTTTTCCCTCAACGCCCCTGCCACCTCGCTGCCACTTTCCCCCACTCCCCTTCCCCCAACATCCCTGCTGCCACTTTCCCAGACACCTCCCAACCCCTGAGTCCTGCTACTGGCTCCCTGAGGCTGAACCCCTTCCCCCTTGGGCTCCCTTACCTGGCTGCTCCAGATGCTGGGATCTCCTCCTTCTCTAACCCCAGCCCAGGGGCCAACTCCCCAACATGGCCGCTCCGGCCACAAACTGAGCTCCAGCCTCAAGCATGTTAAGGGCTGGAGACTAGTGAGAAACTCCTGGGCTGTTTCTGTCTACCGTATTGACCAGCGTATAAGCCAAGTGCCTGTTTTAAGGGTAATTTTTAGGCACAAAAATCTCAGCTTATACTCAAGTATATACAGTGAGCGTTCTGCTGTGTTAAACAAGAGAATCCTCCAGTCACAATGAGAAACAGGATGGGTTAAGTCAGGGGTTCGGACCCCTCAGTGGGTCAACAAGGCTTTTATGAAGGGTGGGTTTTGCGTAGTCAGCCCCAATTCATGCCTGGGCTGTGTTTACAAGTCCCATGCATGGCTGACAGCCAGAGCCCTTCAGAACTGAGTGGCCAGAGAACAGCAGGTGCTCTGAAGGCAGTGCTGCCCCAAGCACCAGTAAGTAAGGGTGGCATGACATCATCCATGGGAACATTCTCCTGGAGAGATGTAGGTTCGGATCCAGTTCTGGGCTACTTGTCCCCGTTTCTGAGAGAAGTGAACTGGAAAAAAAATCTAACATGCCTTCCATCGTCAATTTACAGGATTCTCGTCTCTCACCAACAGAAGTTGGTCAAATGTAAGATATTACTTTTCCCTCCTTGTCTCACTTCTGAGGATTCAGCAAGTTTTATCAAGACAATCACACTAGCACAATGCTATGATTTTACTGGAATGTCAAATCAAAGCAAGAACTTAATCAAATGCTGAGATTTATTGACTATAAAGGCTGTCAACCCCATGAAGAAAGAACATGTATCGAAGACTGCAAAGCTAATCAAGAACCCAAACAGCAACCTCTCGCTAAGACTTATTCACAACCACCTATACATGGCAGTTATAGAGAACTGTTTCGTAACTTCCAATTTCCAACCCATTCCACTGCTAGATGTCATCTACCAGCAGTAACTGTGTTTAAAAGATTTTATTTTCCTTATTTAGTTATATTTAACTGCATGCAACCTGACAAAGCAACCAACTATTCTTAAGTCAGGTCTCAACAAATCAATGCTTCTGACCGCCATGATGACCAGTCTGTCGCATAGCTCCACTTCAGAAAATGCAATGGAGAAGCACCCTCTGACTACCAAAAGTAAAGTTGCTGGCGCCTATCTGAGAGCCAATTTTGTTCACTCACATCTTAAGTGCTTCCAGGCACATCTAAGGTCAACCCAGTCTAACTGGCAATAGCTTAAAGCAGTGGTTCCCAACCTTTTCTCTGCCGTGGCACACCTTGATACCTTCAAATTTTTCAAGGCACACCACCATTAAAAAACACATGAATATTCATATTAACTTAAATTACTTATGAATGTTCATGAACCATGGCACAGTGTTTTCGAAATGCTGCTATGTGGGGTAGTAGGGGTAGCAGAGCAGGGGTGGCAAAACACGGGAGGTCAGGAAGCATCTGCAGTGGCAAGAGTGAGTGTAGGGAGCAGAGCAGGGTAGGGGTGGCAAAAGAGGAGAAGGGCAGCCATTTGGGGAACAGCACAAGGGTGGCAAGAGAGGAGAGAGAAAGGGAGAACGAGAGTGGCTGGGGGGGGGGAACCTGGGGAATGGGAAGGTAGGGCAGGGGAGCATGGCACAGCACCCACTTCCCCCTTCACTGCAGTGGCTTCCTGCCCCCCAGGGCAAATCCTCACTCCACTGCTGTTCCCTCCCACCCCAGTGGGTCCCATCTTCCCCTCTTCCAGCCCCCTTCTGCCTGTGATGGACCCTCCCATCACTGCAGGGGCCAGAATTAGGCCTCCAGCCCCCATCTACACCCCCCCGTCATCCCACCCCTCAGCCACCCCCCAACCTAAACAGCCACCCCACAACCCCAGCTACACAGCCTCTGCTACACATCCACTCCCACCCACCTCTGCTACACACACACCTGCCCCATACAACCCCCAGCAGCCCTCCCCCCCAAAGCCCTTACTTGGGCTGTTTGCAGGCTGCCTGACACAAGCTGCTCCACCCTGCAAGAAGAGATTCACACACTCCCAGTCTCCCCCAGCTCTCTGCTGGCTGGGCTTAAAGTGGAGCCAAGTTTAAGGTAGAGCCACCTGAACAGTGTGTTTGGGCTGCTCCTGCTATTTTTAGGGAGACCCCTGGAACTCCTCGTTCTAGTGTCTTCCTCTAATTTTAGGGGGCCAGAATGCTGCCTGCCTTGAAATATGGGGCCCCAGAACTGTGTTCCAGTGCCTTCCCCCTTACTTTAACCCCTGCCTTTTCCCAGCCCTGCACAGCCCAGGTGGCTGGGCTGAGCAGGGAGGGAACTTAACTCCAGCTCTCGGGCATGCCCGCGGCACAATCTGGGTGTTCCTGCAGCACACCAGTTAAAGAGCTATAAATCAGTGGTTTTCAAACTACTGCAATTAATTACTAGGGTTTAAAGCAGTGGTGCTCAACCCTTCCAAACTACTGTACCCCTCTCAGGAGGTTGTCTTCCAGCTCACTTGAAAACTACTTACTAATAAAATCAGACATAAAAATACAAGTGTCACGGCACACTACTCCTGAAAAATTGTTTACTTTCTCATTTTTATCATACAATTATAAAATAAATTGACTGGAGTATAAATACTGTGCTTAAATTTCAATGTATAATATATAGAGTAGCACAAACAAGTCATTGTCCATAAGAAATTTTAGTTTGTACTGACTTTGCTAGTGTTTATGTATCCTGTTGTAAAAATAGGCAAATATCTAAATGAGTTGATGTATCTGCTGGAAGATTTCTGCATATCCCAGGATTTAAAAGATTCACTCACTAACAGCATGAGGGGAATATGGTGAGGATGGGGGACACTGCCCTCAATTTCTGCAGAATTTAACAAGCAGGGACTTCTGTGGCAAGTGTAATACATTTATTTATCACATAAGCTTCTATAGGAGAAAATCCCACTTGATCAGATGCTTTCGAGATGGGGGAACATGCAGAATGAGAGAAAAATAAATGCAGAGAAGTGTGAACTGATATGCAGATTCGATTGTATGAAAGCAGGATTAAATCATGACTATGGATCCTTTTCCCATTACAACAGGTGATTCGACCTCACATTTCTCTCTGTGTTGTTTCCCAGTGTTTCAATCTTAACAACTGCTTTGATTCGTTGTTATAAAACAGGGGTGGCCAAACTCAAGAGCCCCACAAGTTGATTATTAAACCTTCAAGAGCTGCACTGAGACATATAACCACATATTTTTACCTACTCCAAAATTACTAAGCTTAAAATTCATTGCACACTTTAATTTTATCGTAAAAATAGGGCAAATATTGATCCACTAATGTCAGATTCTAATAATTATTTAAGATTACCATGAAACTAGTCCTATACGGTAAAAATTTAGCAGTTGTTAGATGTAGAACACTACAGGCTTGTGGCAAGTTTTTTAAAAAATCTAGGCAGCTACTTGTCAATGCAGCAGGTAAAAGCTCTGAGATGTTGATCTCTAAGTATTGCACAATGTTTTGAATTTCACTGTGGAATATGATGCTTCACAGCAGTGAGTTGTGCCAAAAATTGCAAGTAATCTACCTTCAGTTTTAAACTTTTCGCCTTTGTATTTTCATTTCTTAGTATTCCACATCACGTTTAGGACTTGTAAAACATGATTTTACTTTAACGAGTAAGCTGCATTAGGGCCTATAAGAAAATCTAAACATGCTATGGCTTCTCTGACCATGTCACGCTTCTTTCCCCCAGCCCCCGTTGCCGCTTCCCTGCCATCTCTTACCATGCTGCTGCTTCTCTGCTCTCTCCAACCATGCCATACTTCTGCCTCCCACCCCATCCTGGCACCTCCCACGCCCCCGCCTCCCTGCCAATATTTCTGCCAGTAAACTTGTTCACTAAAATACTCATGGACAGTGAAGACAAAAGGTCTGAGGACTCAGACACAATTAATTTTAAAATGAGAGAAATAGTAAGGGAAAATACTGCTTTCATCTTAATCCTGTGAAGAGATGCACACAGTGATACCTTTTCAACTGTTCAGAATCACAACAGATCAATGAGAATTTAGGGGGACATAAAATGCAAGATCAGAGCCTGTTTCATTAAGTGCTTTGGAGTCCATGCACAAAGATACTATTGAAAAAATTTCATTGAATTTATTCAGTCTGGGGTCAGGCCCTGTATAAATTCTAAATATCAATATTTGGTTTTTAAAATACAAAGTAAAATCATTATTGGTGAGACTTTTTTCAAAAAGTTTACAACACAATTTTCTGTCCTCAGCCCTTCACAACAATTACTCTTGTTTAATAGGCTCAGATACCCATAGAGTCATTCATAACAACTGCACTGAAATATAAATAGATTTTGACTATACAACAAAAAAGAATTAATACATATTGAATGCTATTTAACCAGTAGAAGTATAGTGCTACTATTGAACTTTGCAGTGAATGTAAATTATCTTGGTAACCGACTTAGTTATATTAATTAAAATTTTCTTATAAATGTGCTAGCAGTTCCTTCTGCAAATAGATGACATACTGATGTCTCAGGCACACTTGTTCAATGGACGTAAGTATTCCCCCCCCCCCCTTCTAAAGCCAGTTTTCTGTAGTGGTGGTCTATCCTAAGTCTAAATCATTTTGCATGCTGAAAATGAACCATGATCCATAATAAGCACTTGTAACATTCTTTAAATAGAGGGTTGGTTTTTTTTTTAATAACCTTTCAACAGTAGTCAGTGGTTTTGGATGCAACATTTGTGTCAATTTTCAGTCATTTCTGATGATTCTTATTTAATTCTCAAAACAGAAACACAAGAGAAATAATTTCGCATCATATTACAATATCTGGAAATGCCAGGTGATTTTTAAAAAAGAAAATTAATTTACAATTGCTTTTCAGGTTTAAATTGCTAATCATCATCACTTATCTGTAGTTCATTGTAGACTTGTTCTTGATCAATATATGTTGCCAGTTTTAAAAATATTTACCCAGAAAACAATATAAAAAATAAAAGTATTTAAAAAATCATGCACTGATGTAATTAAAGACTATCATCATGCACACAGACAAGGAGGGTAGAATTAATATTGTCTGGGTAAACTGTACAGTCTGGAAGTTACTTGCTCTGAGTGCTTCTCTTTCCCTGCGGGCTCTCCCAATGCTGCCCCTCCCCTCCTGGCTCTTACCACGCTGCTTTTCTCTGCCAATGAGGCTCTCTCAATGCCACCCCTTCCCTTCCTTCCCCGCTCTGACCAGGCTGTTTTTTCCCTGCGGGCTCTCCCTGTGCTGCCCCTCCCCCGGCTCTGACCAGACTGCTTTTTCCTGCAGCTCTCACAAGGCTGCTCCTCCGCTACCAGCTCTCACCCTACCACTGCCTCTCTGCTGGCCCCAACCACTGGAGATTTCTCGCCCCGGCTCCCGCCATGCCACCCTTCCCTCCTGCGCTCTCCCAGGAGCTGCAATTTTTGTTTAAAGAGCCACATGTGGCTCGTGAGCCACAGTTTGGCCACATCTGTTATAGAAAGACCTGATCCCATGACTTACCCTTCCCTGCGTTTATTTTCCTCCCATTCTGTAAGCTCCCCCATCTTCAAAGCATCTGATCAAGTTGGATTTTCTCCGATGAAAGCTCATGCAATAAACAAGTTGCTAGTCTTAAGCACCACAGGACTCCCTTGCTTGTTTTGCAAAACTAGACTAATACCGTTATCCCTTTAGAATTGTGCAGAATTTAAATATCAATTCAAAATCTAGTCTTTAAAAAGAAGTTAACAGTGGTACCAGTGTAGCATCAGACCCCCCAACCCCTCCATCACCACCAATTTATTTGTAGTCACATCTCCCTATCCTCATAAAGATTCTCCTTTTTGATACATGAGAGAACCATATGGACATGTTTACTACACAAAGTGCTCTACTCAAAGCAAGCATACAAAAGGATAATAATTTTCTCATCTTCTTATTATAGTCTGAGGTATTGCTTGTAACAATAAACAATTTTCAAACAGTTTCATTTGATATCACTTAAAATCTTTTAAGACAAAATGAAATTTGTAGCCCTTCCAGCTACAAAATAAGCCTTCTAAATGCAACCCATGGCAGTGGTGTCTCATAAGTCTGAGACAAATCACTTCAGTGGCTCTGCACGTGCATGTGGCTCTCTCGAAGCTGCAGTCTTTAGCTTCACCGATCAGTTTCACTGATGTACAAAACCCTGTGAGCAGCAATGCAGTGAATCACATCAATTTCATGGTGCTCTTTAGGAAAGCACTGAGCAGCAGTAGAAGCAGGTACTGAAGTGAACCACAGAGAAACAGCCCAAAAGCGTGAGATCACTGGATGAAAAAGGCACAGAATACTGAGGACACAGACCTTGTACAGTAGCTAAGATGTTCTAGGGAAAGTATATCAGACAGAAGGAAGGAAATTTCAAGTAGCTATGGAGGTGTAAACTCAAACATGTAACCAGAGGGTTAAAAATATGGAATCCTCATGTTAAAGTAAGGAGTAGCATCCTGGTAGGACCTCCCCTTTAGCAGTTTTAAAAAACATGGATAGCTGCCTCTTTTCACATTTATCCACAGACCCCATCACACTCAATAACAGTTAGCTGTGTATGTTATTTACAGAATGAGGTACTGCTTTTCTTTAATTAGAATCAGGATAGTATCTCAGAGTGAGTACAAGCCATATCAGATAGATGCGAAACAAAATGAATCTTTCATTTCCATGCTGCATTAGAAGTAATAAAAACCCCTGCTGATCTAGATTCATAGATTCTAAGGCCATAAGAAATCAATATGATTATAACCTCTGACCTCCTGCTAAAAGGCCATAGACCTTCTCCAAAATTAGTGTTATGTTTGAAATAAAGCATATTATTTAGAAAAATATCCACTCTCCAGAAAATGCCAGTAAAGGGGAATCTGCCACAAACCTTGATACCTACTCCCCCCCCCCACACACACACACAAACACACACACACAAAGTTAACAATAAAGAAAAGCATGAAATAAGCTTTTCTACTTTAGAACTTGGCTTTAAACAAATTAGTTTCCCATTACCAGATGTCCATGTCAGCAGTACTTAATTTTTATAAGACATCTTTCATTCACAGATCAAACCACATTAGCAAAAGGTTGCCACAGCCCTTTGAAGTAGATATCCCTGCTTTACAGAGAAATAATTTGGGGCGGAGACAGAGCAACTAGTGCAAAACCACATATCAAGTAAACAAGAGCCTGAAACAAAACTAAGGAGTCCTGGCTCTAATTTAGAATTAGGACTCTGTGTCACCATGCTGTCACCTAGCCAAGCCTATTCAACTAAATTCTGTACCTATACCATGAACTTCCCTAAGCCATATATTCAAACATAAGCTTTATTTCATCTTCGGGATTGAACAACATTGGGAAATAATCCACAGCCAGATGATAACCATAGTGGCTAGCATTTGAGGACTTGGGGAAGATTTAAAATTCTCCTAACCAAGAATTGGCTGAGCTGCTTCTCCTTTGTTCACTTCCAGTTTTTAATCCTATAGCAGGGTTCTCAAACTCAAATCACTATGTGGGCCACATGTGGACTAGTACAGGGCCACATGAAGACCAGAATGTTAGCCCAAGGGCTGCACCACTGAAACCTTCTCCTACAACGATATTGCAAGTATTGGTAACAACAGTGTCACTGTGGCCCCCAGGAAATAACTTTAGGGGCCAGATGCGGCCCGCAGGCCATGTGCTTGAGACCCCTATCCTATAGGGAGAGGACAGCACCTCAATCAGTTTCACAAACGCCACCATTCACTTCCACATTCATGATCCCTCCTTTGAGAAGAAGAAAGCGTTGATGGAGCATTACTGTTAACCCCACTGGGGAAAAGTAGGCAGTATTTATCATACTGATACACTCTTTATGACATAGTAATCAAAAGACTGCAGCTAGTATTGGTGATGGTTACATTTCAAGTGCTGGAGAACTTTGGTTTTTATTTTGGACTTAGTTATATTCACTATTTCCCTTCAATCTCTCTATTGACTCCCTGCTCTCTCATCAAGTTCTCGTCTTACATCACCCCTCTGGGTTCTGCATGGCTGCTCTCCCACTGTTTATCCAGCCTCGGAACATGACCAGGAAACAATTTATCAATATCTTTGTTGTCCCAGTACTACAATTCTCTCGCAGAGCCCCTTACATGTGGAATGTCGCTTTCAAACCAGGAAGCCAGGCCACTTTCATCTCATGGAGCCGCTCAAGAACCACATGACATGAAGCCTACAGGAAATTAACCAGAAAAAATAAAAGCTTGAAGGGCAATTGAGAAGTTTATGTATGAAAGGAAAGCTTGGTACTACCTAACACATGCAGACATTGATTAATTAATACTTATGTAGTACAGCTCCTTCCCTAGCTTTTAACCTTTCTGTAACCTGAGATGATAGATCTTCAAGACAAGCATGTGGCTACTGCCAGTATTACAGCAATCTGAATACATGCATTGTAAAATGGTAAATCAGCTTTAGTTTGGTTTATAGAGTCTCTAGCTGAACATTTAGTACAAATATAGAAAAGAAATCAGTAGGAAGCCCGAAATCTGTTTGGTGAAATCACACTGCATGTGAACAAAAAGATCAACCATGCCTAAGACAGTCAGCAAACCACCAAGTCTCATGATGTTCTGGCTATTTCATTTTTCTTACCGAGCACAGGGAGCAACCTAAAACAGGAAGGCACTGTTGAAAATCATTTGAATAAATTGGAACAATTGTTTCTGATCAGTCAAGTATGCATCACCCAAGACTGGGGTCATCAACCTGTGCCAGCCCATGTCAGCCCCTCCTCCTTGATTGTCAGCCAAGGCCATGGGCCCTCCACAGAAATAAAAGCAGCAGCTGCCTGAAATTTGGTAGCAGCCAAGGCTGCAGGTTGGGGGGGGGGGGGGGGCGCTTTCCTGGCATGATGCTAAGGGAGCCACTCACAGAAAGAAGATGCCTGCAATAGCTCCTCTTGCAGCATGCCTGGGGACAGGGGTCTCCCAGGGATGCCATGGAAAGAAGCTGCCTGGAGCAGCTCCTATGGTGGGGGGGGGTCCCCCCAGGCATGCTGAGGAAAGAACCTACACAGAGTAGCTCCTTGATGGCTGCATCTTATGGAAAGAAGTCATTCCAGGCATCTTCTTTCTGCACCATGCCTGGAACATTGGCATGGTGGGGACCCTCCACGCTTCAGCTGTTCCTGAAAGAAGCTGCCCAGAGTGACTTTCAGTGGCAGAAGTGACAGTTTCTGTGGCATTACAAACGGTGCCACATGCTGCTCCAAATGGGCTCTCGTGCCAGGGTTGACACACTTGCCAGGGGCTCCCTACCCCTGGCCCAGCTAATGTAATACAAATTAGGTCCAAATGCCTGAGCATCAACTGCCAGCTAAACATGTATGCGACTCTGTACGTTTTCAGTAAAAGATTCAAATGTCAGACAGAACCAGCAGCAATTTAGTCTTAGAAACATTTTTTGTGCTATTCGAGACACCACCACAAATACAAAGCCATCTCATAACTCTGAAACAAAGCATGTTTCCTTGTGTTACAAAACTGGGATGCCACGACCATCTCTGCTGACCTGCCAGACCCTTCTCCTTTCAAGTTCCAAATTACTGATCTTTTCAGACACAAAAGCAGCAGATGCATCATTCAGAAAAGATGACAAAATGAAACCCAGGGATATCGAACTGGGAAGCCAGAAACCAAACACTATTATTACAAGAATATATTAAAGTTCTAACTTTTACTGAAGCCTAAGAGTCAATCAAGGATGAAGATGTCTTGACCTGTATTGCTGCACCCAGGAGCTACAGCAAATAGAATGAAAAGTGCTTCACTGGTTTGAATGACCCAATAAATCACTTGGTGTGACCTGATTACATATATAAAGTAATACCAAATAAAGTAATACCAAATAGCCAGCTACTTCATAGGAATGCTTGAAGTGTGATTTCAAACTAAGGATGACTAAGCACTAAAGGCCCCAGGTTTATTCACTTAGGCCTGGTCTACACCAGAGGTTCTTGACTTTTTGCAGGTCATAACACTTGGCAGCGTATCGTGACGCTACGTGAGACACAGCCCAAACCTCCCAGGCCAAATCCAGCCATCTCCCTGGCTCTCTCTGACACTCTTACTGCTATGTGGCAACACCATAATGTTCCCCAACACAGTGGCTGAGAACCGCTAGGTCTACATGAGACAGTCTGCAGACATAAATCACCTTGTGTCAACAAAACAATCCTGCTGGACACACTGCAGCCACTCTTTTGTAAACAAAACCGTCCTGCTTTGGGATAAACCACTTAAAGCACACAGCTTTTGTTGGCAGAGGTCAGGCAACACAGTGGCAGTGAGGGCAGACTGTGTTGCCTCTTACAGAGATGGAGGGGGCTGTCATTCTTCCCAATTTCACAGCTCTGCTCCACAAGTCTCTGGGACCTGTCAGTGGGTTAGCTCCTGCTTGCCAGAATCCCAAGTGCCAGTGGGACTGTGTGACAGGCTGCTCCCCAAATCTGGTTCAGTGTGCTGTTGTGACCACCCAGATCTCCGCTCCTGAACCCTGATTGACCCCACTTTGCCAGGTGACTACTCATTCCTGAGTCAATCCACACCAACTTCCTACGTCAGATCAGCTCCAGGCAGCGAGTGTACGTTTCTAGCCCCTCAGGCAACAGTCCCCTACTGAGCACCAATAGCTCCAAGGACCACAGTGGGAACTTCTGTCCTACAGGGGTTGGGATCCTCCTCCAATCACCATTCAGTCATATCAATCCATTTAACAAAGAATGGATCATGCTCAGACACCTTTGCACATACCCTCTAAAGTCCACACAGCTTTAGATAAAACTACTAGTTTATTGATCAGCATGTTTTTGAGTATATAACAAATCAATGCACAATCATTTAATAAATATCAAGAGTTCTCACAAGAAAATGAGACAAAATACACATACTACACTATAACGCTACTAGAAAAGTGCTCACCTCACCCCTCAAATCCAGCTAAGATGGTTTGCAGCCATCTCTGCCTCTTCCAAGACAAGGCCCAATTCTTCTTGCAGATGTTTCAAGGTGGAGTTTCCCAGAAAAAAAAAAGACCCAAACCATTCAAAAGTGACTCTCTGCTTCTAACCCTTCTCAACACCTTCCTTTCTGTGTTGCCATGTAATTCTCTTTACTTTTATCTGAGCTAGAGAGGGCATTTGCATTCCCTTTGTCGTGCAATTCTCCAGCCTCTGTGCTAGAGATAGTCCTGAAGGTCTGTGCTATGTAACATGCTTCACATCTTGCACAGTACCAATAGTAATCATGTAGAATATAATAAGCACTCATAAAGGAACTTGCGTGGCATAATTGTCATCAATCATACTATCACAGTGCAAAAGTGAACAAAAAATCACATACATCATAGCTCACATGTGCATCCTATGACAGACTGCAGCCATCCACACCTGAGCTCGCAGCTGAGTGGGAGCAGCCTCTTTGGCAGTCTGGGTACTGGCAAACCACAGGCAGCTGCAGCCCAGGCACAGATGGCTCCAGCCCTGTTGACAGCCAGGCTTGGGCAGCTGTCTCCTAACTCCCACTTGCAAGCTGGGACCAGACAATACATGGGAGTTGCCTGCAGCCAGTTTCCACAGGTGTGCAGGAAGAACCGCATGCACTCGCTGGAACCGGAAGCAGTGGGACACAGCTAAAAGCCTGGAGTGTTCCTTTTGGGGAGACAGCTCTGAACAATCCCCCCCCACACACACACTGCCTTTAGGTCACTGGAAGTGGTCCTGGTGAGGACATATTCTACCAATCCAAGGATAGCAGTGAAGTGGATGAAAGTCAATATCTTACTTTGACAAATTTCTGTAGTGTAGTCATCCACTTCGTTACTACAGGTCAAACATGTTCAATCAACAAGACATGCCCCCCCAAAGCTGCCAATCTCCTCTTCCCCCACCCCCACCAATTTTGCAAAGTCATGCTGAGATCTGAGGCTCAAGCCTGGTTATTTCAGGTTTGCGCATCACTGCACAATAACAGGTGAAAGCAGTGGTTAGTTAATTTTGTTAATACAGAAGCAAGAACACAACAGAATCCAATTAACTCCTCCACAGCTCAGTCCACTCCACAAAGCCAACAGGAGGATGAATTTAGCAACTTAGTCCCTACTCAGATTCTGGACTCTAAAACAAAAAAAAAAGATTAATTTAGGAAACAGAACCAGTCACTTTAAAGAGTAGAACACATGGATTTCTGCAAACCCTCTGCCCAGGTTTGTCCAACATTTCCTTTACGGAAAAGTAATGCTGACTTACGCCATCAGTGTTCTTTCCAAAGGCTGAATTTCACCAACATCACACCTCTTTTGGCACTCACATCTAATAATCTATATTTACTTGGAAGATTCTGGAGAGGTAAAAAAAACCCAGCAGACACTAGGCTCTATGGGTATGTCCACACAGGCTTCTTATTTCGAAACAACAGAGGTTGTTTCGAAATAAGAAGCGGCATGTCCACACAATGCACCATTTTTTCGAAACAACGGGACCCGCTGTTTCGAAATAATGGTCATTATTTCAAAACCCTTAAACCTCGCATCTAATCGAAATAGCAGTTGTATCGAAACAACACGTCTGAACGGACTTATTTTGAAATAACCATTTTGAAACAACGGCTAATTCAAAAGCAGGCTTTCCCTTAATTTGAATTAAAAAACTTAATTCGAATGAACTTATTTCGAAATAAGGACTTTATTTTGAAATAACTCATTTCGAAATGGGTTATTCTGAAATAATGATGTATGTGTGGACATAGCCTATGAGTAGAAATTAGTCAAGTGAAGAGAATGAGGCTCCTACAGAAGGGAGATAAGTGGTGTAAGAAAAATTATATGTAATCTCTTCTGTAGGACAGTGAGAAAGGTGCTGAAGTGTAGGCCTCGTTGGAGCCGTGGGTTGCTATGGTAGTGGGGTCGTTTCTCTGGCAAGTCATGTATCTAAGTTTCTTTAACAAGCGGCCTAGAATTAATAGTTAAAGTGTGTTATCTCCCCTTTCTCATGCTTTTTCTCCTGACCATCTGGACAAGGAATGTAAGCTAGACTGTCCGTCTTTGTTCTAACTGAAAAGGGAGTATTACCTCCTATCTCCTGCTCACCCTTCTTGGCACCATAGCCTCACAAGAATGTAAGGTCAGCATCTCTAGGCAGAAATTAATGAGTTTGCAGGTACTGTGGCTGCCCAGGATAATGCAAATAATGTCAACAGTAAACAGAGGCGGGGATAATTATATGCATTCTTTAATCATTAATATGTATTTAATAATGTTGATGTAACCATATAAGGGTCTCTAAAACATTGTCAATCATGTAAGCATTATCATAGCATTATCATACTGTACTGGATAAAAGTGCTGTGATGCTGCCCCTCGGGGCTCTCTCTTGCACTCGAGTTGTTGGGGGGGGCCTGCTCAGAGGGGCTAGCACTTCTTTGCTGCCCTCTGATGCAGTTCCTTTTGTTATTCAGCTGAATAATAAATCCTGAACCACACCTCGTTCTCTGCTAATTTGAGTCTCAGCTGGGAACGGGCCTTCATCACTGGGGAGGATCGGTGGTCTCTCTTTCCAGGTTGAGAGCCCTGATTAATTTGTCCCCCACAGTGGGCACACATGGCTTTTACTCTGGTAAGAAAATCAGAACACCAACTCAGCAGCTGCACTAGAGAAAAACATCTGGATGCAGAGGCACAAGCTTTGGTATGCAGAGGAGCAATGCTAGTAGCACTCATGGACTGCCACCTATAACTCATTCCCTCACAAGAACTGAGGTTATAATAAGCACATGCTTGTCAGCTACTTCAGATGGAGAGGCTGAGAGACTACAGACAAGAGGATGCATGGCAGAAATTGTAAGAAGGCAGCAGGACTACAGCGTGTTTTTCGTTCAGATCTGATCAACAGAGCAGTACACGTACACAGGCCTGAAATAGCTTTGGCAAAGGACTGAGTTTGGATGTTGCTGTCTTCAGTCACTGCAAAACACATACTTCCTTCTCTGACTCAGCAAAAACCTGAACTAAAAAATTAGGGGGCAGAAACATTCATTCTTCTTCGAGCGCTGCTCACATGCATTCAGTAATAGGTGTCTCCGTGCTGAAGCACTGGATTGGTTGGAAAAAACTTTTCTCCTAGCCTGTCAGGAGAGGGCAGGTGGCCTCTGCCCCTCACGCCACCCCATGGCAATATATACGGCTGCCTCCCGACCCCTCCTCAGTTTCATTTCTTCCAGCTTGTGCTTCGGATTTGGAATATAGGCTCTTTGCAAATCACAAGCAGCCTGTCCTCCTTTTTATGAGCTTGTTGCCTGGCTGCGAGCATCTCTTCATGGATTTAATTCCACCACAAGAGTTCCCCACCGTCAGCCCGGAACATCCTGCGATCATGCCAGGGTTCAAAACCTGTGCCGAGTGCGCAAAGGCCTTCCCCCGGGACGATCCCCATGGGAAGTGCCTCAGGGGCCTGGACAAAGACCATATGGTCTCAGCCTGTTCCATGTGCGTCTCCTTCAAACCCCAAACCACTAAAGAGAGGAAACAGTGGCACCGTACCCTAGCCTCCGAAGAGGCCCGGCACCCTTCACTCAAGGCTTCAGGTTTCCACCTCGCACCAAGACCCAACTCGACAACGGAGCCTACGCAGCACTGTACCACCGGTAGCTGCCGCTGCACAACCTCGGTGCCAACTCCAGTGCCCCGGCACCTTGTCACTGCTCGAGGGTGCCCTCGGGTAGCTCGGGACTGGTGGTACCAGGATCACCCCGGTGCCGCTCCCCATCATCTGTGGCGCCGATGGCTCGGTACAGTCCGGCCTCGCTGGTGCCAAGCGCACACCGGCACCAGCCATATTCACCCTCAGCACCGCAGGCTCACCATAGCCCGGTGCCGCAGAAGCAGTAGTCCTCCCACCCAGGTAGTGCTCCTTCCCTGGGCAAGGACATGCCACGGAGCCACACGAGCCCTCCTTTTACTCCCTACACCCCCTGCCCCAATCCCAGCCACAAGCAGCAAACTGGCCTTCATATCGAAGGCCTGGATCCACCCTGGGCATTCGCCCTCACCACATAGTCCCCCATCTTCCACTCGGGCGGGGGCGAGGGGAGGAGTCTGGCACCACTCTGCCGTCGCCAGTACTGCCCCAGGAGTCTCGGTCCCTTTCCCCTGCTTCCAGTCTGGAGGAAGGACCTTCCATCACCCTTCCACTTCAGGGCGCAGGAATGGTCCCCTCAGGAAACTCCCTCCCCACCACGGCGAACTCCCGCTACCGCCCTCTCCCCAGCACCAGGGTCTTATAGGGGAAATCTGTTGGCGCATTTTGATTTGTTGTGCTGGGTCACGGCCCACTTAGGCATAGAGGTGCAGTCTTTGAGTCTCCCTCCTGATACCCTCTTCGGGGCAGCCTTTGCCTCAACGGAACCCTTAACAGTCCCCACCCCACCCAAGCGTATGGGACTTTGCACGTTCCCGGTGGCAGAGCCCAAGTTCTATTCCCCTGGTTTTGGACATAGCAGGTGTTAAATATCAGGCTTCCGAATGAGATTTTCCCTCTCTCGCTGGTCACCCGGTCCCCCCAAGGAACATCGTGCAGACAGCGCTGGGCCCGGGGGAGCTCCCCAGTGACCCACTTCCATCCTCCAGGAAAGCCAGGGAACTGGACCTTTTGGGCCATAAGGTCTACTCCTCATCGGCCTTCCAACCGCGAGTGGCGAACAACCAAGCCACAACCACCAAATATTTGCTGGATGTGTGGGAGTCAATCGCAAAATTTCGACGCTTGCTCCCACCTGAGGCCAGAGAGGAGTATGATGCTTTTCTTAAGGAAAACAACATAATATCCCAAGACCTCCTCCTTTCAGCATGCGACGCAGTGGACACAGCCGCTCGCACCATGGCCTTGGCAGTAACCATCCACTGGGTGGCATGCCTTAGGGAGGCTAGAGCGCCCCCTAATGCACAGCAGACAGTCCTCAACCTGCCCTTTGAAGGGGATGCTTTGTTTCCCCCAGAAACACTATCAGCGGTGGGCACCACTCGAGATCCTCGGGGAGAGGCCAAATACATTGGCCTGCTCCCCCACGGGCCCACCCCTCCTACTTAATCTAATGGGGCAAACCCCCCCGCCCAAATTCCAACTCATTTCTCCCATAGTGGGACCACAGGGAATTTCCTTCCACCACCATCATCCACTGCAAAGGCTGAGACTTCTTCCCCCCTCTCCCGCAGGGAAGGGCCCACCCAATTCGCCAGCACCCCACTCTCAAACCTCAGGGAGTAAAGGTTTCAAGGCATCATCGCCGTAGATGGTCAACACACCCTTCTCCCCCTCGAAAGGGAAGGGGGTTCGGTGGGAACCCCTCCCCTCCCCTTTCTATTTGCTACTGCATCCACAGGTGTCCAACCCTGACTGGGTTTTTCATCCCTCTGATCTTGGACAGCTTGGCCTCACCAACAAAAGGACGCCCCCTACCTGCACCGACAGTACCCGGGTACCGTGGTCCAACCCTACACTCCCTCAGCAGTGGCTACTTTGAGTACTCATAGGGAGCCCCCCCCTTCCCCGGGCATCATTTCAACCCTGCATCTTTCGCGCCAACACTCCTGCCGGGGACGAAAGGCGCGTCGCACAGTAGACCCAGCTTTCATGCACAGGCTCCAAGACATGCATACTCGACGCTCACTCGGACACAGGACCACGCCTGTGACCCTGATGCCTCCATCAGGTAGGCATTCTCGAATCCGGGTTGGGGGGGGGGAATACCTTCCTTCGCATGCCATCGGCATGATGAGTAACCAGCCCTTTGTGACCCCAACACCCCAACTCGACGAGAACTACCTCCAACTCATCAAAGGGGACACCATGGAGGATCTCAGCCTTCGAAGGCAGGCCAAGGCAAAAGGCCCATCCCCGCCACCCCACACTTCCCCTTCCTCACGGAAACTAGGGCTCCACATAGCCTTACCGCGTGGGTGATCTCAATGGTTGCCAGGACACCTACCCTAGCAGCTCTCATCCTAGGCCCACCTCACAAATGTGGTGGTCAGTTCTTCTCTTATGACCTTTACTCACGAAGCATGGGCCTAGTGTACCCTACTTGAACCTCCAGATAGGGGAACCTAAGGGACGGCGCCATTGCATCCCCCCAGAAAGGGAACAGCGGCGGGATACGCTATTGGGGCCTTCCCTTATTAGTGCCCTCCTCTCCTCTGCATCATAACCAGGCAGGAGACCAAGTTTTAGGCAGAGGGGATCCTTCCTGAATGACTTGTTGCTAACTTTTTCTGCCCCTTGGTCATGTACCCTGGCAGGGGGTGCCCTCCCCCCGTTTTCTTGGGGTCTTCCCACTACGTCTGCTTGCAGACCTACAGCTCTAACACAGGGTCACCTCCACGTGAGCTGGTGGCACCCCAATAGTACTGCTGTTCCACCTCAATTCTTGAGGAACCATTGACATACACTGCCCGTCCATTTATGTGATGAACAGAGGGAAACAATCTAGAGTCTACTTCCTGCAATATCCAGGAATTTAGGGATTGTACCACCTCAAATCGCCTTCCGACTTCTTGGCTGGCGACAATACTTCGTTTGGTTCTCTCACCCCAAGGTACCCTTGAGATACCACGGTTGTCACTCTGTGGTGGATTCACTTCCTAGGTGGTAGGAAAATGAACCTTCTCTGGCAACCATGTTTTCGTGATATTGCTGTATCCAGGAGCTTTCCCTGGCACCTACACTGGCATGGCATAGCGGTAGCACTATCCCTCCTGATAATGCTATAGGCTCTCAAGACCGTGAACTTATACGGCCCCTCTATGAACCTGCTGGCCCCCTAGTTGGGGTGGCCAAGTGATAGCTGGTGCTATTCCCGGTCCCTCTTCTCCCTCCCTCATGTACTCGTGATGGCCCTTGTGATGCAGAAGCCCGTGAGATTACAGGCCAAAGCAGGCCCTTCCCACAAGCTCTCATGCTACCGAGGCCCTTACAAGGACCAATCTAGTAACACTACCTCAGGCCACCTTGCCACCCTGTGGTGCTAGTGTCCCAGAGTTCCCCTCCTGCAAGAACCTGGTTCTTGGTACCTGACTCGGCTGGAAATGTGTTCTTCCACACTACTCGAATTTTATAGTCAGCATACCTTATGCCCCTCCGCACTGCTGAGCTTGGCCCTCTATATGCTGCTGCGAAGTGTCTCGCAAGACCCTTCTCGGTCGTTCTTGGGACCCTACCCCACACACTCCCGTATCCTCACCCTCACTCATATTGACAAGACTCCACTAGGACTGGATGCAGACAGGCCAAGGAATAAGGTTATTCCCCTGCGGCTACCTGCATTCCCCGTACCCGACCAGATTAGTTGATGACTCACTGGTTCCAGCTAGGGCCTTGGGGTGATCAGTCCATGGAGTAATCTTCACCCCTTTCTTCGTTCTTGTGCAGGCCATGGCTGTTATGGCTAACTCCGCACCCGTTGGCATCCAGCATTTTCCCACAAGGTCACACTGCAAGGCCCCATGGCCAGAGGCTATATTCTGGCCATCATACTTTATGTTTTTCCACCTATGTGAGGCATCTAAACGCAACCCTCTACGTTCACGTTGCGTCCTTTATTTCTGTTATGGTGACCTTGGTCCGACCTGCTTCCACTCTTATGTCCTGGCGGGTTCGGTCCTGCCCGTCTGGGGTTGGTTCTTAGTTCTCGCTTCTCCTGTAGCACGTCAAGCCTGTTCACCTCTTGACTCCAGCTAGGATCTTGTGCTGGGCTTCTCCAATATGGGGTGTGTTGCTGTGCTGAAGGCAGAAGACCAACTCTACCCGCCATCCATCAGCATGGATAGTAGTCACCTATTACTGAATGCATCCGAGCAGCGCTCAAAGAAGAACCGTGGGTTACTCACCAGTAACCGTCTTTCTTCAAGATGGGCTGCTTGGATCCATTCAGGTCCCTCCCCTCCGTCCCCACATCTGGAGTCAGCGACTCTAAGGAACTGAGGAGGGGTTGGGAGGAGGCCATATATATAGCCACGGGGTGGCAAGAGGGGCGGAGGCCACCTGCCCTCTCCTGACAGGCTAGGACAAAAGTTTTTCCGACGAATCCGGTGCTCTGGCACGGAGACACTTATTACCGAATGGATCCGAGCAGGCCATCTCGAAGGACAGTTGCTGGTGAGTAACCCACCGTTTCATGGTTTATCTGTGTTTACTCTAGCAAAACACACAGCAGGCTTTTACAAGCCAATACACAATCTATTCACTGCAATGCTCTGCCTGGGTATTTATATGGCCTGACACCCCCAGGGCCTATGAACGCTACTCAGTGGTCTGAAGCAGAACCACCCACCTCCCTTCCATTTTTGACTGCCAGAGAAGTAATCAGATCAGTTTACAGGATTCCCTCTATTGTGTTTGCTAGATATATGAGTGGGATGTCATGCATGAAAGCAATTTAAAAAATGAGGTTTATATTAAAACGTGTGGTGAGCTACGTGGTCATGCTTTCTCTTAATGAACGTATGTTCCAGAGCCTAGGTCCAGTTCCAATGAAAGTCTTCTTAAATTCACAAGCTTCTCCAACTGGTTAACAGTGTAATTATTCCAATATTTTGGCCAGACAGGACCGACCTTTTCTCACTATGGCTATTTGGACATCCTATGACTCTGAGAAGACCCCCAAAGCTGCAGGAACCAAGTGGGAGTGTGGAAGCCCATAATCGCTGGGATTGAGAGGTGTTTTTTTCAAGCGTGGCCCCTCTATACGCATGATTTCAGTCTTGACAAATTTCATTTTAACCAGTAGATAGCTACACATGCTGAGTTCGGGTAGACACTGAGAAAGGCAGGTTCTACAGCTATATGTTTGACAATGGAAATGCCTGTGTGGGTGCCATCTGCAATCACAGCCCATTATGTTTCACCATCTCCCCCAGTAATTTTACACAGACATGAAATATCTCTAGAAGACTCAGCATCACAACCCATCGCAGGTAAGAGTGCCTTTGTAGGCAGAAAATAGTTGGCCTCAGTGACTCTGTCAGGTCTGTGGGGAAGAAAATAGTCATTTCAGGGTATTTTCTTCACCTTGCAGTTCTCTGTGGGTGAGATGCAAGTATCTGGTGATCATGGTATCAAATGCCACAGGAAAAACTAAGAAAACTTTTGACATCCTAGTCACCTGTCAACAAAAGTGACTCATACCATATGAGTGGGCAAGCAGAATTTTGCAGGGCTTATTTAGGCCATAAAAATGGAGACATTAGGAGCACAGTTCAGCTGCATTTGAGGGCACACCTACGTAGAACATTGTAATGACCTAAAATGAAGCCACGTCTTGTAACTCTGATCACAAACTTTAGCCTCCCAGACAATCACAAATCACAGTTCAGACTCCCTCCTTCATTAAAAAAAAAAAAAAAAAAAAAAAAAAAAGCAGCTAGCAAGACAATGTAGATTAATAGCCACCTGTGTTCCTTAAAGGAAAATTACAGTTTAATATCAGAGAAACTAATGGGTACTCTCACAGAAATTCATGGACCAATGCAACTGTGGTGAACATGATCACATGATCTTGGACCACTGTACATCAGTGGTTCCCAACCAGTGGCACACTAAAGCAGTGGTTCCCAACCAGTGTGCCACGGCACACTGGTGTGCCACGGCACACTGGTGTGCCACGGCAACACCCTAAGCGTACAATGAGCATCTCTGAAAACCAGGATTAAAGTTCCCTCTTTGCTCAGCCTAGCCACGTGGGCTGTGCAGGGCTGGGAAAAAGGAGGTGTAGTAACCCTTGGAGAGGAAGGGGTTAATGCTCTGGTCAGTGAGTCCCAGGAAAGCCAATAGGAACAAAGCACAGCTTTTTTAATTGGAGCAGCAGCCTTGCCTGTTCCTGCTGGGATGCAGCAGAGCTCCTGGGATGATCAGGAAGAGGCCAGAGGGGCCTGAGAAAGAATCCAGGAACATCCTTACCAAAGTTGTTAACTTTGTTACTAACCAGGCATGGGTAGAACAGGGAATGTGTACTTAGATGCGGTCAGGGTATTTTCTTTGTTTTTGGATTTCTCTGTGCTGAGCACATGTACCCCCTCCCCCTGCCCTGTAACTATCTAAGTTAATTCCCAGAAAAGCAACTCTCTCTGTTTTTATCTGCTCTTTTTTAATGAAAGATTTTACCTCTTAAGCAAGCTCTGGTTCTGTGTCCTGAAAGGCAAGACGTTTCTGTGCATGTGCCTTAGCACAGCCAGCTACTAAAAAAGAATTCTGTTCCAGTTTCAGCTGATATTCCAGCTGTGGTTCAGTCACTCTGGAGAGAGGAATAAAAGTGACTGAGGATACCTCAAAGGAAGGAATTCCCAAGTGCACCTTCCTGGGTTTCAAGAGGTTTTTGCATTTGGGTGGTGGCAGCAATACCACTCCAAGGCCAGGAATTGGAGGCCTTGGAGAATTTTAAGATCAGGCTTTAAGCCAGTGGCTTTTAAGATCTGTTGCAGGCTCCCACCTTCTGCACTCAGAGCACCAGAGTGGGGAAGCAGCCTTGACAGCAGGGTTTAAAGTAAGGGGGGAGGCACTGGAACACAGTTTGGGGGCACCCTATTTTTAGGAAAGTAGCATTCTGGGGCCCCTAAAATATAGAGGAAGGCACTAGAACATGGACTTCCAGGAGTCCCCCTAAAAATAGCACAAGCAACTGGAATTCAGAGATCCAGTGGCTCCACTTCAACCCCAGCCAGCAGAGAGCTGTGGGAGGCTGGGAGTGTGTGAATCTCCCCCTGCAGGGCAGAGCAGCTTGTGGCAGACAGCCTGCAAACAGCCCAGGTAAGGGCTTGGGGCGGGGGGGGGAGCGCTGCTGGGGGTTGTGAGAGGCAGGTGTGTGTGTGTAGCAAAGGTAGGTGGGAGTGGTTGTGTAGCGGCTGTTTAGGTGGGGGGGTGTAGCTGGGGGCTGGAGGCCTAGTTCTGGCATCTGCAGTGATGGGAGGGTCCATCACAGGCAGCAGGGGGCTGGGGGAGGGAAGGATGGGACCTACTGGGATGGGAGGGAGCAGCAGTGGAGTGAGGATTTGCCCTGTGTGGCAGAGAGCCACTCTGGAGAAAGGGGAAGTGGTTGCTGCGCCAGGCGCCCCTGCCCTACCTTCCCACTCCCCAAGTTCCCCCCATCCCTCCACAAAGCCAGTCTTGTTCTCCCTTCCTCTCTCCTCTTGCCACCCTTGTGCTGTTCCCCATATGGCTGCCCTTGTCCTCTTCTGCCACCCCTGCCGTGCTCTGCTCTATTCCCCACACACACTCCTGCCACTGCACGACTCCTGACCTCTCATTTTGCCATCCCTGCTCTACTACCCCTACTACCCCACATAGCAGCATTTCCAAAACAGTCATGGTTCATGAATATTTATAAGTAATTTAAATTAATCTGAATATTCATGAGTTTTTTTTAATGGTGGTGTGCCTCAAAAAATTTGAAAGTATCACAGTGTGCCACAGCAGAGAAAAGGCTGGGAACCACTTGCAATAGAGGAGTTACTGTGGGACATGAGAGGAGAGAGGAGTTTAACTTATTTTAAATCTCCCTCCTTGTGCAGTCCAGCCATGTGGGCTGCGCAGGACAGGAAAAACCTCCTAAAAATGGAGTTTGCATCTGCTGGCTTGAAGTAAGTGTGGGATGGGGGAAACATGATGAATGGAGTTGGGGGGGTGGGTCAATGGAGGCATTAGGATTGTGGGGCTGGTGAGGGGGTCCCCTGTGAGAACCATGGGGGGGGGGGGCACCAAGGGCTGGTGCTGGCTCCTGCTGGCAGTGGGGGGCCATGCTGAAGCAGGATCAGGTCCAGCCACATGGACAATGTGACCAGCAGCAGAGGTATCCAATCTCCACCGTAATCCCAAATCCAGTCGGCCCCCCCTCCCCCGGCCATCCATCTCCATCTGGCAGTAAGAGCTGGCCCCAGAGGTGATCCCAGGGATACCACGGGCAGCAGTGGTGGGATATAGCCCCAGACACACTCCTGGTGATGCTGCAGCTGGTGGGAGCAGATGCGGCAGCAACAGCATCCAGCCCCAGCTGCGGTCCTGGGAATGCCATGGCCCACGGCAGCAGCTGCAGGGGGATTTCGGCTGCAGTTTGAGAATGCTGCATCGGTGGCTGCATGATGCAGCACCAGCTGCAGCTCAGCATGGTGTGCCCCTAGCAGGGACCCTGGTGATCCGAAGAAGGCTGTTGGGGTCCTGACAAGGTCAGCAAGGGCTGATGGGAGCAGTGGTAAGGACCCAATGAGGCTGATTGGGGCAGAGGGCTGACGGGGGCCCAGCAAGGCCAGCAACAGAGCTTGGAGGTTGGCAGGAGGGCCCCGATAAGGCACTGATAAGGCCACTGGGCTTCCCCCACCCACCCCCTTCCCAGCCTTATCAGGTGCCAGCTGCTCCACTGCTATTCTTTGCTCCCTGCTGTTGCCCTGCCCTTGCACCCTCCATCCCCAGGCTCCTCCTGCCATCACACAGACACCCCTATCCTTCCTTCACCTTTCCTTGCCACCCCTCCCCTGCTCCCAACATTTTCCCCTGCTACCCACATGACCACCCTTGCCCTCCCTGGCCCCGCCTGCTTTTATAGACCTTCGCAAAACCAAATAAACTTTATAAATGGGTGTTTATTTGTGATGGTTTAATTTTAATTAATAATATCAGTTTCTAAAAGCAAAGCCTCATTGATCCAAAATTTTGCTTGCTGGCTCCTGATTGGGAAAAGAATTGCAATGTAGCCCCTTCAGCCTTTTTGGCTAACACCCCGGATCTTAAAGAATATCATCCAACCTAAATTACAACTCTTCACACTCATGAAAATTAATCATCAAATTAAGAAGTGAGGTATTGGTCTTTCAATTCTAAGATGTGAACATGCTAACACTAGTGTCTAAAAAGCAAAGTTGAGATGATGTAATAGTTTTTATCAGTGATCATAGAATCAAACAATGGCATTCACATGCTCTTTTGTTAATAGTAAAATGAGACAAAAACTAATGTTAGCAGATGTAGTTAAATTGAGCGTATCCTCATTTTGTGAAACCAATTGTATTTCCCCTGATCCAAGAAGAAATGGATGTTTGTTGTGAAGAGAGAAGATTTCTCTGCTATTTCAATCACTGATGAAACATCTGAATCCCAAGGAAAAAAAGGAAGAGCTGTTCAGAGACAGTATAATAAGAGCTATCTGGCCTTTGGATTTTCATGGACAGAAGATGCTGCTTGCCCCTTCCTTGAATGTCTCATCTGCAAAGAGAAGTTGGCAAATGCTGCTATGGTGCCAAGTAACTTAAAATACCATGTGCAGACAAAATATCTCTTTTGTAAACAAACGGCATTCAATACTTCAGGTGCTTGAAAGAACAAAACTTGAAGCAGACCCAGCATCTGATAGATTATGTACGGGTATCAGTTAACGCTCAAGAGGCTAGTTATCTGGTGGCTGAGCTTATAGCAAAATCAAAGAAGCCTCATAGCATTGCCGAAACCTTAATTATGCCTGCAAGTAAAAAAAAAAATATAAATATAAATATATATATATATATATATATATATCCTCACTCATGTTTGGAGCTGATGCCTCAAAAGAGATTGACAAAACTCTGTCTAACAAAACAATCAAATGTCAAACTGATGACATGTCAGCTGATATTGAGGACATACTGCAAGAAAAGTTAACTGGTAGTGGGAAGTTTGCTTTGCAGATTGATGAGTCCACTGACGCAAGCAGACACTGCCAGCTGTTGGCCAGTGTTCGGTATGTTGATGGGAACTCCATTCAGGAAAATTTTTTGTTTTGTAAGGTGCTACTGGGTCATGCAACTGGTGAGGAAATATTTCGGGTAACAGATACTTATCTGAAGGAAAACAACCTTACCTGGGCCATGTGTTGTAGCATTTGCACTGATGGAGCAGCCTCCATGACAGGGAAAGTCAAAGGATTTGTCATCAAGGTGAAAGAGCAAAATCCTGACATTCAGACCAACCACTGCATGCTCCACTGTGAAACTCTTGTAGCCAAAACAATGCCACCAGTTATCTGCAGTATTAGAGCAAGCCGTCAAAAGCGTGAATTACATAAAATCACAGCCATTGGAATCATGTTTGTTCACTATCTGGTGTGAAGATATGGGGGCTGAGCATCAGAGTTTACTGTTACACACTGAGGTGCGATGGTTATCACAGGGGAAGGTTCCCTCCTGTTTTTGTGAGCTCTGGAGAGAACAGAGTTTTCAACAATGCATGAACTGCCTTATGAAGAGTTACTAGCTGATGATACTGAAAGATAATGGGCACGGGTTCTACTGCCCCCAGTTGTAAAAGATGATCCACCTCTTGCTGTAAAACTTGTACATGAGGTGTGTCCCTGAAGAGGGATGGGGAGGGGGTTGATGGTGGAGGTTTTAAACAAAAGGGAATATAACCATGCTGGATGACTTCGAGAATCCATTTGTCCGAGGTTATGGACTGGCAATTACGTAGATATGGGTGTGGACTGTGACCAAAAGGCGTGGGAATTTCTGTTGACATTGGATAGAGACAGTTTCTCATACCCCTGACCAAAGCATCAAAACTGTTGCTGATGTTGTTTGGAGGAAGA
Organism: Podocnemis expansa; assembly: GCA_007922195.1. Classification (NCBI taxonomy): domain Eukaryota; kingdom Metazoa; phylum Chordata; order Testudines; family Podocnemididae; genus Podocnemis; species Podocnemis expansa. The sequence goes on from ML682104.1 coordinate 2,796,210, forward strand.
AGGCAGTTGGGAAGGCTGTGAACTCTGCGTTTGCCACCTCCTGTGAGCTCTCTGTCTGCCTCTGTTGGGTTGGTGCTGTTGATATGGGTATGAATAGGCCTGATAAGGAGAGTAATGCCTCTGATATGGGTGATACTGATATTGAGATCTTCTGGGTGTAGGTGTGTAGATTCCTAATGTACACAACGTTGCTCTTGTGTTTTTCATAGTGTGCATTATGTCATTGGTGTTTTCACCAAATAACTGTCTCTTATCGAATGGCAGGTCTTCTACGGTTGTTTGAAGGTCCCTGGGAAGAGAAGCTGAATAAATCCGAGAAGCTCTCCTCATCACAATTGCCGTCGCAATTGTCCTGGCGGCTGTGTCTGTGCTGTCCATTGCTGCCTGTAGAGCAGTCCTTGAAATAAGTAGACCTTCATGGATTAGGGCTTGAAATTGGCAGCGTCTATCATCTGAGATTAGCTCAATACATTTATTAAGCTTTGAATAGGGGCTGTGATCATAGTTGGAGATTCACAGCTGTGAAGTAGCCGAGGAATAAATTTTTCTACCAAAGAGATCCACTCTGTGCCAATCTTTATTCTGTGAAGAGGATCTGTTGCGTGTTTGCTTACCCCTCTGACGGGCAGCTTCCACAACCAAGGAATTTGGGGCTGGATGAGCAAATAGGTATTCATTATCCTTTGCTGGTACATAATATTTCTTGTCCACCCATTTAGAAGTTGGGGCACTAGACGCAGGATTCTGCCAGATTGCATTAACTGGCTCCTAATCACATCATTTGTTGGAAGGGCTATCTTTGAAGATGGCATGACATTCAATATTTTCAGCAGTCTATGTTGATTTTGTAGGACCTGATGGAGTGGGATCTCCAAATCCTCCGCCACACATTTGAAAAGGTCTTGAAAGTTTTTAAAATCATCCGGAACAGCTGAAGGAGTTTTTAAAATCATCCGGAACAGCTGAAGGAGGTGGTATTATCGCCTCCGTACGGGAAAGAGGATCATTATTAAGGATAACTGTATGTTGTGAATCTGAGATGTCACTAATAGGTTCTGAAATTAATGAGTGTCTGGGAGAATGTGGCAAGGATGTAGGGAAGAGAGGTCCACATCTGTATGAGTAGTCTTTCGCTGTGGCACTTTGGATGCAAGCCACCTGGTATACTTGTCCCACTGTTTTGAAGATGTCATTAGTGGTAGGAGCCAGGGCAGCAACCACCATGGAGGCACGTCAATGTCCTCTTTCTGCTTATTTTTAGATTTAGGTACTGATTTAAGTGCAGAGAGATCTGGTTGGACACTGCTGTCTTCATTGGAGTCAGAGAATGGTAGCATTGGACAAGAATCATCCAAACCGTATGGTGGCGAACAGTAAGGAATTTCCTGTATTTCTGGTTGAATGTGCTTCATTTTGTGCTTTCGTTTTGCTGACGGTTCTACAGAGTGAGCTGTAGAGGGAGCAGCAGTAGGAAGAGGCTTATTCAAAAGCGCATTGTCTGTAGTCTCTGGTGCCGCTGGTGGTGCAGGGAGCGGAGCAGGGGCTTATGGCACGTCACTATTAATAGGTACCAGTGCCCAACAGTGCGCTATGACAGGGTCAGGATTTTTCTCCACGTCCTCCACACCAGAATGTTTCTGTCTCGGTGCAGAGCCGACCACGGTACCAAGTGGTGTACCCACTGGTTTAGGCGGTGCTGTTTTCTTATGAGGGGGGCTTCTGGAGGGCATTGAAGCGCTTCTCCAAGCCCCTCTCCATCTCTCACGCGGCAACCCCCAAGTGCCTGGGTCTGAGGCGGGCCATAATGACTTTTCTAATATAATTTTTAACCTGAGCTCACCGTCTTTACGAGCTCTAGCTCTAAGGTTTCTGCAGTGCTGACACTTTTCTGCATTGTGTTCCTCCCCAAGACAATGTATACAGAGCAAGCGGCTGTCAGATACCAGCATAGCTTTGTTACTTTAAGAACATCGCTTGAAACCTGACGAGCCACGCATTGCGTCTGAGGTCGGAGAGAGGTGCTGTCGTTCTTTGTCTGGTGGGAGGTTGTTTTTATATTTTTTTTCATTCTTCTTACAGGGATGTTCAACGAAGTAAGTATTTGGTAAGTATGGACAAAGTACGGTGCAAGCAGGAAAGACGTTGAAGAGAACGTGGGAGCGGTTGAAACTCCATCTGAAGCCTCAGGTGGTTGAGAGGAACTGACAGGGGCACCAGGTGTGCACGAGCTTCTGCCACTGCCAACAGTGGAGTGCACTGCACTGCATGCACCCAGCCTGAGCAGGAACAGCAAGAAAATCCTCAATCTCAGAGCAGTGGCTCTCCAAACTCCTGAAGTGGAGCACCCAGGGACATCACTCGAAGAACCAAGGAATCCCAGGGAGGTTAACTAATCAATTCTAGCTTTATACAGGACAGGTCAGCAAAGCCAGCACATGGATCAGAAGCAGCAGTGGAACAGTGAGCATGCAGACCAGGAAGCAGCTACTCAGGACCAGCTCCTACCCAGAGACTGAAGGAACAGAGGCCTGAGGCTGGATAAGACCCTGAGCAGAGAGACCTGGACAGTGCGGAGTCCACCCAGAGGACCGAGGACAAGCCTGAGTGAGGAGCAAACCTCCCAGAGCTGAAGTCTGCTCCAAGGACCTGATCCTGACCAGACTGGCGTGCTGAGTATCAAGAAAGGCACTGGTTCTACTGAGGCATCTGGGCAATTTGGCTAATTAAGTCCTGACTTGTATGTCCAGATTCTGAGGTGAACCTTTGTCTCTGACAGAGCAGAATAGGATCCAAATGGATGGTTCAGAGGGATATGTGATGTGCTGTAAGTAAAAGAATGCATGTGGTGCATCAGTTAATAAAGCTGGGTGAGTGCACCGTGACTAAGCAAAGTATCTTTACCCATTCCACAAGTGACTGGCCATCACTTGTTGAATGGTACATAGATTGTTAGGAATTTAGGTATTTGTTAGGATTTTTATGATTTTAATGTACTTACATAAAGTTTTACGTTTATTGTTATTATTTGTAGTTATGCTCATGTAATTTTAAGTACTGTAACACAGCCGAGCAGCATTCTATTTAACTGTCACTCTGCAACACTCACTGTGATATGTAGTTATTGTTAAAATATATTCAGTTTGCGAATCACATTGTAATTTTTGTAAGATTTAAATAAATGTTAACACTTGTTTATTTTCCACTGGGGTGTTTTACTGATTTAAGCAAGCAGCCACACTGATTTTATCCCAGAGCAGTTACTGCTAGTACTCCATTAGGCAAGCAAAAAAGCCGCCTTAACAACCAAAGGGTTTAAATTCTGGGGTAACAGAGGCTGTTATGAACTGACACAGAAATGAGTCGTCACCTGGCAAAGTGGGATGAATCAGGGTTCAGGAGTGGAGGTATGGGGGGGGGGGTCACAGCAGCACACTAGACCAGAACCAAAAAGCAACCTGTCACATCGCCAAATAAAGCTTGACCCAAGTAAAAAAATTGAAGAAATTCATCATTTTTCAATATAAATAAAAATTAATAATCATAATATAAAGTAAGCTATATAATTGCTTTCAAAAGGCATATAGATAGAAGGCTCAGACCCTCAAAGGGCCATGATTTGAAAGGGTGTTAGGAGCTTAAATAGCTAGGACAACATAAGCCAGAGTGCATCCTCCTAGTTAGCAAAAAATAGCACTAATTTAGTGTAAATGCTATATTTAGATGCAAATGAACATGTTATAATGGTTACCAAATAATGAGAATCAACCTTCTTCTTCAGGAAAATAACCAAGCACAAATGCAACATTTAATTAAAACTGATAATTTAAATCAAGGTTTCCAGTTTGCTGACATCAATCACAATTAAAATGGGGTGCTTTAAATTGTTTTGATTTAAGCCAAGCCTTCCCATCTCTACCTATAAATAAGGCAGGGTTTTCCTTGGGTTTGACAGAATCCTAGCCTGTGCACTCTAAGAATGATTTGCCCTCAATGTCATCAAAAGGTCAAGTCCAGGCCCTCCACCGTTAGTCAGAAAGGACAGATACAAATGGAGTTGCCAAGCATGACCTGAAAACGTATTTATTTGCTCCCAAATTTGAAGACCATGCCGCCCAAGACTGGGTTTTTATTTCTAGAATTCTGGAAAGGTGATTTCAAAAGTGAATACATGGGGGAACACTGACAATACCCATATTTCATTGTGAAGGACCAGAGTTGTTGACACAGACACAGTAGAAAAAACCATCATGGTTAGAACAACCTTCCTGGCTCCTCCAACTGCCTGAAGCTCCAGAACTGAGACAGATAAAGTGCGTTTATAAAAAGAAACAGCTGTGGCATTTCCTTCTTAGGGTTTGTTCTGTAAAGTAAGTTGTTTCCACTTACTCTTGATACAACATCATCCAAAGATGCTGCAGAACTGAGAGAAAGCTGCTACTTGGGTTTCCCTGCTTCCCAAGAAGCAGCATGATTAGCATGAGAAAGTTCCTTGGGTGAGGAAAAGAGAGGTGAATATAAATTATTAGACTAACAAATGAAGTCATCACAAAGGGCTTGAAGAAGTTCTGAATCAGTGCCAAGCAGAAGCCACATCCATTCAAAAGGACCAAAGCTAGCTGCTTGTTCTTCCTCTGAAAAGGGGAAGGAAAGACTTTCTTGTGAAATGAACAGGTAAGCACCTAAGCCTGGATTTTGACTGAGTGGACTTAAAGTCTGTCACAACCCTCAAATTGTATTGAAGCAATGAAAACACTTTGGTTTAATATAACCACCCAGCTTCCAATTCATTTGAAATTTTGTGAATAGTTGACCCAGGCTGTGGGGCTTGTGTCAAAGTTCCAAATTTGTGTGCTGGCCTAATGATTTTGTGGTTGAATTCATTACTGAATTACATTTATTAACTTCAATAAGCTCTTCCTCACTAGGATGTGGTAAAATTTCTGGAGTAACTGATGAAGCACTGGATTGTCAGATAAAAAGAATTTCATCCTAAGAATCCAATTATAAAGACTTGTGTTAAAGGAGTGCTCCTGTAAATTCCCTGGAATTAATTTAAACTTCTCTCTAAAGACAGAAGTTAGACATTCTCTAGCTCCAAATCCATAACCCCCCATCCCAGACATCAATATATCACTTCAAAACTTGAAATAGGCATGGAGAGTTCATACCGTATACTCATGTGTAAGCCAGGAATTTTCCTCCTCGAAAACCACTTTGAAAACAGTACTTGGCTTATACATGGGTATATATAGTAGTCGGGAGTTTTGGACACTCTCATCCTGAGAATGCTCAGGCCAGGAGCCCCAGCATGTGGCATGGCTGCTGGAGTGGCCAGGTAATGGGCCCCCGGATGGGGGGGGCAGGGGGCGGAGTTGCAGCAGGGATTAGGGAGGGGACTGGGGCAACTCGGTGCAGCACAGGAAGCTGGCAGCAGGGTGCATGGAATTAAAGAAGGGGTCGTGGACTCGCCAGAAGCCAGCAGCTGGAGAGGGGCTAGAGAGGAGCCTGTGGTAGTAAGAGGAAAGAGAGTGGGCAGGAAGGGGCCAGGAGCATGGAAGGGTAGCGGGAAAAAGGAGCTGAGACAGTGAGGAGTTGGAATGGAGGAAGAGAATGGACTGTGATGGGGATCAAATGTTCCCTCTAAGGTTTGGCAGCTTGTGTAGAAAATTTTCAACCCCTGTGCAAAACTTTTTCTGAATAAAATTTATGTGCAAACTCATGCAACAGAAATTACTGAAAAATCTAAAACAATGAAAAATTTTTAAAAATTATTGAAAGTTGCTTTTTATTAATAAGAACACCTAAGTTAATTAGCATTTACCCAAATTGCTATACTATCAAAAGAAACTAGATTCATTGCATTCATATACCCCAAGACCAAAGTTATATTCAGTCTGGATCCTAGTTGTCACATTTCTGCCTAATACCCTCATCTCATATTCTACATGGGAGTTACAGTTCACAGGGAGGCCAGCTAGTTATCACTAACAGCATTTAAAATGTCTTAATGGTCCCAGAGCAATGTTCTTTCTAAGGTTTGGGATGTCATAAGCAAAAATTTTAGTTTGTGAACAGAAATTTTTCCTTATTGTAACTTACAAGTCCAGTGAGTCAAGACTTCAAAGAGAAACAGCTGGATTAGAATTGATATGTAGATTTGATTGTGTGAAAGCAGGATTAAAATCGGGACTATGGTTTCTTTTCCCATTACAATAGGTGATTTCACTCCACCCATGTCTATGTGCTGTCTCCCAGTGTTTGAATCTTAACAACTGCTCTGATTTGCTGTTCCTGTATGATTTGATCCCATGTCTTACTCTCTCTTGCATTTTTCATCCCCTTCTGTAAATTCCCCCATCTTCAAAGCATCTGACAAAGTGGGATTATTTCACTCATGAAGGATCATGAGATAAATAAATCTGTTAGTCTTTAAGTGCCACAAGACTCCTTTGTTACAAAATAGATCTGTTTTAAAATGTGTTTATTAAAATGACTTTTAAAATGTTTATTGTAACTAGAATTAATTGGGTTTAATTAATTGAATGTGTGAATTTTTATTTGAATTTAACTTATAGAAAATGTAATTAAACTAATTTTTAAAGTTTTTTTTAAAATGGAGAGAAGGAAAGAAGGGAGGATGAGAAAGAAAAAAGAAAGGTAGGGAAGAGAAAAAGAAAGAAACAAGGTAGAAAGGAAAAGAAAAAATAGGAAAGAAGTAAAGAAAAGAGGAGAGAAGAAAGGGAAGTGAGAAGAGAAAGGAAAATGAAAAGAACAAGAAAAAGAAGGCAAGTGAGAAGAGAGAGAAGGAAGGAAAAGAGAAAAAGAAAGATGAAGGAAGAGAAAGAAAAGAGAAATGGAAAGAAGAGAAATGAAGAGAGGGAAGAAACAGAAAAGAAAGCAGGCTGCACGCCTGCCAGTGCCAAAGATGCGCTGCAGCCACTGCTCTGTTCAGCTCGGCAGCTGAAATCCGAACTGCTGGCCAGCAGGGAGACACAGTTAGCTCCCAAAGCCCCGCAGCAAGCGCCATCTCCGAGCCCAAGCCTCTCGCTGCAGCCAGTCTCTCTCTTTCTCCAGTCCGGCACTGCCACAAGAGGCTTGGGCAAAAAGACACTCACTGCAGAGCTTTGAAAGCTGACGGTGCCCCTCACTAGCGAGCTGCTCGGATCTCAGCCACCAAGCCCCGGTCCCGTGAGCTGCCGGTGAATGTGTGCGCTCTGGGGCCATAAAAGTTGTGTGCGGGAGAGCATGCATGCACCTTAGAGGGAACAGTGATGGGGACAAGGTTGGAGGGCACAGAACAGCCACAGACCAGAAGAGGCAGCATCAGCAGCTTGCCCAGGACTTGAAATTTGGGGGTGGGAGGGTGTAAGCGGGTTGTTGGGGTGCACTCACTAAATTGGTATAACACTATTACTAGCTAACAATAGGGCCGGGGCAGGGGAGTGTTAGAGAAATCCCTAGGCAGCATGAGGGGAAGAAGCAGCAGGGATGGGAAGCAGAGGTGAGGGAATGGGGGAAGAGACTGGACAGTGAGTGGAGAGCAGAGCAGGGAATAGTGAGGGATGTGGAAAGGAGATGGAGAGGGGCTAGTGAGGGGGTGGGGTGAGAAACAGAGAAAGGACATAGACAAGGTGCAGGGAGGGGACAGAGACAAGAGAAGGAATAGTGACAGGAGGGGACAAGACAGAGGAGATGGCAGGGAATATGGGGGCAAAGAGGGAATACCAAGTGGGGGTGGGGCAAGGTGAGTAGAAAGAGTGGAAAAGGACCAATGATGGGAGGGGAATGGGGCAAAGCAGGGAGGCGGTGCAGAGAAGGGCTAGTGAAGGGAGTGATAGGAGAGAAGATGCATTGGGACCAGGCTGTGCTGAGAGGGGTAGAGCCCCCTCTCCCCCCCCACCACCACCAGATAATGCCCTTTTTGAGCATTGCCCTTAGGGTTTGAAACTTCTGCAGCCTACAAATACTTCTTGAAAGCCTTTCATGGTTATTATCCTTATCATTGAAAGACAAAATGGAGCAGATTTTGAACCTCAGCTTATACACAGGTCATAAGGTTGTATCCTCTCCTCCCTCCCTGGGTGCTGAGGTTTATAACTGAGGGTCGGCTTATACATAGATTGGCTTATACACAAGCGTATATGGTAAGCAAATTCAGTTTCCTACTTGGAAACGGATGATGCTCCTATGCTTAGGGATGTTAGCAGGGGGTTTCTGAGAAAGTCCTGATCCACAGAAAAACAAAATCTACCATTACAAAGCCAACTATATACTAGCCAACATCAGCTTCAAATACAGTCTAAGCAACAGGAACCCTAAACTGCATTTGCAAGTTTACAGTTGCATTTCAAAATACAAAAATCAAGTCCAACATGAAGATATGAGTGAATTTTCTAAGTCCGGTCATGCACCCTTTGCCCCGATGGGGTTCTGAGGCTAAAGGCTGCTGGGAGTTTCATGTAGCCATTATAGAATTTTGAATAGGGGCATCAAACTCATTTGCTATTGAGGACCATATTTGACATAAACGTACTTCAAGTGAGCCATGCAAAGCATAAATCAAAATAGTATAGCACTCTTGCAGCAATGCTGAGTGTTCTGTATGTGAAACTGTGCTCTGTGATACCTCTCCCCCGCCCCCCCTTAGGGAGAGATTGTAGTCTTGCGGAGCACAGCCTTGCATACCCAGCACTCCATGATATAGTGAGACCTGACGCTCATGGGGCACTGCAGAGCACTGGGTATTAAGACCACACTCTCTCTCTTTTAGTGAGAGTGTGGTCCTGTGGAGCACAGTGACAGGCCATATAGAAGAGATTCAGGCCCACAGGCCACATGTTTGACACCCTTGAGCTAGAACATGAGCAGCCTAGCAAGCTGTAAATGGCTGCTGTGTGGTGACACAGTAACAATTTCCAAGAGTAACATGGTATTCTAAACCAGTGATTGTCAAGCTTCTTTCTTCAAGACACAGCTCCGGGTCCCTCTGCTATGCAGAGACCCTCCACTGTGGGGGGGCCTGCCTCCCTCCCCTTCAGGATCAGTGCTGGCTGGAAGGGTAGCAAAGGGCAGCCGCCCCCCGCCCCTGGAAGCAGCACTGGCCAGCAGGGAAGTGAGGGGCAGCCCCTCCCCCCTAGAAGCAGCCTCAGCTAGCAGCAGAGTAAGGGGCAGCCGCACCCCTCACCCCCAATCAGTGCCAGCCAGCCAGGGATGAGGGGCAGCCACCCCCCACCCCAGAAGCAGCGCTGGCTGGCAGGGGTGCAAGGGGCAGCTGCCACTGGGTGCAACACGAGTGCCGCAACCCAGTACTCAGTCGCAACCCGTACTTTGATGAACACTGTTCTAAACTGTCATCTCTTCCTGCTTAAGAGAGAATCCCATGCTGGAGGAAAGGGTGAGGGCACTATTAAAAACTGGTTACATCAACGTCAACTTTTGTGTAAAGTTACTGTCTTAAACAGTCAAAATGAAAAAACAATGCTGTCATAGTAAAACTAATTTACCCATGTATACCATACAATACATAGTATAGGACAGTCGTTCCCAACCTGTGGCCTAGGGGCCAAAAGTGGCCTTCAGCTCCCTTTCTCCTGGCCACAGAACGGAGTCACTGCCTAAGGACCCAGGTGGAACACATTTCCACAGGGATGAAAGATGGATGCAGGCTCCTTGCCACAGCCAACGGAATAGGAGATTAGCACTTCCATCCCCTGGTCTGTAGTACGGAGCATGCCAAAGTGCTCTCCTTAGGTCCATTGGTCCCGGGGTTCCTGCTGGAGCCAGAGGTGAAGGAGGTGAGCATTGATCTTCCGTCCCCCTTGCTGCAGAAGGGAGCCACTACACCTAGAGACCCTGGTGGAGTGCCTACAGCTACAAGATGCATGTGGTTGCCCTGCTGCAGTCAGGGAGATGAGAGAGCAAAAAAGAAAACAGAGAAAGTCCTGCTGGCAGAGGCTGATGGCCCTTCAGGGCTGTAAAAATTATATCTGTGGCTGAGAACCACTGCTCTAGGACATGCAACATGCTCAAGTTAACATTTCTAAGACCACACTGGCCTTGTTGCCAGACTTCTGGAGTCTAAAAGATGTTATATTAAAAACATGTTAAAAGAATGTTAAGGTTGCAAAGTCAAACACTCAAGAGAAGGAAATGTCAGATTAACATTTGTTTGTGCAACTTCTAACTCAAATTCCCTTATCCCTATGCATGACAAATCACTACTTCCCACATAAACATAGGATCCCTGTCCCAAGCCTTATTTATGATACTACATCCAAACTCTGCACTGAACACAGCACAGAACATTCTTCAGCAAAGTCTTGGTCAAAAAGCATCTTCTCATAGGAAAACTAGTTTTGGAAAAAAGACTCATCCACATACTTTAATCCTGACCTGTGCTGCCTGGTATTCAAGTCCTATTCTTCAAGAGCAAAGATCATCAAGCAGAATTACGCAGTGGTAATAATTAGTATGTAAACAAAGAAATAATTCAAGGTTTGAACATAGGTTTCTAACAGCATAAAGCTCCTGCACAAGGAGTCCCAGTATTAGATGTATCAGAAGAAGAAAAAAATATACCACATGCCTTTTAATTCACTAGTAGAAGACAATACCCTTTGCATTGTATGGATTGGCATTCCTTCCCATTCTCAAATGTGGTGATCAGTACAGTCCCTATCACCTACACGAAGTTTAATATGGTTATATCCTGTACCCATCTGTTGTCTGTTTTCTCCTTCCCCAAGAATCCAATTAAGGCATGGGGAGGAATTTCAGAAGTTGGTTATGCTCAAAGACAAAATACAAACGTGAAAACAACAAACACCAACCAATCATCACAAGCATTAGGCACAAATTTATAAATAAGCCAAGGCACAAAATGAGATTAAACTAGCTAGAGACTCAAATGGTAACAAGTAGAGCCCTGCAAATCCACAGATTCCTCAAGGACCATTTCTTGCAATTTGTGGTTGGATAGTCACCGCTGATAGACTGCTTATAGGACTTGGCAGCTGACTGGATGTCAGGTGGAAGAGTGGGGGTGACCAGCTCTTTGGGGTTGCAGGGGCTCAACAGGTCATAGAAGAATGACGGCTTCCAAAACAGCTGATGAGCAGATGTAGGCAAATCCAAAAGAGAGAGGGCAGACTGCAAGTGAGTGAAAGTTTATTCTTGAGGATGTGGATAGTATGTTGGTATCCATGCTGGGCTTTAGCAATAAGAAAACACAAATACATGGAGAAACAAGGCAGCAACCAAGGACAGTGAAAGGACCATTACTTGGGAGGTGTAATAACAGCAAATGTGTACAGCAGTGGAAGTGTTAAATGACTTATTTCAGTTTTCACCAAAAAGATCAGTAATAATCAGATATCTAACATACTAAATGCCAGTAAATACAAGGTGGGGTCTGAGGCTAAAATAAGGGAACGGAAAAGTAAAAACTTACTTAGGAAATCTTGATGTTTTCAAGTCGGTGGGGGGGCAGCTTATGAAATACATTCTAGGACCTAGATGATCCATTAACAGTTATTGCTGAAAACTCATGAAAGATGGGAGAGATTTCAAGAGAGATGGAAGAGAACAAATATAGTACCCATCAATGTTCCCTCTAAGAGTTGGTGGCAGCTGAGCAACTCATGTTGCTCGCTGTGCCCCCCCCCCCGCGGGCTTGCTGTGCTGCCCCTCCCCATGGGCCCGCTCCTGCCCCCCCCAGCGGCCCCCC
>ML682104.1:2808034-2832191 GCA_007922195.1 Podocnemis expansa
CCCCCCCCCGTGGGCCTGCTCCTGGCAGCCCCCCCATCCCTGCGGACCTGCTCCTGGCTGCCCCCCCACTCCCATGGGCCCACTCTCGGCTGCCCAGCAGCCCCCCTACGCCCAGCCACCCTCCCACCCCCGTGGCCCGCTCCCGGCCGCCCCCCCCCGCCCCCGGCTCCTAGCTGCCCCCTACTCCCAGCAGCCCCCCTCTGCTCCCAGCGGCCCCCCCTTGCCCCCGCGGGCCTGCTCCTGGCCACCCCCGCAGGCCCACTCCCGGCTGCCCAGCAGCCTCCCCGCCCCCACTCCCGGTGACCCCCCAGAAACTTACCTTGTGGCTGAAGCCAGATGGCCCAGCCACAGCTCCTGGGGCCAGAGAAGCTCTACGGAGCATGCCCAGATTTTCTGGGCATGCTCCGTTAGAGCTTCTCTGGGCGGGAATTTTGAAAACTCCTTGCTCCACAGGAGCTCTAACCAGGGACTCTGGCTGCCGGCAGCCTTCGCTGCGCTGGTGGCTGCGGCGGGCTGCGCTGCAGCGCGCCAGCACAGCTTAGAGGGAACATTGGTACCCATATATAAAAAGAGGACAAAGGTAACCTGAGTTATTACAACCAGTCTACTTCAGTATCCTGAAAGATATCTACGAAAATAATCAAGTACCAGCTTGCAAACACCTAGAATATAATAAGGTGATATCAGTCAACATGGATTTGTCAAGAACAAATCATGCCAAATCAATCAATAGCTTTCTTTGACAGGGTAACAAGTCTTGTGGCTGGAGGAAGCAGTTGCATATTTCTTGATTTTAGGAAGGTTTTGGATACTGTCATGCATGACTTTCTCAAACAGACCAGGTAAATAGAGCCTAGATGGAGTTACTGTAAATTGGGTGCATAACTGGCTGGAAAACCATTTCCAGAGAATAGTTATCAACGGTTCACAGTCAAGCTGAAAGGACATATTGAGTGGGGTCCCACAAGGATCAGTCCTGCATCCAATTCTGTTCAATGCCTTTACTAATGTTTTAAATAATGGTACACAGAGTACACTTACAAAGTCTAAAGCCAGTACACCAAGCTGTGAGGGATTGCAAGTGGAGGATAGGGATTAAAATTCAAAATGATCTGGACATACTGGAGCAATGATCTAAAGTAAAGAGGATATAAGTATACCACCTGAGGAAGAGATGACTGAGTAGCAAGGAGTACCTGTGGAAAGGGATATGGGAATTATAGCAGATCACAAGTAAATATGAGTCGCTGGTGTAAATTTGTTGCAAAGAAGGCAAACACTATCTGGAATGAATTAGTTACTGGGAGTTGTAAGCAAGACATGAGAAGTAATACTTATCAGTGAGGAAGAAATCAGGTCTAGTTCTGGGCATTACATTTCAAGAAAGATGTGGACAAACTGGAGACAACCCAGAGGAGAGCAACAAAAATGCTATGTGAAGTGTGAAGAAAGACTGAAAAGGAGGTTTGTTCAATCTTTTGAAGAGAAGACAGGGAGGTCATGCTCCCTCTAAGCTGTGCTGCTGCATGGCTGCACAGCCCCTGCCACTGCCTGGTACAGGGAACACTAAGCAGTTGTGTGGCACTAAGACTAACAGATTTATTTTTTGCATGAGCTTTCGTGGGAGAAGATCCCACTTCCTCAGATGCTTCGAAGATGGGTGAACTTACAGAAAGGCCCTTGCATTTAGTTTCATTCCTTTCTGTAAGTTCACCCATCTTCGAAGCATCTGAGGAAGTGGGATCTTCTCCCACAAAAGCTCATGCAAAAAATAAATCTGTTAGTCTTAAAGTGCCACACAACTGCTTGTTGTTTTTTTACTGGACTAGACTAACACAGCTATCCCTTTGGAAACAGGGAACACTGCCAGCCACTCACAAGCAGAAGCTGCAGTCCCTGCCCCGCCAGAAGACAAAAGTTTTCTGGCCAGCTGAGAGCTGCTCTGACCTGGGAGTTTTTAAAACCCCTGCTCGGAGTAAGCTCTCACAGAGCATGCGCAGAGTCTCTGTGCATGCTCAATGAGAGCTCCTCTGGCCAGAGCAGCAGCCAGGGACCAGGCCACACTGCTCCAGTGGCCAGGTAAGGGGGCAGGGAGGTGACTGGGGACAGGGCAGGGGCAGCTGGCTGTGAAGGGGGGTGGAGGGTTGGAGAGAAGACAGGGTTGGGCCGGCTGGGGGGGGGGGGCGGCAGGGGATTGGACTGACACAGGAGTGACTGGGAGAGCAGGGGAGTAGGATCGGGCCAGCACGGGGGTGGGTGGCGCAGCGAGCAACAAATGTTGCTCAACTGCCTTTGGGCCTTAGAGGGAACACTGGAAGTCACACAACTGTTTAAGGACAGAAAAGGGTGTTAATGAGGAGGGTGAAAACATTCTCCTTAACGTACAAGGTTAGGATAAGATGCAATAGACTAAACGTGAAGAAAGGGAGGTCTAGAGTGGACATTAGGAAACACTTCCTGTCAAAGTAAAGTACCAGAAAAATGGCCTTGAGGTGTAGCAGAATCTCACTGATTGGAAACTTTTAAAAACACATTAGGCAAACAGCTGTCAGGAATTCCCTAGATCAGGCATAGCCAAACTGTGGCTCAGGAGACGCATGTGGCTCTTGAATGAAAAAGTGTGGCTCACGGAAGAGCGCCAGCAAATAAATTTAGTACGTAAAAGTATATGGCTATATGCCTCAGTACGGCTCCTGAAGGTTTAATAATCAATCTGTGTGGCTCTTGAGTTCCGTAAGTTTGCCCTCCCCTGGCCTAGGTATTACCTACTCTTGCCTTGGAGTGCAGGGGGCTCAACTTGACCTAATGAGGTCTCTTCCAGCCCACACTTCTATGATCCATTAAATGTCTGAATTAAAATTCAGTTTCCTCATTGCCAGAACCATCAACTACTTTTTTCTCACCACTTAGTCTTGGTGCAGTTCTGGGAAAGTGACAGCATTGCTTTTACTGCTACACAAATCCATGTAATAGTTTAAAGTCTAATTGCTAAAGTGGGAAGAATTCTTAATAGTTGCACTTTGTTCTTAAGGAAACTAATATTAAAATGAGAACAGTGCTTAACGGAAGCACCTTAGTGGATCTGCTGCTTCTGATGGTCATTTCCAGCTATAACTGCCTTTGAATAAAATGGATTGCTTCCAGTGGGATTTGCAACATCTTAGCTAACCCAGATAAACAGTAAAAACAGGATATTTTATAAGGCGAGCTCCTAACTTTTAAATTCACAAACTTGTAGCGATAACTAGGACAGACAGGTGAATAATCTATACTCAGACCAGAATCAGTGACCCTACTGATCTTATCTCTAGTAGCTTTCCAGATGTTCTTCCCCAGCTCTTCCAACACAAGTGGGGAGAACTTCAGAAAATCCTCAGAACAGATGCAGCCACCTGAACACAGAATAGTGCAGAAATGTGGCCTTTTAGCTTGGACACTTGAATATACCCACATTAAATGGCCCCCAGCAAGAAAGCCAAGTTAAGTTTCATTTGCTTTAACATGGTAATTAATCTATGAATGGGTGTGCTGACTTTTTCTAGGTTCCAGGGGTACCATGTCTGGATCATCTGTAAGCCATCACTCAAAATGGATACTCAAATACAAGATAGCTAAATTGAGCTTATCTGGTCGAGGGTAGAGGACTGGTTCCAACAATGGCAAGTCCCCGGGAGGCAGAGGCCTAAGGAATTGTGACAGTCAGATGAACAGATCTGAGAACAATGGCCTCTTTGCCCAAAAATACAAAAACATCATTACGGCACTCCCGTTTTCACCTTTTGAATGCCACTGGGGAGAAGCAGAAAGGCATGTCACAAAGACCTGCTTGCTAGCTTTGAGAAAGATCAGCTAACAACTTTGATCCCAGGGCCTAGGAGGGTTGCCAGAATGCTTTCTTGTTCTTTCCAGATGCGAGATAAGTACCAGACTTTCCTACAGACTAACATTCTTTATTCCTATATATAGAACCATATTAAAATGTATATTGTTTGCCAACATTTTACCAAGTGATCAAAAATCACTCAGTTTAAGTGTCCTATACTGAAGGTCTGAAGAACAGCACCATATGGCTTGAAATCTTCTCTCTCTCATCAACAAAAGTTGGTTCAACATAAAGACATGACCTCACCCACCTTGCCTCTGTTATTCCCGCACACTGCCCAGAACCCTCATTTTGACCAGAGCCAAGACATGTCATTTGCTCCCAGACTGAAAAATTCTGGGAGAAATATGAAGGACAAACTTCAAAGAGAGCCAAGCTGGAGTCATGCAAATAGCTCTCAGCATCCACTAACTTCTCCTCAGCAACTGCTTTCCCTGAACATCAGCTGATCTAGCTACTGCCTGCAAGGCAGCATTTCCCTGTTACCACTGAGACTGCTTTACCTCTCCAGTGGGTAGGAACAGATGATTAATATTCAGAATGGAGAGAGGTGAATAATCTCCCCCAGGGTCTGTACAGGGACCATTGCTTTTCAACATATTCAGAAGTGATCTGGAAAAAGAGGTATACTGTGAGGTGGTAAAGTCTGCAAATGATGCACAATTATTCATGTAAGTAAGTTTAAAACAGACTCAGAAGTGTTACAAAGGGATTTCACAAAACTGGCTGACTGGGCAATAAAATGGCAGATGAAATTCAACGCTGAAAAATATAAAATAACGTACAATGGAAAACAGTCCCTACTTATATACAGAATGATGAGGCCTAAATCAGATGTGTGGATAGTTGTCTGAAAAGATCTGCTCAGTGTGCAGCAACAGTCAAAAATGTGGAGCCCTGTGGCACTTAAAGACCAACAGGTTTATTTTTCACATGAGCTTTCGTGGGAGAAAATCCCACTTTGTCAGATGCTTCGAAGATGGGTGAACTACCACACTGAAAAGGTATTAAGTCGACTTAAGCATTTGCTTAAGTTCTCATTTGAAAAATCAACTCAGCAGTTAAGTCAACTTTATTAAGTTAACTTAAGCCAATGAAGACCACGGAGTTGACTTGTAAGTTCACCCATCTTCGAAGCATCTGACAAAGTGGGATTTTCTCCCACAAAAGCTCATGCAAAAAATAAATCTGTTAGTCTTAAAGTGCCACACAACTCCTTGTTTGTTTGGTTTTTTTTGCTGGACTAGACTAACACGGATATCCCTTTGGAAATAGTCAAAAATGTAACAACGTTAGGAACTATTAGAAATGGCATGCATAATCAACCAAAATATTCTACCACATCACGCAACCACACCTTGAGTACCACTTATAATTTTGGTCACCCCATCTTGAAAAAGCTATATTAGAATTTGAAAAGGTACAAAGAAGGGCAACAAAACTATTAAGAGTCTGGAATGTCTTCTGTTGAGAAGTGATTAATAAGACCGGGACTTTGCAGCATGGAAAGAGACAACTTAGAAGGGATATGACAGAGATCTATAAAATTGTGACTGGTGTGATTAAGGAAGTGTTATTTACCCCTTCACATAATGAAAGAACCAGTTCCCCAACAAAGCTAATAGATTTCAAACAACATACGGAAACACTTCACACAACACTGTCAATGAATGGAACTCATTACTAGGGAATGCTGTGAATGCCAAAACTGTAACTGTGTTCAAAAAAGAATTAGGTAAATTCATGGAATATAGATCCATAAATGGCTTTTAACTAAGATGGTCAGTAACACAATCCCATGCTCTGGGTGCCCCTAAGCCTCTGACTGCCAGTTGATAAGACTGGACAGTGGATGGATGACCTGATAACTGCCTTATTCTGTTCATTCCCTTTGAAGGACCTGGCATTGGCCACTACTGGAAGACAGGATACTGAGCTAGATGGATCACTGATCCAGTATGGCCATTCTTATGTTCTTATAAGTCATATTCCTTTCTGTGGCATCTGGCTGGAGCCAGGTGCAGTAAAACATGATAGCCTAGAACATATGGCTAATATGATAAACTAAAAATAAGGCCTGAGGCCTGGAAAACTATGCCAGGATACGAAGGCTAAATATGGTCAAGGATATGGAAAAAGCACAGTAGTCTATAAGTAGTCATGAAAATTAACAGTAGCGGCTAAAACTAAGGTGCATCTGGTATTTTGCTACTTTAAGACATTATAAATAAAATATAACAAAATATCAAGGCAGTAGCACCAAACAACAAAAACCATTTGACCTTGTCAATATCATAATGTAATAGACTGACATGTCTTGGTTCTGTCCCTCATATGTGGAGATGAGTAAGACTAGACATGATGTCAAAGACTGGAAACTACCTACATAACAGGGGATAAAAGCAAAACCCGTCCACAAAAGTGTATCAAAATAAAAGTCAAAGGGAATAGCTTTGTCTGGTTGTAGGCCATGGTTTTCAAACCATAGGCTGGGACCCACTATTGGGTGCAGACCCTCGGTTGCTGCACTCCTGCTGCTGTTGTCAAAAGACTGGTATACCTTGCCCATAGATGTAATTGTTGGTCACATACGTACAACTTTTTTCTAACTGGATCCCAAGAAAAAAAAAAGTTTGAAAACCACTGGTCTAGGGGATTGTGCCCTACCACTGCATAAAGGCACACACATGTTAAGTATACTTGCAAGTTGTGCTTTTTATCGTGTTTCTCTGCAATAAATCTAGCCAAATGCATTCGTTCTCAATGGATCCATAGTCTTGTCAATTCATTTGATCATGAAGGGGTGTCTTGGTTATTTGCAAAGACTGGGATAGCCCACTCTCGAGGAGCTCATGCACGCAGCCACTGATTAACTGTCCATTTAATTAACCACCAACTAACAATACCAGGATAATGCTTTGATGACTGACTACACTGTCCCTTGGCTTACCAACAAAATTTCCCCTCCTATTAGCTATGTCTACACTACAGGTTTAAGTCGACTTAAAGACCCTTAAAGTCAGCCTTGACCAAGCCCTGATCACACTGAAAAGGTATTAAGTTGACTTAAGCATTTGCTTAAGTCGACTTAACTCTCACTTGAAAAATCAACTCAGCACTTAAGTCAACTTTATTAAGTCAACTGAAGCCAATGAAGACCATCAGTTGACTTAAGGTGACTTAATTGGCCTCCTAGCCATCTGAAACACAGGAATCAGGAAAGGGAGAGAAGGGAGACATGGCAGGGATTGGGGCTGGGGTGAAAAGGAAGACGCAAAAGGCATAGGGGCGGGCTGGGGGGAAAGAGGAACACGGCAGGGATCGAGAGCTGGGGAGAAAAGGGACACGTTGGGGATCTGGGCACAGGGCAGACTTCCACGCTCTGCTTTCCCAGCACCAATCTCAACTGTTCTGCTTCAGCTGAGAGATTTCCTCCAGACTGGAGCAGACACCTTTTTCCCCACGCTAGGACATTTACGCACAAACACACCAGAGAGCCACCGTGGATCATTTTCACTTGCAGGAAACCAAGGCTGGGGTCAGCACTGGCTCCTTCCAAAGCAATTAAGAAGGAAGACCCCTTGTTTAGGGAAGCAACATTTTCTTCTAGCTGTGAACCAAGGTTTACGCTAAGGATCTGTCGAGGCAGGGTTCAGTGCAAAGGGGAGTCCACTGTATTTGGGGCATCCTTCAAGTCTCTCACTGTGCTCGTGAGCCAGGTTTGCAGCCCTGAAACAATCCAACTGCATGGTTAGGTTTAGCTTCCTTCTACACACACAGCAGGGTAGGGCTGCTGGAGTGACTGATCTGACAGCTCCCATTTCCCAACATCTTCCAATTGGCCAGGGCCGTGAGAGTGGATGTGGATGTGCAACCAGCTGGCTGACGCCTCTGAACAGCCTGGGGATTCCTGTCCCCCCTATAGAACACCTGGAAGTGGTGTGGGGGTGGCTAAGACGACCAGAGCAGTTTTAGCTAGTCTTTTAATATGCTAATTATAAGAGTTGCTTTGTCCTGGATTTTTAAAAATCTGCATCTATTAGTTCCTGAGAGGTAGAGGAGGGTGAACTCTACTGTCATTTTTCATATCAAAATACAGTGCTGCCCCATGCCCATGGGTTGCTGAACCCCTGGGTGTTGGCTGTCAGTTGCTATTTCTCTTAGATTAGATTGTGTGAAAGCAGGATTAAATCATGACTATGGATTCTTTTCCATTGACAACAGGTGATTTAACTTCATCTTTCTCTATGTGCTGTTTCCCTGTGTTTGAATCTTAACTGCTGCGCCCTGCCCCTGCGCTGGCAGTTGCTCTGCAGCACCTGCTTCAGAGCCAAAAGAGGCTGGCCAATGCAGGGAGGGTGTGGAGTGCTGTGCTGGCACATCACTGGGCCATATCAGGCTCCCTGACCTCCCTGTTGCCAAACACAGTATGGAGGCTGGCGTGGTCACTCACTTCTTGTAGTAAAGGAGTGGCCAGGAGACAGTGGCGCCTCATTTGTGGTGCAGTGTGGGCCAGCTACCCACAATGCACCACTCCTACGGCGACTCAGCAGCTGCCAGTGTGGACATGGGCAGTCTCCTGGCATTCTGAGTGTGGACGCTGTAAGCTGGTTTAGGAAGGTCTACTTTAAGCCAGCTTAAAGTAGAACTTGAGGTGGCTTAATAAAGCCCTGTGGTGTAGACATGGCCATTAAGAGCTTGTCTATAAAGTATTTGTACCACTTTCTCCATTTAGAAATGAAAACAATTAGAGAGATACAATCCCTGCTATGGATATGGTTACACCACTGTGCTCATGCTCACACAACTAATTCATTCCCTAAATTTATGGGAATAAGCTGCATCAATGCAGTTGCACTAGTAGAACAAGCAAGGAGCCCTGTGGCACTTAAAGACTAACAAATTTATTTATCATTCGAGTTTTGTGGGAGAAAATCTGATGAAGTTGGATGTTGTCCCACAAAAGCTCATGTAATAAATAGATTTGTTAGTCTTTAAGTGCCACAGGACTCCTTGTTAGTTTTGCTGAATGAGACTAATGTGGCTGCCCCTTCGGAACTTTGCATTAGTGTCACTGCAGCCACACTAGGGGGTTCTACCACATTAACTATAATCCTACAAAGTCTTGCCTCTACCCAACTAGTTAAATCATATATAAACTGTTTGGATCAGACCTCTGATCTGAAAGCATCTGCTTTCAAGGACCAAAGCTCTAATTGCCTGTAACCACCAACCTTGCTCTGCTGTTCTGAGAGAGAACTCTCTGTTAACATGCTTTATGTCTAAGGGACAACATAGGAAACTTTTTCGGGGTGGGGGGTGATGGCTTTTTCAGCCCCCACTTTCTCTCTAAAAGATAGCAGCTGATTCAGCACTCAAAACAGAGGACAATTTCCCCAAGAGGCAGATTCAGCCCTGACGCACAGGTGGTATATAGACCACCAAACCGTTAAGTTTGAGATCCAAAGTAAAGGTGTTTGAGTTTTCCCTCAAAAGCTGGGAAGCAGAAGGGTCTACATACGTACACCTGGCATTAGAGACTAAACAAAACTATCCGGTACTTCAGGAGGTAGGCTGTTCCCCTGCTTCCAGTGAGTGACAAGTTTGAGCTCTGCCTGAGCAGCTGCCATGCTGCTGTATCCATCAAAACAGAGCAGTGGGTCTTAGCATACTGAATGGTTTGCTTATAAAACAAGACACATGTCAGCACCAGACAAGTGTCAAAAGTTATTTACGCCATACCATCAATATTGAAAAGACTAGCGATGAGCATTAGGAAAGCCCACAGAGGAGCAAAATATGTATTGTTAGCATGGAAGCAGCACTTGTTTCCGTGTGTCTGACCAATTACTTCTTATTGTCAGCCAATGCAGGACTGGGCAAACTTACCCGCGATCCAAAATACTGATTCTCACTCCCTGTTTTCACATGGAAGACCAAATTCAGTGAACAAGTCAGACCATTCTTGTGCCAAGTTGAGCACTGGATCTCCACTCTACCAAATGTTTGCAGGGCTGCCCATTATGAAAGGTTGATGGTAGCACCATGTACTGCAACATGAAATCTAGAACATTTTCCTGAATTCCTTGTGCACTTGCGCTTTGAGGAAGAAATTAGTGATTACTCTAGCACCTGAGATGAACAGCAGTAGCTTGGAAAGCGGCCTGGAGTATTCACACCTTAGGATATAGTCAGTTCTCACAAATTAAGCTGAGTTTGGGCAAACCATTGAGAAAAGGCTACTGTAAACAATGCCCACCCTAAAACTCAGTCTTTGTCTTTGTCAAAGAACGTTTTATTTTGAGCTTAGGGAAAGCAAGAAAGCGCCTGTTGACCTTCTCTGTCTCACTTGAAATGTGTTTGTCTGGCAGATTTTCAGCTGCACCATTTGGATTTTTTGGCGGAAGTCTATTCATTACTGCTTTTAGACAGTACTAGGAATGAAACATTGTTTCAGCACAGAGTGCCTCCATTACCCCACGTTCCCTTTTTAAATTGTTAACAGTGACAGTCTGAAAGTCATTCTCAGGAGAATATGGACTGCCCCAGACAGCCTACTTTTTAGGAACAGACAATCCAGGAGACAAACTGAGAAACTGAATTCCACAAAGTTTGTGAACAAAATTTTTTAAAAGTTTCATTCCCTCCAGATCCCACTCTGCCATTAAAAAAGAGCATCTAATAAAAGACATTCAACCTCATAGTAACACTCAAGCCTTCTTCCTTTAACGCATCAGGACAGGCACCTTTTAGAGTCACATTCATGATTTAGCAGACAGTTACATCACAGTATGTTCTGGCTCCATTATCCTGGGAACTGGCAAATTATTTGATCTGAGACTTCTAAAGAGAACCACTGTACCCTCAACTGCCTTGCTGGGAACTGAACAGTCATCAAGTGTTACTGGGAATAACGCAGGTTTAAGATAAAATAGACTTTGTTCTCTTCTGTACTCTAGAACAGTGGTGCCCAACCTTTTCTCTGTCGTGGCACACCTTGATACCTTTAATTATTTTGAGGCACACCACTATTAAATCATGAACATTCAAATTATGTCATGAATATTCATGAACCACACACACCAGTTGGGAAATGCTGCTGTATGCGGGGTGGTAGGGGTAGCAGTGCAACTGTGGCAAGAGAGGGGAGGGGAGGTTAGGGATGGCTAGGCTACATGGGGTGGCAGGAGAGCATGTGGTGAGCAGAGCAGGGCAGGATGGCAAAGGAGCGCAAGGGTGGCCATGTAGAGGGCAAGGCAAGAAGTAGGGCAGGGTTAGCAAGAGAGGAAAGGGGAAGAGAAAGCAGGAGTGGCTATGTGGGTTGGTGGGGGGAACCAGAGGGAAGGGCAAAGCAGGGGAGCAGTGACCCTAGCAGCTACATCACCCTCAACACCTCCCTCCTCTCCAGCAGCTGCACCACCTCCTTCACCCAGCAGCTCTGCCACCCACAGAACCCACCTTCCCTGGTAGTTCCACTGCTTGCAGCACACCCTTCCCTCCAACAATCCCTTCTGCCAGCAGCTCTAAGCTGGCATCCCCTCCCCGCATGGTGGCTCTCTGCACCTGCAGCAGCCCCCTCCCCCAGTGGCTCCCTCCCCTCCCCTCAGCAGATCCCTGCTGCCCACAGCAGACCCTTCTCTCTGGTAGCCCCTTACCACCACCCCCACCAGCCTCACTGGGGACCCACAACCACCTTCCAGGTCCCCTGTGGGACTCGCCAGGGCCTCCACTCCCTCCACCAGGGCCAACACCAGCCTTCCAGCCCCACAGCCCAGTCTGGCCTTCACAAGCCCCCCTGCAGGCCTTCTCAGGTCTCATGAAGGACCCCCACACCAACCCCTCAGCCGACCTTGTTGAGACTCTGCTAGGGTGACACTGCTGCCCCCACCATGGGGATCAGCACCAGCCCTCCATCCCGTCTTGTTGGATCTGCACTGCCCCTCACCATGGGTCTCGCCAGGGGCTCTGGCAGGCCTTGCTGCAGGCCCTGCCAGCCTCATAACCCACCACAGCCCCATCAAGCCCCCCCATGTGTGGATTTTGAAGTTACCCCCTGGGAGTCAGCACCAAAAATCTAGCCTCCCTTCCCCCCACCCTGCGCTCGATGTAGCCTGCCACCAGCTGGGGCTGCTCCTGATTGCTGTGGTGGCCCTTGATCATGCTGTTGGCAACATCCCTGGTCCGGTCGGGGAAAGATTACGCCGGCGCTAGCGACTCCAGGTCCTTAGCTGTGGCCAGACCCCATTGATGATGGCAGCAGGTCCAGGTCCTTGGATGTAGCCTGACCCCCGTGGCATTGGCAGGTTCCATCCCCGACCAGCGTCGAATCCAGTGGCTACTCAGATTCCCTGCAGGGGCTTGACTCCAGCTCAGGTTAGATCTGCCACCACTGGCAGCCTGTAGTCCCGGCTGTGGCTGGATTCCAACAGTGGTTCCAGTCCCCAGCCAGGGCCAATGCCAGCAGTGGGCGCTATTTACCTCCCCTCTCCCCCCTACCCATCTGTAGATAGCAAACTCCATCTGTAGAAGGCTTTTCCTGTCCTCCACAGTCCATGTGTCTGGTCTGCGCAGGGAGGAAGATTTTAAACGATCCCACGTACCCGCAGATTTTCACGGCACACCGGTTAGGAACCACTGCTCTAGAAACACCTACAAGAGTAAGCTCAATTGTTGGACATTACACCAATCTCTTCAGGTGGGTAGCTCTTCGTATTAAACTATAAACAATTAACAGTGAAGTAGGAAGGCAACAAGAATTGTATGTTACCAATGTATACATCTCGTTAAGGACAGCTGCATTTATGTAGAACAATAAAGAATTTGCTCATATACACCATCCCTCATTTAATTTCTAAAATCTACTATTAATGATTCAGGAAGGAAGACTATTGCTTTCAGAATTGATATATTACCAGCTATATTTTCAAGGGCTCTTTTATTCAAGGAAGTTTGAAGAAATTTGTGTTTACTACTGAACAAAACTATTCCACCATAATATTAAAATATATTCAGAAGACTATTGCTAAACAGAAGTTTTCAAAACAAGTTTTGCCCGACATGACTAAAAAAGAACTCTACTTAACTTCATGATATAGCTATTCCATGACCCCAGTATAGTTATGAGCCTTGACATGATACAAAATAATGACATTCTTCATGAGTTTAATTCACCAGATTGTATATTTTTATTAGACATGGTTGCTGGCACAGCTGACTGACTTTCGCCATCTCTTCTAAAACCATAATACAAAACTCAAGAATCAGCAATCAGTTTCTACAACTGCAAGTAGGTATTCTGCCCTACATTTACTAAGATATGCTTATTTCTCATCGCTTGTAGTAAGAGGTTTTTACTGTAACTGGAAGTTCTTAAGAGTTGTGTGGCCTTATCTATATTCCCCAGCTACCCACCCTCCATCCCCTTCTATCTATTTGTGATAAGAAAAGGCCTCAACCCAGAATGCCTCTTATACCATTGGCTGGAAGGGAGAGGTACTGTGCAAGTGGGCCAGTGAACACAGGTTTGAAGAATTTCAAGAGTCCGGTGCTTGGCACGCATGTGTACCCATGTGTGCACTATGCATAAGGACCATCACTCAAAGAAGCTGCCCAACTCAGTCTTGGCTTCCAGAAGAATACAGGGCACTAAATTACAGCCTTCTTCTCTATTTACCCTATTTCCAAGGCTCAACATTTTAACCACTTTTAAGGTCTTTGCTTGAGCACTCCAGCCTGAAATTCTCTGCGATTCCAAGCTTGACAGTTTCCCATTAAATTAGCAGTAAAGTTATCAAACAATATTTTGTGTTAGAGTTGTGGATATAAGGTTAATTCAGCATGTCACTGTTGTAAACAGCTGTATTACCAACCATTTTTCTTGAGCCAATAATTATACCTTGCTGGTTTTACAGACAAGTAACACTAAAACCTGAAGGCATGCCTCATGTGCACATGCAGAAGATGAGTGTGAACAGAATCTTCTTCAAGTGTACATAAGCAGCATGACACCCTGATCAGCACAGAGTGAAACACCTGAACACACCATTTCCTCAGAGTGACCACCATCCAATCACATTAATTTACAGCTTTTCATAATGGCTAACTCAATTTAACCAAAAAAGTTCTCCTGTTTCTCAACCCCTAGACAACAAATGGCAAGGGCTTAAATCCCAGCAAGGTCAACTCAAGTCTGTCCAGTATTTATGACAAATAAGCTGTTTGACGGAGTGCAACAGAAGGCACTCTCAGGTCCACTCTGCTCACAGCCAGCCAAGACTCTGTGGACTCTTAAGGTGGAGTCTTCTCTTGTCCAGCGCTAGTCTCCACGCTACTGTGTAACTAGCTCCCAAATCCAGACTCAGTGGGTCTGACCCTTGCTCCATCTGGACTCTCCTGGGGGCCCTCCCTCCAGGGGGGGTCCTGGGAAGTTCCAATCAGAAGTGACTCTCGGCCAGTGTGGAAGTCAGAGGATTTATTAGCAATCCAGTTCACACAACAGCTAGGACAGTTGGCTATCAGATTAACCAGGAGGTATAGTAGTAAACCTCAGGACAAACAGGTTCTCCCCTCGGGGATCCTGCCTCTTAGACCCTCATACTCCTACTACTCCCTCTCCCCACTGGCCCTGTGCTCTCCTTCCCAGGCCATAGAGTCCCACTCCTTAGTCCAACCAGCCACAACCTGTGTGACCAGCAGATGATCCAGGCAAAGTTTGCCTAAAAACTCCTCCACCCCTAGTGGCTCTTACACCCATCACACACTTGCGTCCCATCACCAGCATACAGGAACAGAAAAGAGAGGAAGAGTGGGATTATCACTCGTGACATCCCACATTAGCCAAAGAGGAGTTTCCCACTTCATCACAGCTGTTCATTATGACATTTGCTGTTAATCCTTAAGTATCATATAAAGGAGGTCATGTTTCTATTGCATGGACGCTACTGGCTCCAAAACTATTCTTTTCTTAACAGAAGAGGTTTGCTGTCATACCACTTTGTCACACTGCCCAGCTGGGGAGTGGGGCTAGGAGCCTCATGTGCTGTGGCTTTCCCTGCTTGCCATGCTCCCCAGCAATGGGGGGGGGGATGTCATGGAGCCAGGAGCCCTGCGCGCTGTGGCTCCTTTTCCCTGCTCACTGTGCTCCCCAGCCAGGAGGCGAGACCAGCTGGGGACAGGATCCACAGCTCGTGCACAACTCTTATGGCCCCTCACCCCACTGGGAGGCAGGGCCAGCAGGGAGAGGAGCAGCAGCACCACATGCCACTCAGAACAGGTGTGCTTGCCAGCTTTGGCACATGTGCTGGGGGGTGTTGACCCCTGATCTGTGTCATCCATATCTGCTCTTCTCAAAGCATCCTTGCATGAGGACACATAGCAGCTCACTTTCTGCACGGCAGAGCCCACAGTACCCTCAGCCTCTTAAGGGCAGATAAGCAATGCATGAAGTGTGCCTCTAGCTTTACTTTGAACCTGTGAATGCACATAAAAAAATTAGACTGTCCCTGCCTTTTGGAGGGGGGCAGGTATTTCAGGGAGTGTATGAACTGGGTTCTTGGGGACTCCATAAGGGGATCCCCACTTACATCATGCAAGTCTAACTATTGCTTTTATCTTTGGTGATTTCTTGGTTTACTCTTTAGTCTTGTTGACACTAAGTTTTGTCAACATCAGATACATTGACCGTCACCCATGGCTCTCACACACACTGCTATCCTTGGTATTCCACCAACCCTTCTTATCAGGACCACTACCACCAACTTAAGGGGCAGCGTGGGAGAAGCTGAGAGAGCCATCTCAGCTCCCAGCAGGGAGCCCACAGGTTCTCAGGGTCCCTTTGGTCTGATCGCCTCCCATCACAGATCCCAGTACAAAAGGACTAAGACCTAGGAAACAACTTAGGAATTATATCCCTATAAACCTCAGCAAAGGATTTCTGACAAGTTATTTTTCACACTATTCCTAACATAGGTGATACTTGCCCTGCAAGCAAGCTATGAGGAGTGCAATTTCAGACACACAACTGAGGAGCTACTCTTAAACAATGCATAAATATCATGTGAAAATGCCCACATGGAAATCTTTCCCACAATCAATGCAAAACCACACACAGAAAACAAGGCAATATCTTTCATCAAGAAATGCAAGCAAATCAGGCTTAAACTTATCTGAAGTGAGCGTTAACCACTAACACACTCAACGGAGGCAGACTTCCAGCACTTTATTCTAACAAGACAGGCTGAGAAAAGCAGCATAGAGTTCAGTTGAACTAATGCACAGAATGCTACAGTCCTTTTACTGCACACTAAGAAAAGTCACTAATTACTGATTATGTAGCTACTAAGAAACCAGAATTGCACTAGGAAAAAACCATGAGTCATTCCAAGATCCATACAACGTGTTACAGAAAGCCACAAGTTAATCACCAGAAGAACAGACCATATGACCACTTCAAATGGACTTGCAGATCAACAGGGCAGAATCCATTCACTGAAGTACAAATAATGATGCTTCACTTCTGTGAAGCCAGTTGTTACAGCTCTTCACCACCTCCTTTCTTTTGCTAGCAAACACTGAAAACATTTCTCAGAACTTCCTTTTGGTTTGGATAAACAATTAAAACCCACCCCAACTAATGCTTTACACCAGAGTCTCAAACTCAAAATCACCACGAGGGCCGCATCAGGACAAGTATGTTAGCCTGAGGGCCACACCACTGAAACCTTTCCATACAACGATATCACAAATATGAATGACCATAGTGTTGTTGCAGGCCACAGGAAATAACTCTGGGGATGCATGCAGCCCACGAGCCACGAGTCTGAGACCTCCACTTTACACTGACCTATTCAAATCCCTAATTTACCTCATGTTCCAGCCATGACACAGTACACAACAATCTTTACACAATGTAATGTCAGGAAGAAAAAGGACCCTCAGGTGTAAGAAGTACAATTATACAGTGCAATACCTCCCTTCCCATTTGAAGAGCAAAATGTTAGTCAACACAATGACTTTTTTAAAAAATCCTAATAATGGGATCCATGACAAAGCCACTATGGGGATTCTGACAACAGAATCCCACAGCTCAGAGGAATAAGGGTGAATTCCAAGGAACTGGTTATGCTTCACAATATACTTTTGATAGTCGTGCCATCACAAACATATAGCAGAGCCAGTCTTCATTCTTCTGGAAGCCAGCTCACAGAGGATACCTCAACAAAAGCTGACAGCAAGCCAGAGGCAAGCAAAGATACACTTTCTGCTCAATATAAGACCATTTAAACTACCAGTCCAAACCTATCACTTTAGTGCTGGGAGCAGCCGCGTTATCACACTAGAACAAGGAGGGGCAAACTTGCTGGGAAATTACATTTACAGGCTGACAGAGCAGCTTGGCTGATTCACAAAAGAGGAGTTTTTATTTATAAAAATTTTTTCCTTGCCAAGGCTTCTTCCAATTGTTCAGACAATTCGTATTCAAGCCACCATAGTGAATTATGGATTAGCATGTCAGGAAAAGCTCAGTGTCAAGTCTTGAAGTCTTCACTAGGCCACAATATCAAGCATAGAAAAAACTATTAGCTCCCTCTCTGTTAAATTCATGATTATATTTTACAGTCTAAGTCTGGTAAATCTAGCGTCTTGCAGGCAGCAAATATAAGGTGGGATTGGTGCATGACAACTGCGGTAGGGAAACTTGGCTCAAATTAAACTACAAGTGCAACAGGAAAGCTTTTGTTATTTTCTGACTGGGTTTCAAGGCTCTTGGGGTCACAAATGTTAGTTTCCTGTAGGGTCACACTGTGACATACATACATCTGCTTTTACAAAACTCACAGCTTAATCTAAAAGGCAAGAAAGGCCTCTGACCCTGTAAACTTGCATGGTTGTTTCACAGATTATAATTAGTGACATTTTACCTGAGCTCCTCTTACTGTAGCTTCCCACTGTAACCCATACTTGGAAATGTTACCATCACTGGTGAAACGGGACTTCAAAAAAGTTCATTCCACAGTTTGAGGAAACATTTTCACACCAAGATTAATACATTTCATTTCAAAACCACTTATTTCTCTCTGAATAGTTTCTATATTCCTTTAGAACTTTGATATAGTGAATAAAAATCCAGTCTCTTCCTTCCTCAACCAATGTAACTGACCTTAAAACTGCTAGTTTATTATGGATCCCAGAGACATATTGCTTCCAACACTAGAATGCCACTTCTGTTGTGGCGGTAATTGAAAATATCAGTATTCTGAGATCAGCCTGGCATCATCCCTGCCATTTTACTTTCAGTGCACATATTCACCTCTTTGACTCATTCAGTCCTAGCAAAATCGCTGATGTAACATACATGCCCTCTGGTTAACTCAATGAGCTCTCATTACAAAAACAAATGTTTCACATACATTATCTGCAACAGTAACTGAACCATTACTTATTAAAAATGGCTTCTACAAGCTTGGAAATTAGTGACAGAGATTACCAGTGAAGTCCCTCAGGGACTGGTCTTGGGAACTAATCTTATTTAACCTTTTTGTTACTGACCCTAGCACAAAAAGTGGGAATGTGCTAATAAGGTTTGCTGATGACACCAAGTTGGAGGGGCACTGGCAATATAGAGAAGAATCGGGATAACACACAAAAAGATCTGGATGACCGCGTAAACTGGAATATCAGGAACAGGATGAAATTTAATAATGGCAAGTGCAAGATCATGCATTTAGGGACAAAAATAATTTTTCCTATAAACTAGGGGTGCATCAGTTGGAACAGACTGAGGAGGAGAAGGATCAGGGAATAAACAGTCGATCACAGGATGACTACAAGCTGCCAATGTGATGTGACCTTGAGAAAAGCTAATGTGGTTCTATGATGTTTCAGGATAGGTATTTGAAGTAGAGATAGGGAGGTGTTAGTGCCACTGTACAAGGCACCAGTGAGGTGCCATCTGGAATACTGCATGCAGTTCTGGTCCCCCATGTTTAAAAAGGATGAATTCAAATTGGAAGCGCAAAGAAGGGCTACAAGGATCGTTCGCAGAGTGAAAAACCTGCCTTATGAGAGGAGGCTCAAGGAGCTTGACTTGTTTAGCCTAACCAAAAGAAGGTTCAGGTATGATATGATTGTTATAAATATATCAGAGAGATAAATATCAGTGGGAAGGGGAGAATTACTGGACGAGCGGGAGGAATTACTGGAGTACAGCACCAGTGCTTACACTAGAACAAATGGATATAAACTGTCCGTCAGGACATTTAGGGTTAATATTAGATGCAGATTTCTAACCACTAGAGGAGTAAAGTTCTGGAACAGCCTTCCAAGGGGAGCTGTGAAGGCAAAAAACATAACCCTTCAAATCCAAGCTTGATAAGTTTATGGAGGAGATGGTATGATTAGATGGCCTACTTTGCAAATTGGCTGATCTTTGACCTATGGCTACTGTTGATGGCTATGCAAGTGGCCTAAGAAGGGAGGGTGGATAGGGTGGGTTCTGAGTTATTACAGATAATTGTTTCTTGGGTGACTGGCTGTTGAGACTTGCCCACATGCTCTAGGTTTAACTGATCACCATATTTGGTGTTAGGAAGGAATATTCCCCCAGGGCATATTGGCTAGGTTTCTGGGGGTTTTTCACCTTCCTATGTAGTATGGGGGCGTTGCTCACCTATCAGTGAATTCTCGGTAGCTTAAAGGCCTTAAATCATGATTTGAGGCCATAACTCAGTCATAAGTTAGAAGCTTATTGCTACAGTGGGGGGTGAGGTTTTGAGACCTGCATTGTGGCACAAGGTCAGACTAGATGATCATACCAGTCCCTTCTGACCTCGAGTCTATGACAATCAATGGACGGTTAAAAAAAAAGTCTTACGTACAATTAACAAAAAAGAGCTAAGTTTTACCTGTGGAACCACACAAGAATGCACCGACTTTGGGGATTTTAAGAGGAATTTCTTCTAGAGGTCTCCTCTTCTTTCCTCTGGTCGCCAAAGCAGCATATGTAGGAGTGAGCTCACCAAGACAATCAATTTCCGTCTAAGCACCAGTTAGCAATGGCTGTTTGCTTTGGGAGAGAGAGGTGACCAAATGAACTGCCTTCACTGCTTTGCTACTCATCCATTTTAGTTCAGGACACAGATTCTGAAATTCTACTACAAAAGGCCAATAACACTTCAAACCTGGGAAGGGATTTTGGAGACAAGTATGAAACAGCTGCTTCCTGGATCACTTCTAAAAAACAAAGGGCTCAATAAAGTTTATCCTTTATCATCAGTAATCACAGTTAAATCCTGTGACTAAAGATGACCCCTAAGAAATGCCTAGATAATATAGCACAAAATATTTCATTAAAAAGTTCCACTAATGTAGAGGAACATCTCAACAGTACAGACCTCGCTAATGAAAGCAGGGCTCAGGCAGCTACTCTGCCACAAGAACCAGTTCTTGATTTGCCTATTATGCATAAAGGAATATAAATTAATCCATTTACTATTTGAATTGAGGATTTGATTCATCTTCCAGAAATCCTATTCAGATTAATGTTTTGTTGGAAGTAGGATTGGTACACCACCACTTTATGCTGTATGACGGTGGTTCCCAAACTGGCGTCTACGGACCTCTGCGGGGCTGGCAGACACTGACTGGAGCTAAGCCAATTTAAAATCTTGCAGTGACAAACATAATAGCATAAATGCAAGGAACAAGACCAGCAGCAGTGTCCTTTCCCTGAGCTCCACCTCCCTTAGGGCACAGCACAGCCAGCTCTCCCCACAATCTATTCACATATGCATTTAACAAAGATAACGGGGCCACTTTGCTGACATGAGGGCAGGCTTCCCCTCCCTTCCTCACCCTCCATCCACTTACCACCTGCCCAGGGTGGAAGGTAAGCTTAAAGATCTTCCTTTACCTGAAAATGAGTGGCACAAGCTGGACTTTGTTAGTGCACGTGCCCTGAGCTCTCACTGACTACAGCTGTGTGCACACTGGGGGCAGGGTCCCTCATTTCAGGACAAGGTCACTTTCTGCTTCTTCGCTGCAAAGTGCTTCACAGAGCCTCTGGGTGTGCTCACTCCCTCCTACATAAGGCTTAGACACAGCTTGTCAGACACCAACACAGGCAGGCAGTCCCTGTGGACCAACAGCTGCAAGTATGTCTACAGATGCTGCAGAGCAGATGTCTTCCAAGCCGTGTATAACGAGGGATTCTCCTTTGAGTGCCACTCACATCATTCAGTTACAGCTGTCTACGTGCTGCAGCACATGGTAGCTCATAAAGTCCTCAGCCTCAGTCTGTCCGGCAGGGGGCCAACGCCCCCTCTGTGCCGCAACCGCGGCTATATAGGTGACCGTGAACTACCCTCCCTTCTTAGGCCACTTGCATAGCCATCAACAGTAGCCATAGGTCAAAGATCAGCCAATTTGCAAAGTAGGCCATCTAATCATACCATCTCCTCCATAAACTTATCAAGCTTGGATTTGAAGGGTTATGTTTTTTGCCTTCACAGCTCCCCTTGGAAGGCTGGTCGCATGACTGGTTGGACATAACAGCCGATGATAGCTCAACAACCCAGCACCGTTCGGTACCGTCTCCTCTACAGACTCCAGATTCTCCAGACTTCTCAGACAACAATCCCAACCCCGACTCTACTCAACATAGTAGATCATGGGTTCGTTCTTCCTCCTCACCAGACGAGTATACTTTCGAGAGGCTGATTGCTTGTAATGAGCACTCCTGCGCCCAGCAGGATTTGCTCTGCCGCATGGCAGCGAACCTGAAGGTGGAGCTAAGGGTTGTCCAGGAGGAAATTGATCCCCTCTTTGATGTAAGAGGCAATGCCCCACCCACCAAAGTGTCTGTTCCCCTCCACAATGGGGTGTACAGAATTGGCAGGGCGTGATGGCAGACCCCATCCTCGATTCTGCCAGAGTCAAGGGTGGCAGACCAAAAGTACCACTTTCCTCAGGACAAATTCTCCTTCCTTTTCCAGCACCCCACCACAGGGTTGCTGGTTGTTGACACTGTAAACCAGAAAGAGAGGCAGGGCCAACTGAGTTCCACCCCTAAAAATAAGGAAGCAAGGAGGCTCAACCTGCTGTGCAGGAAAGTCTATACTACAGCAGCCCTACAGCTGTGCGTATCTAATCACTCGGCCCTCATGACAAGATATATCTTTAACCTCCGGAGTGCCATGCAAGGTTTTTGTGACATCGCCCTAGGGACTTCGATGCTCAAAGAAGGGCAGATGGCACCCAAGAATGCTCTGGTGGCTACCTGGGATGCCGCAGACACAGCCACTCGCGTGCTATGGCATCTGCCATGGTAATGCGTTGCTTGGGTTGGCTCCAGGGCTCAGGCCTGCCCCTACAATTGCAACTCATCATTCAGGATGTGCTGTTTGAAGGCCCTGACCTATTTGTTGAGTCCACAGATGCAAAACTCCATGGTATGAAGGACTCGAGAGCCACACTCCAGTCGCTGGGTATGTACACCCCACAATCTAACAAGTGCTCTCTGAAATCTCATCAGCTCCTTCAGCAGCAGTTGCAACAGCTGAAACAGATTCAACTGCTCGAGGTCCTTCCAATCTCCCCAGCACCATCTTGGGGACTTGGATAAGGACAAGGCCCCCCTCAAGCAAGAGAGAGAGCCCCATGCCCCACAGTCTGGCAGACGTGGACAAGGCTCCAAACGCTCATCAGGAAGAAGGCAGCATTTTTGATGGTTACTGCGAGGGCAGCGAACCCACAACCTGCCCGGTCCCCAACCGCCTGCACCGTTTCACACACCACTGGGCCAACATCACATCTGACCAGTGGGTCCTTGAGATGATCGCGGAAGGGTATCGCATTCAGTTTCACTCAACTCCTTGGGTCAGAAATCCACACCCTCATCCAAACCTTGGGAACCAGGAACTGTTCCACCTGCTCGAGATCGAACACAAGAAACCCCTCTCCCTTGGGGCCGTAGAAAGGGACCCCAGGGAACGGGGAAATGGGTTTTATGCCCAATACTTCCTAGTCCCCAAATCCAACAGGGATCTTCAACCCATTTTAGATCTCAGAGCATTAAACACACACATAAGGAAAATAAAGTTTTGCATGATTTCCCTCTCACAGATCATTCCATCTCCGTCTCCCAGGGACTGGTTTGCAGCCCTTGATCTGAAATACGCCTACTTTCACACAGCCATACGGCCCCGCCACAGGCAACTCCTAAGATTTGTGGTGTGGGAAGACCACTTCCAGTTCACCTCTCCCCCTTTCGGGCTCTCCCTGGCCCACAGGGTGTTCACAAAGTGTGTGGCGCCGGTTGCAGTGTACCTGCACAGGAGAAGGATAAAAGTCTACCCCTATCTAGACAACTGGTTAATAGTTGGAAGACCAAGACCTCAGGTAGAGCTCCACATCAGAGCAGTAGTGAAGCTCTGTGGGTACCTGGGTTTCTGAATAAACTGAGAAAAGTCAAAACTCCACCCTTCTCAGGACACAGAGTTCATAGGGGCGCATCTGGACGCTTGCAAAGGGACCATTATTACGGAGCTGCAGACGTCTCAGGTGACCACAGCCTGCCAATGCCTGCAGCTTCTCGGCCACATGGCAGCCTCGACCTCCGTGGTTCAGACAGCAGGCCTGGTTCTCCAGGGTGTTCCACCCACAGACGGACTCCCTCAACAAGGTACTGTCAGTTCCCCAAGACACTCTGGGGACACTTCATGTTTGGAGGGATCCCTGTTTTGCCACGGGGGGGATTCCCTTCAAAGAGTTCAGGCCCTCAGTGACCCTGATAACAGATGCCTCGGACTCAGGCTGGGGGGCCCATATCCAATGTTCCCTCTAAGGTTTGACGGCTTGTGTGCAAAATTTTGAACCCGTGTGCAAAACTCTTTCTGAATAAAATTTTTGTGCAACTCCACGTGATGGAAATTATTGAAAAATATAGAACAATGAAAAATTGTTATTTAAATTGTTTTTATTAATAATTTGAATCTATTCTATACTTGTGACATTTTGTCTCATCAGTTCTTCAGTCCTGTTTCTCTGCCTTTGTCAGTTTTCCAAAATGAATAAGCACATAAAAAAGTTAAAGTGAAAGCAATTAACTTGCCTCTCATTTTTCATTTTGCACAGCAGCCCATTTTACAATTTTAAAAAATGGTCCTAAATTGTTCCTAGCCAGTTCAAATGTGACCCTTTATTTGTTTTACTTACTTGGTCACTATTAGTAATCTTGATCACAGTATACTTTATTTTCCTTCATTTTATTAGTGTTTG